>CM053783.1:530414490-530451990 GCA_028749045.1 Cupressus sempervirens | reverse complement strand
ATTGAAAGAATCATTCAAATGCTTGACACATTTTGATAGGCTTGTGATTTTCATGAGAAGGATGTCTGATAAGTATGAGGTTAAGTATGAACATTGATGTTTGATGCATAAAGTGATGGGATACATCACCAATACCTGATGTGTGTTATGATTTGTGGAATACCAAATGGATAGGAAACTGATCAGCTACAAGATCAATTTCATCTTGTTGTTGCATATGTGGGCTTTTGTTGATTCAAAATCAAATAATCAATCATCCATTTTCCCTTTTTGTTTAAGAGTTGAAAGGATACTCTCACTCAACTTGTGAATTTCATAGGTTTTGTAATTTTCTACTACATACCTCTATTATTGCATAAGTATAGGAGAAATAAGGGTTTAATCTATTTTGTATAGATGTAGATATATGCTTTGGAACTGGTACCATATCAACAACTCTAAAGGTCTACCTGCCTAGGTTTTGCAGAGCCTAAAGTAGAAGGACTTCAGCCTTATAGTTAGTCCAAGTTCTTGACAAATTATTTCCATCATAGGAGATAGTTTCCCTTAGATGCAATCACATCTTGTCAGTTGAAGTCACTATTAAATTAGGAGCCAACAAGTTGTACCTAGCTAGGTACATGACATGAAGATATGATTGGAAGGTAGACCAATTTATATCACCAAGAAAATCATACACCAAGTCACTAGATACCCTATCACGAATAAGGTTAAGACAATTCATTGCCAAAGAAAGGATGTTATTGAGGTGAACACACTAGCAGTATGGAATAAGTGAGGCATGATGTAATGACCCCTTCTGGCCATTCTTTAATCTACCCCTTTTTTTGGTGCTTTTGCAATATTTTTCTCTGATATATTTTCCAATGCATTGATCTATTATATATATGAGTATATTCATAGTGTCGTGTCTTTTCATATTAATATTAATTATATTAATAAGGTATTTTATTATTTTATTAATTATATATTATTTTTAATGATTATATTATATTATTATATAACTATATAAATTATATAAATTATGTAAAGACTATTATAATATTATATTATTAATTTTAAATAATATTATGTAATCTTAAATATTACGATGAATTATAACTATATCATTATTAAACATACCCTAAGATCATTATATTAAATAATGATATATTATTATACATATTTAGATATATCCAATATGTATATCACGTATATTTAATATCATTTATCTTATTTATTATAAATAATATTTGTATTTTAAAATAGATAATAATTATTATTATATTATTTTAGTAATCTAATATTGGTAATTAATCCTTAATTCCTATTAAAACCCATTGGGGACATAACACATGACTATTTCTACCATTATAGATCCAGAGATGGAATTTGCAATGAAGGTTATAGCGCACAAATTATATCAGTCTAGCCAACTGGATAGTGTAGCCTATATTAGTAGACAAATACTATGATGATGTATGTTTCGTAATAAACACTGATAGGACATACATTCAGGCAGTTATCCCCAGGATTGCATGATTGAGGCTATTGGGATATGAGATAAACATTGATGAAGCTAGAGCTGCAATAACTACATTATTAGATGAACCTATCGATAAGGATGTCAAGCCATTCAAAAGATATGCAACTGCAAAAGTGAAGATCATTATACATATTAATGCACCCAAGATAGAGAGGAAAAGAAAAAATGATAGAGAACTTGGAGAGAATATTTTGTCAAGGAGTTGAACAAGAAGTACAATTGCAAATCACCAAAGGAAAAGGTGAGGACGTGTCTAGTGAAGAAGAGGAAGAAGGCAATAAAGAAGAGATAGAAGGAAAAGGAAAAAAGATAGTGTATGTCGAGCCTCAAGCAAGCAAGAGTACAAAGAAGGTCACCAAGCCCGTCCCTTCAACACAAAGAGTAACAAAACAAAAAGACAAGGGAAGTTAATGTTGCAATGGCCGATCCAAAGAAAGGAGTTATGTAAGCCATCAAGCCTACTCAAGGTAAAAATCTAACAAAGAAGAGAAACACAAAAAAAGGGGTCAAGTTGAGAAAGCCTGCAAAGAAGCAAAAGAGGAAATTTATTATGTCAAAGGATGATGAAGATGATGAAGAGAGAACTAAGTTGGAGGACACAAGCCAATTCAAGATTGTGATGCACAAGCCATCCCAGACAATAGATGAGTTTTGTAAAAACATTAGGGGGATTGCGAGTATGGAAAGTTTCAAGTTTATTAAGTATGATACATTGGGTATTGTAGATAAGGCCAAGATAGAAGTGGTCATTCTTGATATGATGTCTAATTTAAAGTATACTCCATTGGAGCTAGGTGATTTAATATCTAATGAATTGTATGATAAGATAGATGAGAGATAGCAGTATGCTTTAAAGATCGATAGGAAGATAAGAGAAGGAACACTTGCCAATATCATCCCTGAGCTGAATAGAAAACATATTTTTAAGGCCATGATCGAGTACAACAGTAAATTTGTTCCTAAGAGAAGAGCATTTTTTATTTTGAAGAGAAAAATAGAGAATGTAGTAGAAGAAAGAAAAATCATATGGAAGAAGGTCTATGGACTAATGATTGATGATGAAAAAAAGGATGGGGGTGAGCAAGCTGAGCTTGAGAATGTTGAGTAGGATAATATAGAAGATTTCAATGATGATTTTATTCCACGAGGTGGAGAACAAATTGAAATAGTCACAATTGAAGATGAGCCTGAGGAAATTCTAGTTAAAGATGTGACAAATGAGGAAAATTTAAATACTGAACTAGAGAATAAGAGTGTAATGTCGATTGAGCTAGAGAAGAAGGAGGAAGCCTCATTATCAAAGTCAGAATATGAAGTTTTGCTGAACCCAAACCCTATATTAGAACAAGTAAAGGATTATCCTAAGATTGGCACATAGGTGAGAACTTAGTAGGTAGACTTAGAACCTGTTATTCCAACTATTCCTATTGTTTTAGTTAGTTAAGGAGATACAAATGTTGGTGAAGACAAGCAACAGATTTTGTCACCTAATGAAGGAGAAAACACATAAGTTTCAAAATAGATAGATAATACCAGAGGGGGAAATATTAATGTTAGACAAAGGGTGAGAAGAATGTGAAGAGAAAGGAAGACACAATAGATCAATCTACTATAGGTAATAGACTGAGTACCTCAAAACCTCTTTAGGAGGGAGAAAAGGAGGCAAGAAAAATGAGTTCAACTAGTGAACTCAAAATTAGTGATGAAAACAAGAAGACACATGGTTTAGTGCAACAAGAAAGTAAGCTAGAGGAGAGAAAGAGAGATGAGGAGCCTAAGAAGGTTGAGGAGACTAGAGAGGAGCCATAATGGTTGTCTGTAAGTACCTATACAAGAACATCAAACTGCACATCGAGCTCCAGCACACTAGATTCAAAAAGGAAGAGATTGAAGAAAAAGGTGAAGTAGTCAACACAAGCCATGAAAGGTAGGCATGTTACTCCTAATGAAAATATTGTGATTCCTAATTGGGACACATCTAAATTGAGTGTTGAGAAGATGAGAACACTAAGTGACTTGTTGGATAAGAAGGCCAAGCATGAGGATATGAGAAAAGAGAATCAACAAAGGAAAGTATTATATGGTATCAAAGATATATTTCTTGATATTATTGTTTTAGATTATTTAGATGAGAACGCTCCTATAATTGAACAATTGCTCAAGATAGTTGAGAAGTTAAATGGCCCTGATCTAGATATACAAGAGAAGCTCATGCAGTGATCAAAAAGAAAATTTGAGAACTAAGTATTGGAGGAGGTTGTTGTTGGAATTGCAATTAAGAAGGTTGAACTCTCCACTCTTGTTAATGATTTGGAGAAATTAGTAAATAATGAAAACACATTGCTTTCTAAGATATGTAATGTCCCAGCATCTACCAAAGAAACAAGGGATAAGATGGATAAGCTTGATGCCGATCTACAGAAGTGCGGTCAAGATCTGAACATGGATCCTAGTTCCAGTTTGGTACATTTTTTCAGAGATTATATTTTTGCAAGGTAAGAAAACAGACTTATTGCATGAGGAGTACAACATAAGATCACAGATCAAGTTCATTCAAGATTTTTTATTACCTCATTTGGAGGTCATGCAAAGGCATTTATAGGTTGCAAAGGATCTCATGCAGAGTCAATGAGTGTCAATAGCAAATAACATGGTGGATCTTGCAATCAAACTAGAGATGAAAGGAAAGTTCTTGAGAAACTCGAGAATAATTGGGATAAGACTATGGCTATTGTGATGAGATTGCACAACCCATTTTTTACTGAGTTGGTATAATCCTCGGGCCACAATTGAATGTCACTACTCGGCATAAGTGACAAAAACAAGGGGGAAATGTCTATATGATCAAGTATAAAAGGGGAAATATGTGAAGAAATGAAATGAAAATGCTACTATGGAGTAATAAGGAGATAATGTTGAACAAAAAAAATGGAAAATATTTTGAAAATGTAAGTTACAATGTATGATGACTGAGATACAAGTATGGAGTGCACCCAAAGGGGGAGTAATGGTTTATCAAGTGTTTGCGATGTCAAATTTTAATCATGATAAGTGTTTTTTCCACTAATGCCTAAGGGGGAGATTGTTGACCCTAAAAGAAATCTCAGTATTGTCTAAATTAGTGCAAAACACTTGCTAATGTTCTCAAGGAAGAGTTGATTGATCAACACTATGATCAAGCAACTTTTAAGGCCAAGCTACATAATGTAGAAGTGTACAAGTTCAATATGTGTCAAGGTAGACATAGTTGTCAAGCACATGAGCAGTCCTTGAGAAGTTAGTTGTAGTCTAGCTATCTAGAGGAAAACACATATGTAAGTTGACTACTATATGAGCTGACCAGTTCCATGCTTAAAGAAATTTAAGATGAGTGTTTTTTTTTTCGAGGGATGGCATGAAGAAACAAGAATGACTGAGCATCAGGATGGTATATGCATCAAGTTACATAGTTTGTATATATGAGTTTGGAATGGAACAAAATCCTATGTAAACTATTTTTTTGAGAATGAAACATGTTTCTAATTTTGAGGAGCTAATTAAGGAGGTGATTATGCTTGTGATTACACATCATTAATCCCTATATAGGATGATGGACCAATCAAAAAATTGGAAAGGTCAATCACCAAAAGGTAGGAATTATAATCGTTGATTGTGATCTAGGAGCTTTGTGAGATGGTTATAAAAGAAGGGTTTCAAGATATAAAATGTAGTTGTGAGTTGAAGTTATGCATGTATGTGAAATTGAAGGAGAATCAGCAAGTTGTGAAGTAAGGTGACCAAGTAGTGTAGTGAGGAGATATTGCAGATAAGTCGTAAAAAGATGATTACAATTTGAATAGGGAGAATCTGTTATCATCATTTTAGTGCAAATCGAAGGATCAAGTTACTTTTACATTATAACAAGTGTATCAGGTGGATCTCTTGACGAAGTGGTCTTAGTAGGCCTGTTGCAAATCTCTTAACAGAATACTCACTTAATTGTGAAGTTTAAATCCTTTAATCAAGGTAGACTTGATAGCCTTGTAATATTTTAATAGAGAAGACCCCTCATAGGGTAGATTATCATAAGTGATCAAAATTTTTTCCCTGATAGGCACTTTGTTACTGCGGTAGTGAAACTTTTATGGGTTTCATCCCCACTGTAGTTTTACCTTCACCTTGGAGGGTTTTTGCATTACCAAATCTTGTGTTATGTGTTGATTACTTGTTTATGTGTTATATTCATGTAAGTAGATGGTAGATATGGTATTACATGATGATGCATGATTAAGGATAATGTGGTGAACAATGTTTAATTTGGTTTATGTTTGAAGTGGTAAAAGTTTTGAAGATCCTAATTCAAACCCCCCTCAGCATCTCACTTTCCCATTAGATTTCCAACACCTTACGTCCATGTCATAAATGATAGTCTCAAGTACACCATGCAATCTGAATACCTCTTGTAAAAACTTCTTGTTCAATGCCAAGGATTCATCTCACAAACTACCACGTATAAAATGTGCAATCTTGGTTAACTTCTCAACCACCACTAAAATAGCATCATGTCTCTGTCTGATCATGGGTAATCCATGAATGAATTCCATGGAGATGAATTTCCATTTATATTATGGTATCTCATGAGGAAAAAGTAATCTTATCAGATGAACATGCTTAATTTTAACTCGTTGGCATTATAAACACTGGGATACAAAAGCTGACATGTCACACTTTAGTCCTGGAAAAAAGTAAAGCGACCTCATATCAGAAACCATCTTAGTTACTCAAGCATCACCCAAATAAGGAATGCAATGCATCTCCTCCATCTTTATTTTCCTCAACCCTAAAAGATTGAAAATGTATATGTGACCCTAGTATCTTAGGAGAACATCAGTGTTGAAACTATAGCTGTCAAAATAGTGGTCATTTGGATCAATATACAATGCTTCCTTAACCATCTCATAATTGTCATCCCCTACAATTTTTTGTATCACATGTTCTCTCAAGCATGTCCTTGTGGTAGATATAGCAATGATATGTGTTATTTTGCTATGAGTATCAACTACCCTATTTTCCTTCCCTTTGATATACTCAATACCAAAGTCATACTCGCTAAGGAACTCAAGACAACATCTTTGTCTAAAATTCAAATTAGGTTGTGTGAAGATATATCTTAGCCTCAAGTGATCAATTTTCATCTCAAATGGTTTTCCAATAAAATAGTGCTTCCACATCTGTAAGGCATGAACAATAGTAACAAACTTGAGATCATGAGCCAAATAGTTAACCTCATGTTGCTTTAGCTTACAACACTCATAAGCTACTACCTTCCCATCCTACATCAAAAATCCACCTAAACCATCACCTAAAGTATTTGTAGTCATGATGAAATTCCCATAAGATCTAGAATCACTAGGATAGGAGCAGATGTGAGAATTTTTTTCAATAACTGAAAGAATCACTCATACTCATTGATCCACTCATATATCTTCCCCTTTATTTGTAGAGACATAATAGGTGCTTCTATCTTAGAAAATCCCTCCATAAATTTCTAATAGTAGCTTTCCAAATCCATAAAGCTTCATATATCACTCACATTATGTAGAACTATCCATTCCAGAATAGCCTTGATCTTGGCAGGATAAACTGAGACTCCTTCTACAATAATGATGTGCCTAACATAATGGATCTATTTTTTTATAGAAGGTACACTTAGATAATTTTGCATAAAAATTCATGTGACAAAGACACTACAAAACAATGTGCAAGTGTTCCTCATACTCTTCCATGGTCTTTGAGTAAATCAAAATGTCATCTATGAAAATCTCTACAAACTTACCCGAATAGTCTATAAATAAATTGTTCATCGAGTTCATGAATTTTGAGGTGCATTTGTGAGACCAAAGGGTAGAACAAAAAATTCATAATACCCATACCAAGTCCTGAAAGTTGTTTTGGCTATGTCCTCATCCTTGATCAAGAGTTGATGATATCCAAATTGAAGATCAATCTTGGAGATTACTATAGCTCCCTTCATTTGATCAAATAGCTCATCTATTCATAGAAGTAGGTATCTACTTTTTAATGGTTACTTTCTTTAGCATTTTGTAGTCAATACATAGTTGCGGGGTACCATCCTTCTTTTGAACAAAAATAATAGGTGCTCCCCATGGTGACACACTTGGATGTATGAATCCCTTGTCCAATAACTCTTGTAGTTGTACCTTAAGCTCATACATTTCAGTTGTGATCATCCTATGAGGTGCCTTAGATTGAGGCTCTGCACTCGGCTTAATATCTATAGATAAATCAAACTCTCTTTTAAGCGGTAGTTCAAGTAAGCCCTCAAGAAAAACATCCTAGAACTCTTGAAAGATAGGATAATCCTCTAAGGAAGGTATAAGATCTTCAAGATCCTTCACATGTGCAACATAAAATTGACATCCTTTCCTTTTATCCTTCTTAAGTTACATAGTTGATATATTCCTTAAAGCTATAGGCCTCTTAACTCCATTCACCGCTATAGAATTACTAAAAACATCCAAGCATTCTATTGACTTATTTTTTCAATTCACAATTGCCTTATATTTAGTGAGCTAATTAATGCCTAGAAAAACATCATATGACCCAAGGGAGCTACATACAAATGGCCTTGCGTGTGGAAGCCAGAAAGTTCCACCTCACTGCATGAAAGACACTTCTATACTCTTTGATCTTCTTGATTTCCATACACAACTATCCACGGGTTAGCCATATACCCTTCTCTAAATGGAAGTCTAGACCCTACTCTAGGATCAACAAAAGATTCTGTAGCACTAGTATCAATTAAGATAGAAACTTCATAACCATAAAGCTTACTACTTAGTTGTATAGGAGATGCCTGAAATTCCACCTACCTATGCTCTATAGTTGCATGAATATGATGTTGTGCTTTAAGTTCATCCCTAGATGTGGATTGCTGAGGGCATATAGCAACATAGTGATCACCCCCACATATGAAACATCCATCACGTGGTCCCTGATAACGTAATGATCTATCATTCTTGTTCTAGTTTATATTATTATTACCACTATTGTTCCTATTGTTGTTTCTACCTCTATTATTGTTTTGTCCTTGGTAGTTCTTGTTGTTGTTCTTTCTTGATTCCTTTTGGCCTTTTTTCCTAGATATCCTTGATTTGTTTTTTTCCACTCTTCTATTTGTTATTGTTAAATTTCCTCTTAAAAACTTGATTGTTATATACCTTCACTAGATCTGCATCTTTTAGCCTTTGTTCATGTTTAAGAGCCTTCTTGAGTGCATAATCCATGGTTTATGTATCATTCATCTCTACCTCATTCTAGATCTCTAGATGCAACCCCATAACAAGCTTATAGGTCCTGAACAATTTTTCATTCTGATATTGAGGTACAAAATCGCTGATGGATTGAGTAACTATCATAATTCCCTGTATCAACTTGTAGAACTCAGTTGCCTTCTTCTAAGGCAACCACCTCTTACAAAAAAAGATATAAGAAATCCTCCCATGATATCTCACCATGTTGTATCTTCTTCTTAGCCATCACATTTTCCCACCTAGTTGTTGCTTCTCCAACTAACTGAAAAGTGGCCCATACTTCCCACAATTTTCCCATGAATTTTTGGACAAGAAAATACTTCTCCATAGTAGCTATCCAAGCCCTTGTATCTTCTCCTAAAGTGTTGCGATTGAAGGTAGGAGGAGTGACCTTCCTAAGGTCCTTACTTAAATCTTCTACAATTTGAACCCTGTCATGAACTAACCCAACCCATCCTACGATCAACTTCCTCCTTTTTCCACTCTTTATTCCTCCTATCTTCCTCTAGATTCCTTTGGGCCTCAAGTAATTAAACCTCTTCCCTTATCTTTTGTTCTTCCTTAAGTCTACAAATAGCCTCTAAATGTTGATCCTCCTCTCTCTTCCTTGCTTCCTCCTCAACTAGCCTACCTCTCATTGCATCCTCCATATTATCCATACATTATCCTTGCTAAGCAAGTAGAGCTATAATCTAATCCAACCTCTGATTCTTAGGCTCATCATGTGGACCATTTTTGCCTCCAACCCTATTACCTCTACAAGATTACATCGTTTCAAATTACTCCTACACCAAATTAAGCCACACAACTTTAGCAACAGTTTGGACCATAGGCCCTAGTGTTAAACGCACCTTTGATACCACATGTAAAGACAAAAAAATCCTAATACATTACGAAATATGCAAATACCCATATAAAGTGGAAAGAGTCAGTTTGAAAAGTCAAATAATCATCCCATTCAAAGAATTTGGATCATACATGTCAACTAGTGGTCAAAACACAAAGAGATTTATAGTGTCATCACAATATATATGTACATGTGAAAATGTCAACCAAGAGTTGATACATGCACAATTACATCATTATGTAGCATTGATCTAGATACATAAGGTAATTGATCAAAATTTTGAGTTCAACTAATCATTTATTAATCCAACCATAGGTTGGATTATAAAAGAAGACATAAATATATAGAGCATACATCAAGAATTGCCATTGAATATGTCAACATGCATATCATACATAAAACCATGATAAGATAAGATAAGATAAATCTATTAATGTCCAACAAAAGACCATCAAGGGTCTAAGGGACTGAGAGCATACAACCAAAGAAGCAACGGACAACAAGACACTAAACGATGTCTGGGAAAGAGCAAGTGAGAAACAAAAGAAACAAAGCAACAAAGGAGCCAACAAAGAGGCAAGAACTAGGGATCATTCCTCCGTTGAAAGAAATCCAACACCAAACGAGACAGTTCTGGGCAAGAAGAAACTCTAGTCCCTTGCTCCAAGTTGTGGGAGTGGTGTTGTTGAAGAGTAAGAGTAAACCTAGTGCGGGGTCTCACTAATTTGGAGTAGCCAACTGTGGGGGTACTAGAGGCAATGGAGGTCCACTTCATCCCCCACGTCAAAGACAAGCGGAAGAAGGTGGTGATAATGAGGAGCTAATATGAGGCCTTCTAAGGTGTCAAGCATTGTAAAGTGTGGTCCCAAAAATGCATCGCCTCCCTGAGATAGTGTGTCAGACACCTCTGATCCATGTATGCAAAGAAAGTTGCAAGGGAACTACACTCTCTAAATAGAAAATAGAATCTCCCTCTAGTCTCATAGTAGGATAGGCAGCAGAAGATGAAATGGGTCTTAATCTCAGCCTCAGCCAAGTAGCACAAGCAACAGATCTGGTCCCCTCTGTCCATATGATGATTAGTCTGGATCTGTAACTGGTGGGAGTTGACTCTGAAAGATCCAAGGGAGATGCATAAGGCATGATACCAACATTGCAACAAGTATCTAAGTTGTATAATAATCCCATCAGTCATAACCAAGAAGTGCTCAATGTAAAAGGCCATCTTAGGATGTAACCCCCCAACTGGGTTATTCCAAATCACAGTGATATATTGTCTGTTAATGTTCATCCTAACATGTCCATTCAACTCCTATTGTGAGGGGAAGAGATGAGCAGGAGCATCCAATGAAAATTGAAAGGGAGGGAGGTGGTCAATATCAATCCCTATTTAGTTTAACAAAGAGGTCTCATGAGTGTACCAGCATCAACCTCTAGGGGAGGGATTTGAGGCAGCAATGGCAATAGAGGAGCACTAGGCCAAGTAATCATATCTATGACGACCATCCACGGAATCTGCAAAGCCATGAAGTTGGTCAAGAAACCAAACCAAATCAAAAATGGCACCCAGTCTGAAAGGATGAGCCCTGAATTTTGCCATAATAATGTCATGGAGGGCGAATCTATGGCATATGATAATGTGTTAGAGAAGTAAAGTCTAAACATGCTCAATAGAAGCCCAATCTGAGTCAAGAAGAGACGATCCCCATACCACTGAACCATAAAGCACTGTTGGTCTAACCAAGGAGTCCATAAAGGACAACTTGGACATCATGTCCTGGAAGTGGTGTCTAAAGCATTGTCTCCTAAGCCTTAAAGATAAGAGACCATGTAACAACATCAAATACACAAAACAAATATATCATCGAACCTATGCCCATCTACATGTAGTCATGTCTCCAAATCCATCGGATCAAAGTCCATCCACTATCTTGAGATGGAAGTGTGGCCCGAGCACTTTTACCGTATAACCACAGAGTGGTTAGCTTCCTCAGGGTCCTTCCTAACATGAAGAACTCCCCGACCCTGCGCAAGGAACCTAGCAACTCAGGACGATTGGATCAGATGGATCTAGCGTAGACAAGTGCCTAATCTACATGCACATATGCCCAATAGAAAACATACACATGGATGTGGCAGGGAGAAAGTAATGTAACCATGCATTTCAAACATATGCATTCATTTTATCAGCTTGGACAAGCAACAAACCAGAGTATAACTGGCAACTAGTGAGAAAACAAAATCTTTGTCTTTTATTAAACTACCCTTCCCTGTAGGACCCACATTCACCACCCTCCCAAAAATTATTTTTATATAAATATGGAAGAAAAATAATGAACAATAGAAATGCATTTTGTATCTCTTAACTCAAAAGAAAATATGCTAAATCATCTTTGTATCCACAAAATGCCACTTTACAATGAAATCTACACTTCAAGGGATATGGAACCTTTTGTAATAACATAATCACTCTTCTCTATATTAGAGTTAAAATCAAAACATTTATCCCTTATACAACATAGAGTAATAATTTAACTCCCTCCAAGCATATTAAAAATACAAGTATCATTAATAAGGAACATTTCGTCTTGGATTTATATATATATTTCAAAAGGTTTCAGAATCACTTAAGTTCAAGGTTGAACTCTAGTGGAATATAATTACACATGGAGACAACTTATGTTACCCAGAGGTACAAAACTGAGTAAAATTCCTAAGTTGAAGTTTTCTTGTAATGGTGCAAATTTTTCAGCAAATTTTGTCGAGTTTAAAAAAAAAACACCATAATCTCAAGTTAATTAATTCTTCAATTGTATCATTTTCAAAGCAGCGTAGTATTTAGTAGAACAACTTCCAAATAAGAGATTTCGCACCATCCAATTATGCTAACTATCACACAAAAACAACTTGAATGACACATATCTACATATGTATTGAAATGAGCAATTCTACTAAAGTTATTGAAGTATGATTCAACCATTTTTCTACATCTGAGCATAACTCATCCAAATCTTTTTATTTCAGTCGTATCCTAGTTTGTACATTATTTGGTGCTGAATATAACTTTTCAATCAATTGATCCATCAAATCTCATGGTTTGACATAGTAATTATAAAAATATAATTTATATTTTTAACTTCGACATTTGAGAAAAAATGAAAAGTAAAACCATAGAAGGAAAGTCTTTTAAGATTTCTCATAAAAGATTAGAAATGGAAAGGAATTCAGAAATTTTCTAGTGCAATTGATCTTCAGTCCCTTAGACGGCTCTGGTCTCATTTTTTATGATTGGTGTTATGAGTTTTGGTTCAATGTATTGCTTACCTATGTATTGCTACAACTCCATTTATGCTCAGGCTGAAAACTACAACCTAGGTGGTAGTAATAAAGTCTATTATGTTTCTCAGGTGTAGTATTTAATAAATGAATTCAAACA
This sequence comes from Cupressus sempervirens, assembly GCA_028749045.1. Classification (NCBI taxonomy): domain Eukaryota; kingdom Viridiplantae; phylum Streptophyta; class Pinopsida; order Cupressales; family Cupressaceae; genus Cupressus; species Cupressus sempervirens. The sequence continues at coordinate 530,438,869 of CM053783.1, read as the reverse complement.
CCAGAAGACACTCGGCTTCTTTCTTTTACTTATAAAGCATAGCCTGGCTTGCTGATTGTTTTTTTTTAAGAACAGATATTATTTATCAGTTCAAACTTATCATTTCCTTTTTATATTAACAATGGTAAGGAGTAGTGTACAGATCCTAATCTTTTCCAAAAAAAAAAAAATTGAGTAAAGAAAAATGATAAATGTCAAACAGTTTGCCACATTTCTTGGTTCTAGTGAAATCTATTGTCACAATTCGCAGCTCTAAAGAAAATACTGGTTTATACTCTTTCCAGGTACTATACAGATGCAAATTATAAAATCTACATAATATTAACAACATTTTCTTTAATATTCTACTTGATCATTTCTAATAAAAATTATCCAGCGGGTATTATCTATCAAGAAATTTCATAGTATTGGAACCTGGATGAGTTGCCTAATTAAAATGGCGTTCTTGTAGCCGAGCACTATTCCACTTGAGGCTTCCCTCGTCTTACTGAAGTCCCGACGCAGAACATAATCCCCTACTCTTGGTATTCCCCATTCATATCTCTCACAATGTTCATGGTTTCCCTTATAATAAAGAAAGAAAGAAAAAATACAACCATCTTACATGCCGAGTGTTATGGTGAAAACACGCCAGTTTTATATGAAACCATTTATTCTTCCAACCGTAAAGATGAACTGTCACTAATCCTTTCCACTAATGAGGTCTTTAATAACCTTTAACCATTCCCTCCAATGGGAATTTCAAATAAACAATAATAGAAAACATAGTGATAGTTCTTTAAAATAATTAATACAAATGAGACCTTCCTGATTTATCATCTCTTTGTACAGTAATATATCAATGTGATTTTTATTTTTTTAAGTCTATAAAATTCCTTTCTCTTTATTAAATTTTATTTTTGCACAGATTTCATTTCCAATATCTTATATTCACATACTAACTTTATTTAAGTTCTCACATTGAATTTGAACACATGGTTATTTGAGAGTAAAGTTAGAGACAAATTATGCAACACAAACAATGCATTATATGTTTAAGTGTGTATGTTTAAGTGTGTGTGTGCACACACACCGGAAACTACCGAGGAGCTAGCCTCCTCTACCTCAACCACACTCTCGCCTTCATACTTGCAAAACTTAGACACACAAAATGAGTCAATATAAGATAATATATCAAAATATGCATGGATTGAACTAAATCATCATATTACTTCCATCTATATAATCATCAACCAATATTCTATCAAGGAGATAATAAGCCAAAACATCTAGCAATATCAACTTATAAGTCTAAATAGAAATCCATAATATTTATGACAAAAGTCGAGTCAAAACTCTAAGTCAACTATAGTCAACATCAAAACATCCTCAAGTATAGGTGGTCATAGGTCGAGTCGTGACAAAGGGAATCTCACCTCATGTATTGCAACTCTTGCAAGGTACGCACAAAAATGGATATGTTAATTCAGCTTTTAAAAAAATTAGGAAAAGTAATTGGCATGTTTTTAGTAAGTAGGAGATAATTTCCACAAGTCAAATTGTGATATTGCTATCAGGATTTAACTATGTAGTTTTGAATCAAACTCATTGACCCATGTTTCATGAGTAGTGATTCAACATGAATCCATGTCTCATGAGAATAAATGGGACACTTAGCACTCACTGGATTTAGGTGATACTCACAGATCCCGAGACTTCCCAGAAGGTCACCCATCCCACTAGTACTCCATCCAATGAGTGTTAAGTGTTTCATTTATTCTCATGAGAGATGGCTTCATGTTGAAGCACTACTCATGAAACATGGGTCAATGAGTTTGACTCAAAACTACACAATTAAATCCTGATAGCAATATCACAATGTTTTTAGTAAACATAAGAGTTGTGATTAAAATAGATATATTGATACAGCTTAAGAAATTTTTAGTTAAATGCAATTGGCATGTTTCTAGTAGACATAAGAGTTGTGACTTTCTTGTTAGATATCCATGCTCAATGTGGAAGCATATATGCAGTATGTGAATTGTTTGACAAGATGTCTCAAATTGATTTTTCATGGAATGAAAGGAGTGTATTTGTAGGATACCAGCAAAATGATGTTGTCGGGAATAAAACTAAACCTCGTACCCTTTTATAACTTAAAGTTTATGAATTTGATTGTATTTTTTTCTCATCAATCATGGATGAAGAAATGCAAACTGAAAAATCATATTTGCACTTCTTTACAAGGTATTGGCTTGTGCAAAAACAGGTAACTTGATCTCGCAGCCTTCAAGGTAATGTGGACCATTGGTTTTAAGCAATTGGTTAATGTTGCTTGATCGATACGTTTTCACCATAAATAAAGAAGAGGTAAATTTTATTCGGTGTACCAAGGCAGAGATTGAGAAATGTACATTCAGAATTAAATTTTCATTATCTATATATACTTCATACTGTTTGTATAAATTTTTTTTATTTTTTTATTGGTTCTTGCTTATATGCATAATGTCCATTACTGTGGTCCTTTGGTACATTTGGAGGGAGCAAATTACTGAGAACACAATATAACCGATGAAATCATTGAGCTTCATCTAGTGCAAGCACTAGTTTATATTCAAACAAACTACGTTATATTCAGACAAATTCAAGGCCTGCTTGGATCATTTGACTTGGTATGCAGGAAGGTTTTGTGAATGCCTTAAGTTCTTTCTTTCCGGTTGTTTGATAACCACCCAGGTGTATTTAATTCACTCTTGTAACAAATTTGGGTGGATTAGATTTCAGAGGGAGGACAGCGACTGGGTGAGAATTTTTATCCATAATTTCCGTTCGCATTTTATTTGCAGAGCAGAGTAATATATATTGATTTCCCCACCCATTTTTCTTAAAATTAAATGCAATAATAAACAATAACTGAGTTTTACACTTGCTCCTCACTATAAAGGAGTTCATTTTTTATACAAGTTTTTAATTTTAATTTAATATTAAATAATAAATAAATATCAATAAACAGCCATTTTGTCGGCTGCGTAGACGCTTCCGCTCAAACCCTACTGTTAATGTTTGAAACAACAACAGTTCGCCCCGTTACTCGCAGCTATTAAACTGATTTTGGCTGAAACAAATTTAATCTGAAAAATGAAGGGCGAACATTTTGAGCTCATGTACAAACATTTTGAACTCATTCACAATGCGTGATTGAAACAACATTTAAGATTTCTGATTGAAATTCCATGGAAAAAACCAATAAAATACAATATGAGACACGCTATTAAAGATCGGCTGACATTGAGTTAAACCTGACATAAGTACATGGAAATGGAAATGGAATAGAAGAAAGAGTGGGAGAACTGTAATATACAAAGCGTTATTTAGCGCGGCAAGCCGCTCATTGCAACGCCTGGTTCATTTGCGTAGGGTTTCCAGCCATCGCCGCCTATTGCATTTGCCTTTGCCCTTGCCTTTGCAAAGCTCATGTAGTACAACACGCTCACAATAGTATTCAACACAGTAAAGGCTGCCCCTGCGGCAAACACTCCCTTCCGCAGCGTTTCACAGGAAAAGTTGTCAACACCGAACTGGCCCCTGTATTTCGTATGGTATGCATTCTGCACTGCTCCTGCCAAAAGGCACGCCTCTGCTATCAAGAATGTCAACCTACAATGCACACACAATAACAAGAGAAGATAGAAACAGACGCCGGAATAATAAATGTGAAGCAGAAATAAATGGAGGATCGGCACAGCTTGCACCAGGAAAAAATGAAGAATCGGTAAAGCTTGAATCCGGAAGAAATGAAGAATCTGTAAAGCTTGTACCAGAAAGAAATGAAGAATCAGTAAAGCTTGTACCAGGATAATATGAAGAGAATGATAGCGCAGCCACGAGATCCGCCTGGTGCAAGAGGGCGTCCGCAGCAAAGGCACCTGGTAACGGCCATTAACAGCACCTGCGAGGAGAAAAGCAAGAAAAGAGCGCCAGATCCAAATCCAGTAGCAATATCCGAATTGTAGACGCAGTACGTGGTCTCGTCATACTTGTCTGGAACTACATGACCCTAAAACACAAGAAAACCCCCAGATCATCAGTACTGAGATGCAGAAGCCGAAAAGGGCAAGGGTTTCGAGGGTTTTTAGACTTACCGTGCTCTTCCTTCGCTCCGCAGCTACGGCGAGGCCAAATACGCAGGCATTAATGATGAAGAGCAGCAAAAGGAAGATCATGGAGGTTTTCTCCTCCGCCATTGCTACAAGTCAGTTTCTTTCCCTTCCTTCCTGCAATGGCTATGACGGTCCGTGCTTTCTTCTTCCACTCCGAGATGATAAGCTGTCTCACAGTAGTGGAAACAGGTGGGACTCAATTCCGTACGCAGAACATGGGATTCTCATCCATCATTTTCTCAGTCTCTCTTACTTTTCATGGAGTTTTTTTATTGAAATGGTTTGGAAAATACGTAAAGGTGCATATAGGAAATGAAGTTAGGCCCCATGGGGAAACTGCCAGCTACAAAGTCAAAAGCGACCTTGGAAGTTGGTGGCAAGTGACCTGCTTTTGTTGTGTGATTTTATAATTTAAATCTTTTAGGGTTTCCGAGATAAAAGCTCTACAGCTATGCTAGCCTTTAGTGTTTCAAATCGTTTGTCCTTTGTTTCATATATATATATATATATATATATATATATATATATATGTGGTTGTGTGGAATATTATGGGATAAGGATGTTATCTTTCTTATGGCAATCAAGTTTAATAAGGATGTGGAGTCCTTTTTTACTTGAATATTAATGAAGTGGAGCTTGTTCTTCATATTTTTGGACAAAATGATGTTCTTCTATTTTTTTTAAATCAGTTAAAATCAGTACGGGCTGTTTGGTGGCAAGCATAAGAATAGAGAATTAGAATGGAAAATAGGAATGGGAGTGGGAATAGGGAATGAGAATGGAAAATGACAATCCCATTCTTGTTTGGTTCAACTAGAATTTATTTGACAATCTTTCTGTGATCCCCAATTTGTTTTGTAAATACCTCACACAACACTACCACCATTCCTTGAGCCATGTCAAGGCATACCATCCACAAAAAGGTTGTTTGTTGCCCTCCACAAGCACAACACTACTAATAAACAAAGCAAAATTGTTGGTCATTGAGAAGGGGGCATGTTAGTGAAAAAGAGAGGCAGGAGAACTAGATAATGAAATTGAGAGGGTTGAAGGTTGGCATGGGGAGGCAAAGGGCGTGCTAAGAGAAGTCCCAAACGCCTCACAGATCTGGCATCGAAAATCCCCTAATTTTTGTATTCATCGCCCCAAATTATGTCTTTCACATACAAAGGAGGTTCAAGCCATAACAATTTCCCTTCTGCTTTCAAAAGCTTTATGTCTCATGCATTGCTTACACATCCCCCCATTCATATCTGCCCTATCATTGAGAACAATGACAAAGCAAATCTGAACGCCTTGCTACTCCAAATCACGGGGAACGGCTGCAAAATCGTTGGTCATTTTGAAGATTTTCTATTCCATCCGATCTGTGTTGATGAAAGTGATGAAGAATCCTCTAGCCAAGAAATGAGTATTCTTGTTCTCCATTCCAATAACAGATATTTTTGGGAATTGACTTTATGCTCATTTTGGGCTAAAATGGGAATACATATTACTATTCCCCATTCCCATTCCATGCACCAAATGAAGAATTTAAAAAAAAATTCTAATTCTCAATGACCATTCGAGTCATATTCCAGCAACCAAACAGCCCCAAAGAGACCAAAACCAAGGTCGATTATTATAATTTGTTGTGGTTAATTATTTTGATTATTAGTTAATCTTGAGTAGATTCGAACCCAAGACCTCCCAATTAAGAGGCTCACAATTCATCAGTGTGTTGTAGGCTCTTGCCTAATGTTCTAGTATTTAGCATTTTATTTTTCTCATTTTAATTTGCTTTTTTTTTTTTTTTTACTTTGCAATGTCTTGTGGTAGACGCTCTTAATCTTTATTTCTCTTTCTTCTCTTTTGAGATTTTCCTAAAAAATCGTTCTCTTGTAATTCTTTTGTTCCATTAAAATATTGTATTTTTTCAATTAGAAAAGGATGTAGAGTCAAATGGATTGTAGAGAGGAAAATTTGTAAGCAATCTTGGGTATGTCCTATCATGTAAGTGAAAATTTTTATAACATATAAAGATACATTGATGCTCTCTTATGTATGCAAAATATATCTTTTGATGCACATTAGCTTTTAGATAATATCATGAATCAATGTTTATCCTTATATACAACTCTAAGGATTTAAGTAAAGTTTTTAATTATGTAAGTTAGACATGATTGCTAAGTGGACTCAGAACAAGTTGGCTCATAGTTTGAATATTTAGAAGTTCTAGGCTTATTTATTTTACAATTGTGCTTCTAAATGGAACCAGTCTTGCAATTATGGATCTTGTATTCGATAAGGGAAAGATGTTCAATTCCTAGGAATGAGTGTAGATGGAAGTACGTATGTATCAGGTTATGTACGCACACATTGCCCACACCACTTGAACATTTGTCATTGTGTGAAAGATAACTTAGCCAGAGTGGGTGTAAGAAGGACAAAAATGCAAGGCATTCAATTTCATTGCTATATTAGGTTGTGGCAGCCTAACTCTTTTTGGGAGAGATTCCAATTATGAAGCTCAAGGTCACAAGGTCTAATCTCTCCCAAATCTACATGGTACTAAAGAAGGTGTCATACCAGCATCACTGGTCACAAAAGTTTACTCTATGTAGTGTAGGTTTTAGAGGGTGCTATAAACGATTTGTGTATTCTTAAAAAAATATTGTTATATTTTCCTTAGCTTTAATTTATTTGTTATCTCCATGAGAACACATGCTAAACTAAAATCAAGTAGCCACCAACAAATGTAAATCAAGTTCAAATCCCAAATGGTCTAATGGACAACCTTTATCCTAGTAAAGAACTAAGGTTACAAATTATGCATCATAAAATAGAAAACAAAGTATCTAATACACAATCAAATGTGGAAAATTCTTTTAGTGGTAAAATCTTACTGATATTCAAGTGTAAGTGCATGGGATATTAGGATGTTAAAAATAGCAAGGTATGGAATGAAGATTCATGTGACCAAAATGATATGATAACCTCACAATCTTAAGGCACTCACATGTCTCCATGTTCTGAGGAAAGTGTGCCCGAGGACATGTCATAAGTGTTTGTGTGTGGAAATTGCACTATAGTTGTAAATGTAATACCTCAATAAATCATTACATTCATGGTTAGTGAAATCAAATAATCAAACAATATGCAAAAAAAAACATGATAAAGCAACCTATAGTCTTCTAGTCAATATGAGTATGATGCTCTTAGATTTTCAAGCATTTTCAATGACTATAGACGCTATTGAAATGAAGGATTTAATGTGAATGCAATCTAATCCATTTTTTGTGATCTTTGTATGCAATAGTATGAACAAATCTAGATGATTGAAATAATGATGCAATTAATCTATATGAACTCAGTGTTGACGAGTAGCGTCATTCGGATTTCTGAGAACTGTAACTGCACATATATGTGAATGTATATTCCACATACATATGCATGTCGTAGAAAACTCAAAATGCATTTCACTGATCTTGAACTAGTACAATCATCTAACTAAAATGAATTTCTTACATACATATACATATTCAGATCAGGTATCATATTCAGTCTAATTATAGATGGTAAAGATAGTTAATATTCACTAACTAATCAAGTTCATTAGGATCAGATTAGTTAGTGAATACTAACTATTACTAATCGTGCCTCTTGAAGTTGAAAGATCATAATCGATCTCATTGCAACCCTTGAAATATTATATATGCAAGATCAATGAAGGAAAGTAAATCATCGAAATCAATAAATGTATATACTCCTCCTGCATATTGATTATACTTATAGTTCGTTATCATTTTCCATAGCATATATATGGCTTACATAGTCACAAAGATATATTACTTGCATATTGGATCATTCTCCATTATTATTGAAAGACTAATCATATCAAGCAAGACATTGTCATTGAAGATCAATTTATATGAGATCTTACAATAGATCAGAATTTCTATAAGAAGAGATTGAACATAGTATAAGGAGATCAAATATTTAAATTGGAAATTATAATTGCATTCAAATCATTATTGAATCAATACCTACAAGAGAAAAGATACATATTAGATCCTCTTACATGCATCTATATTGATAAAAGTAAAAGAATACATAGTCTGATAGAAGTTTAATTCATTTATATGGTATCAAAGCTATAGTTATAACAAACCTAAACATGTGAATTCATGTTGCATACCTTTAACTTATCAAATTCATCTTTCAAAATGTCAAGTGCAATAAGACTCAAGGATCATCTTGATGGAGCCAATAACTTTAGAACATGGAAGCTACAAATCATGATGGTATTAAATGAAAAAAAAGTAGACTCATTTGTTAAAAGAAAAGTATTGAGCTTGAGAATGAACCAAAAAAATCATAGTGGATTGAAAACAATAAGAAAGATATGAAATTAATAATGGATTCTGTGAGGAATCACATTGTGCATATTCTAGCAAAACAAACAATTGTATACCCCATGCTCAAATCCTTAGAAAACACATTTGAGGTCAATAATATCAGAAGAAATCTTGCACTAAAAACACAACATATTCACATAAGCATGAATAAAGGTGAATCTGTAAATGCCTACTTTATAAGAATTATAGAATTAATGGATCAATTGTCTAACATTGGGCATGAAATAGACAACAAGGAATTATCTCTAACAACACTAAGTAGCCTCCCAAGTTCATGGGAACCATTCAAACAAGGCATTAATGCAAGATCAAAATGTCCAAAACTAGACCAACTAAGATTTGACTGTCTATGAGAAGAAGCTAGGTTGTTACCAAAAGGAATCAAACAAAAATCCTTAGATGAAGACATAAAAGTTCTTAATACAAATACAAAGAAGAAAGGAAAGAAGAAGAACTTCAAAAGAAAGAAGAATTTTCATGGGAAAGGAAAGTATAGAAAAGATACTTCACAAGTCCAATGTTTTAGATGTGACCAATATGGACACTATGTTGTAAGATGTCCTGATAGAACAAAGAGACAAGCATCTTATGCCCACATTGGAAAAGTAAACTCACAAGAAGAATCTAAGACGTTTTTATTTTATTCAGCACTATCAAATCAAGTGTCAAACAAATCAAGCACTTGGATAATTGATAGTGGATCATCCAGTCATATTACGGGATACTAAGAAAATATGGAAACAATGGTAGAAGAAACTAATGAAGAAGTAACCATTAGAGATGATTCTACACATCATGTAAAAGGTGTAGGGACTTGTACCATCAAACTAGAATCATGCATGAAAATTCAACTAAAGGTTGCGCTGTACATACCTGAAATCAAAAGAAACTTAATATCTATATCATCTCTTGAATATAATGGATAAATAATCACATTTATGAATGGGAAATTTTTGGCATGGCATAAATCCACCACATTTAAGAAAGCCAAACCTATAGGAATAAGGCAAGCTTATCTATATAATTTGTGTATTGAACCTAAACAAGCTCTCATTCTTGAATCTCCTGACATAAATGAAATATGGCACAACAAATTAGGTACATAAACTTTTGAGCCTTAAATTCAATGGATAAATTGGTGACCAGACTACCCAAACTAAACTCCTCACATTGTGGAACATGCAAAGAATGTGATCTAGGGGAAAACACCAAAGCATCATTCCATAGCAGTTCAAGAAAAAATAATAATATATTGCAACTAATCCACTCTAACCTATGTGGACCTATGTCAACACCCTCCAAGGGAAGATCCCTATACTATGTAATCTTCATAGATGATTTCTCAAGGACAACATGGATATATTTCCCAAAATGTCTAGAATCTAAGGAAATCCTAAATAGATTCAAAGAGTTCAAAGCTCTAACTGAAAATTTCTCTGAAAAGAAAATTAAGACCTTGAGAACTAACACTAGGACAAAGTAAACTTCAACATTGTTCAAGAATATTGTGTTAGTTCATGGATTAAGAGGGAGTTCATTGTACCTTACAATCCTCAACAAAACATGGTAGCTGAAAGGAAAAATAGAACTATTGTGGAGGCAGCAAAATCCATGATGTTTGATCAAAATCTAGATTCCTTTTTCCAGGAGGAAGCATCTAGAGAAACTATTTATATTCAAAATAGATGTCCACATTCTCATCTTGATAACAAAACTCTTGAGGAGACATTTACCAGATAGAAACTTGACATAAGTTATCTAAGGATCTTTGGCTGCCCAGTGTATATTCATGTACCCAAAGAGAAGACAATAAAACTAGAACTCTCCAGAAGAAAAATAATCTTTGTGGGATATAGTGAAACTTCCAAAGCATATAGAATATTCATTCTTGGACAAAGGCAAATAGAACTTAGTCAAGATGTAGTATTTGAGGAAGATATTGCCTTTAAAAGGAAAAAGAACCATGATGAGTTAGAAAATCAAAATCCTATCATAAACAAGGATATAGGTTCTACTCCTAAAATTTAGTCAAAACATCCTAAAGACACCTCATATGAAAGTCCACCTAAATCCAAGATTCAAAACAAGTGTCATGATGAAAATCAAAATTCCAACAAAAGAAAACAACCACTTTGGCCTAGGAAAATTGTGAAGGAAGTTAAAAACTTTGCAACACCTAATGGAAAATTCAGAGAAAGCAAAAGACCCCACAAACTAACATATAATACATTAATGAGTAAAATTCTTGACTCTGAACTAGCCAATGTTGATGAAGCCCTAAAACAACAAGCCTGGAAAGATTTTATGATAGAATAATACCACTCCATTTTAAAGAATGATTTTTGGGATATAGTTCCTAGACCAAAGGGAAAATCAGTTATTTCCTCCAAATGGTCGTTCAAAATTAAACATGTTGTAGATTTTAGCATAGAAAAACACAAGGCACGTTTTGTTCCCAGAGGATTCTCTCAGAAGGAAGGCATTGACTACAAAGAAACTTTTGCACTTGTAGCTCGATATACCTCTATTTTAGCTATGTTAGCCATTGCAGTAGCCAAAGGTTGGAAGGTTCACCAAATGGATGTTGAGATTGCATTTCTAAATGGAACAATAATAGAAGAAGTCTATCTAGAACAACCTAAAGGATTCATAATTCATAACACAAAATCTCATGTATGCAAATTAAAGAAGGCTCTACAAAATCTCATGTATGCCAATTAAAGAAGGCTTTATATGGACTTAAACAGGCTCCCCAAGCCTGGTATGAAAGAATTGACAAATACCTCATGAAATTTAAATTCTCAAAGAGTTTTGCTGATCCAAATCTCTATTTTAAATGTATTAATGGGGATATGTTAATTTTAATTCTTTATGTTCATGAGCTATTACTGACAGGCGAAGATCATCTTATTGCTCAATGCAAAGAGATTTAATTTCATAATTTGAAGTGAAAGATTTGGGTATTCTACACAATTTTCTAGGATTGGAAGTCTAGCAGAACCTTGATGATATTTTTCTAAATCAGGGAAAATACATTGTTGATATACTTAAGAGATTTGGAATGTTAAATTGTAGGCTTATGTCCACTCCCATGGAAACAAACTTGCACAATTTAAAAGAATCTACATCAAGATCCAAATTTGTAGATCCTACACTTTATAGACAGATTATTTGATCACTTATGTATTTGGTTAACACTAGATTTGACATATGCTACATAGTGAATGCTTTAAGTCAGTTCATGTGTGAGCCTCATGAAATTCATCTTGTTGTTGCTAAACATATTTTGAGATACCTATAGGGTACTATTGGATATGGCCTTAAATACAAGAAGACTAGTCTTGATCTACATGGATTCATAGATTCAGATTGGGCTGGTAGTGTAGCAGATCAGAAGAGTACATTTGGGTATTGTTTCAGTTTAGGATTCACTATGATCTCTTCAACAAGTAGGAAACAATCCTTCACTGCATAAATCTCTACTGAAGTAGAATATATTTTAACTTCTATGGGAGCCAGAGAAGCTATATGGCTTAGGAAGTTGATTGTGGGACTATTTGGAAAACCTCTAAAGCCTACTACTATTCTATGTGATAATCAAAGTTGTATCAAGCTATTAGAAAATCTAGTGTTCCATGATCGATCTAAGCATATTGAAATTCTTTTTCACTATGTCAATAATATGGTAGAGAGAGAAACCATTTATTTAGAGTATATTAACACTAGTGATCAAACTGCGCACATTCTCACCAAGCCTCTTTCTAGAGTTAAAGTACAACACTTCAGAAAGAAATTTGGTATGATTGAAATGTAATCGAGACTCGATCTCTAAATTTATTTCATTTGTAAAATTATATATTAAAGATGTTTAATGTGTAAACACTTTTTGTCATATGTGTGACTCTATGACTTATGGGCCCTCTTCCTATGTACATTACATTAAGGTGACAATCTTTTTTATGATGTACACTTGTATTAAACACTATGAAGGGATGACTTTACAATGTTTCCTATAGACATGATATCTTTATATAGGTCATGATAACAGTATCTCCTGAACATTTTGATGGATGTCTTTCAGATTATTATGTTCCTTATGAGATAATCATGGTGAGACATCATGTTATGTTATGATAGACATCATGCAACGTGATGTCTATGCACATGCCATAACTAGGATATATGAATATCATGTGACTTGATGCTCATGTCACAAGTAAGGTGATATCTAAACTCATCTTGTAACGCCCCGCCAAGGGATCCAAAGAATTAACCTAAAGTTTCACTAAGTTTGATAGCATTTTTTTTTTTTAAAACATGAAAGTTAAACTATTCACAACATAGTAGCGAAAGTAATAACAACATCCAACTGAAAGTAAACATACATACATAACAGGTTACATTCTTAAGGATCCCTTAACATTAAATCACATCTAACATAACTTTTAATGTTTCCATCTAATACTACATCCACATAAAATAATAATGAAAAGTCCAATGTTCATACATTACATTTATGAATGCTCAATCATCTATTGTACATGCCACAGGGTATGAAAGGCTTAAAAGAATATACATGATACATCATCATAAAAGATATAAAAATCCATTGTAACAGAGAACTATAAATCAAAAACATAACTAACTAAGTGCATGGTTCCTCCCAACCATAAATAGCATCATTAGACCATCGTGGGCCCTAGCCATCCCTCCATGTGTAACATCCCAAATCATCGAAGAGATCATCGGTATTAACATAGTAGGAATGTCACTCCTAAATCATACCATATCATATGCAGAAAAGAAATCTAACATGCAAAGTAAAGCATAAGATAACATTATCTAACATATGCAAATCATCAATGTAAGGATATGTGTCCACCATCATAATCCATGAACAGAATGAAGATAGATGTCAACAAAAAATGCATCAGCCATGGTGTCTCAAATGGATCTCAAATGATAAGAGTGGAAAAGCACTACCACCCGACCGCGTAGAACCTAAATGGTCCACTCCCACCGCGCTGAGGAGATAATTTCAAGTCCCAAAAAGGCTTTCAAATCACATAGCACAAATACTCTCTAAGTCTAGGAATCCTAAAAGTATACTAACTCAAAGATTCCAAATCACAAAATGACATCTAATCCCAAAGGCACAATATACACATGTAGGAAACCTACTATGCAAGCGGGAAAGTGTCATCGCATGGATCATGCTAGAGTTACCCTGGCAGTCTCTCAATAGACCCCGACCCCCTAGTGATCCCTATGCGGCCACTAGTATCCTCTCGTACAGACGAGGCATACTACGGAATGCAAGGTCACAACCAAGTGTTCTCTCTACTCCCATCCTAGTCTGTACTAGTACTCGAGGCATGGGCAAGAACAAACAATTATCGTATTAAGTCCATTTAAGTCAGTATTAGGTGTGATGTTTTCACTTATTAAAACAACTTACAATGAGTTACCCTAGCAGCCTCTTAGGGCCCCGACCCCCATTGCAAGCTACTTCCCAACACTACAAGTAGATAACCTACCCTAAGCTCATGGAATCATAAATCACCAAAATCACCTCAGTCCTATACAAGCGACTGGAAAAATACTAAAAGATAATCCACAATAAGAACATCAAATCTCCATGAGCAACTTAAAAGCATCCATTGATAATCATGACTACAACAGATCTCTATTGGCAACTAAAGGTATCAATGATAATCACAATATCCATTGGTTCTCAACAAGCAACCAAAAAGTATCTCAAAATAATAATGATCAAAGACTCCAAAATGGTCGAGTCCAAACATGTCACAACATGACATCATCAATAAATAAATCAACACTTCAGTTCCATCATGGCGACTAGAAAGTAATCAAAGGATAACTGATCGATGACTCAAAAATGGTTAAGTCAAGTGTCTTAGATACATATAACTCAACTTCATTCAAGAAGATTGATGAGCAATAACAATCAGTAAATACAAACATCTCATAGAGCATACTATCACATAACCATGGTTGGGTTTTAAAAAGATCGAGATCAAAAGACATCATCATAACATCACAATCATAACCCCCAAGCATCTGGTATATGTCCTACAACTAGTCAACAATCTAGTCAACCCAAAAACTCAAAACAAGAAGCATAGAGAAAACAAAAAATGCAAGCACAAGTTTGGGTTTGTTTAAATTTGCATAGTTTAATTCTCCAAAGAATATATCGATATTTAAATCATTCTAACACATTTACGATTTAAGCCATTCTACCATCTTTATTAATTGATCATAATTAAATCACATTGATTTAGATCAATTAAAAAAAATATATAATTCACAATATAAAACCCCAAATCATTTTAATAATATCCTGATTAAAATTTAATTAAATATCATTTAAACTAAAATCCCTTAATCACTTAACTAAATTAATATTATTAACAAATTATAATATTAATTAACAACTATTATATAAATATAGATATATATATATAATAATAATAACACATTTTATAATACTAAAACAAAATTTTAAAAAAAAACATATATTAATACTTACTCGTAGTACCTACGATACACTTGTAGACTGTGATCGCAGTGTCATCCCTTATGTGGGAGGCTTGCTGCGGCACTGCCACGTTAGTGGCCGCCATGCAATCATTAATGACTGTTGGCGGGTCCACTGTCGTGGACAATGACTGCCGGTGGGGGGTGGGATGTGACTGCCCGCCCCTCCCCAATTTCATATATAATTTTATCTTTTAAATTTATTTTTTTATAAAACGATTTTGATAATCGTTTTCTTTTGAAACGTTTCTCTAAAAATGCTTTTTCAAAAGCGATTTGAATTTTATGAATATTTTTCCACTACGTTTTTTAAACAAACATATATATATATATATATATATATATATATATATATATATATATATATATATATATATATATATATATATATATATATATATATATATATATATATATATATATATATATATATATATATATGTATGTATGTATGTATATACGTGTGTGTATATGTATATATATGTATATATATGTATATATGTATGTGTGTGTATATGTACATACATATATATATATATATATACATATATATATATATATATGTATATATATATGTACATATATATATGTATATATATATGTACATATATACATATATATATGTACATATATATATATATAGATATATGTACATATATGTACATATGTACATATATGTACATATATGTACATATGTACATATATGTACATATATATATATATATGTACATATATGTACATATATATATGTATGTATACGTATACATACATATATATATGTACATATATATATATACATATATATGTATATCATATATATGTATATCATATATATGTATATATATATATATATATGTAGATATGTATATATGTATATATATGTATATGTATATATATATGTACATACATATGTATATGTATATATATGTACATACATATGTATATGTATATATATATGTACATACATATATATCTATGTACATATACATACATACATACATACATATATAAATACATACATATGCAGATTTTATATATATAAAAAGAGAAAATATACCTAGTTTTAAATAAAAAGGGCTTTCCAATTCAATGAATTGAAATTTTTTGTAAATAGTAATAGTTCTCTAAATTTACTAATTAATTCTTTTGAATAGGTTTGTCCATATGCATCTGAAAACCCTAGCTCCATAATTTCCTCAAATCTACGCATATGAATATTTCTTATATAAAATTTAACTACCCATGACAAAATGCATACAACCAAGATATGAAAATCCTGAGAAAGCATTCAGAAGACACGAAGAAGATAGGAAGTGCAAGAAGTGAAATATCATAAGTCAAAATCACAAGTGTCTACCTGGACACTGATGCTAAATCACTTCTCCTTAGAATTTCGTAGAGCAAGTTCCTTCCTTCTCCAACATTCTCGGGTCCACCAAAAATGCTACCTAAGCTTCTAAGAGTGCCAGAATATAAAGAACTCTCAGGAAGCACCTATAATGTCTCTAGAAACAACCAAAAGGTGTTGACAACTAAGCATGAGTCTTTTCCAACCTTTTAGATGAGTCACAAGGTTGTAGACACCATGTGCTTAATTTGCGCACTAACTCCTGTGTTGTTGACATATGTACAATCAAGAGGTGTGTTTACTCCTAGGCAAGCTTATAACTTTTCTTTTAATTCTTTTATAATTTTTATTATTATTATTTATTTATTATTTTATTATTATTATTATTATTAATTTTAATTTCTTTTATTTAATTCTTTTACTCAATTAATTTTCCATTTAATTAATTAAAATCAAAATATCTAAAGATCATGATATCATATTAATTTTTTCAAAATAATTAAATTATTAATTAAATATTTTTAATTTAAGACTTAATTAATAGAAAATTCACCATAGACCTTCAAGATAAAATATGAAAACCCATCACAGAAAAATCCATACAAAATCAGTCTAAAGGGTTAAAATCATGAATTATGTCATCCGACACATTCAGAACGTAAAATATCTCAAATACTTGTCCTACTTCTTTAGGACAAAAACTTTAAGGGTTCAGGATTTGGACTTGAGAATTTATCTCCCCTCTCTTACCATTGAGATAGTGCGATAAGGTATGCTCATTCTGGCAATTTAGAAAAGTCGATACTTGGTACCTACAACTTGCATAAAGTCCATGCACGTACATACTATATATATATATATATATATATATATATATATATATATATATATATATATATATATATATATATATATATATATATATATATATATATATATATATATGTTAAGCTAAACAGGCAATGGCAGGAAGTGGTGCATCGTGTAGATCCCAACTAGCAGGTGACTACGACTCCCTTCCTTAACCACATCAGAAATGCTATACAATATGAGAACAGACACACACACCATACACATGCAAGTATGGGGTAAGTATCCATAAGAAAACACATGTAATAATAACCATCTAACTAATCATCATCAATCACCGAAAATAATGTAATAATCATGATGCATACATTAAATGTAGAGTCTAAGTAATCTCATCATACATCAACTGAAGCCATAACACAATATCTGATAGTCTCAAAACAATGCTACCAACCATCATCATAAAACTAGTCTAATAGAGTCCAGCAATAATAGCAACAATATGTCCATAAAAATGTAAATGAGGGTAGGCACTACATCCACCCCCCCTTGGATTAGGCTTACTCTTGGAAGCCTACAAACAAGTAGGGATATAACTCCCATAATCTAGCTGCATCCTCCCATGTAGCTAAAGAGTCATTAGTAGGGTCCCATTGGACCCTTACCTGCTCTATGGTTTGACCCCTGAGGGTCAACTCCCACTGCTCTAGAATACGAACCAGCTCCAAAGCCAGCTATCCATCCTCTACTTGCAACACATTCCAATCAAGAACATGTACAACATCAAGAATATACTGCCTAAGAACTAAAACATGGAAAACATCATGAATGTGAGCTAGGCTAGGCAGTAAGGCAAGGTGATAAGCAACTGGGCCAATCCTCTCAAGAATCTTGAATGGTCCCACAAAGCGAGGTGCTAGCTTTGAACCCTTTCCATATCTAATTGGACTCTTCCATGGATGCACTCTCAAGAAAATCTTATCTCCCACAGAAAACTGCTTATCTTTCCTATGTGCATTAGCATACTTTTTCTGTCTATCCTATGTCGTAGTCAAGTGCTCACGAATATGCACTACCTGTTGCTCCATATCACGAAGCATCTCAAGGCCCAACAAGATGCGATCCTCAAGACTGTCCCAACTCAAGGGTGTACAACAAGGATGTCCATATAAAGCCTAAAATGGTGCCATGCCAATAGAACTGTGATACCCATTGTTGTAGGCAAACTCCACTAGGTAGAGATAGTCCTCCCAATGAGTCTGCCTATCCATCACATACATCCTTAACATATCTTCCAAAACTTGATTCACCCTCTATGTTTGTCCATCTGTCTTTGGGTGGTATGCCAAACTGAAATTCAACTACGCTTCAAGCTCATGCTACAGCCTGTCTAGAATGCGGATGTGAATACAGGATCCCTATCTGAAATGATCTTTCGAGGAATACCATGTAGTCTCACAATGTCATGCATGAAGACATTAGCTATAGAAGCTACCATGTAGGAAGACCTGATTGGTGAAAAATGTGCCACCTTAGTCAATCGATCAACAGTGACCATGATAGCATCATAACGACGAATAGTCATAGATAATCCTACTATGAAGTCCATAGAGATGATGTCCCACTTCCATGAAGGAATGAGATTTGGTTGCAAAAGTCCTGCCGGATGCTGGTGTTCTGCCTTGACTCTTCGACACTCAAGACACCTGGCCACATAATCAGCAATGTATTGCTTCATCCCAGACCAATAGAATAAACATCGCAAATCAGCATGCATCTTCTTGACACCAGGATGTGCTGAGTAAGGTGTACAATGGGCCTCTGCTAGAATAAAGGTGCGAAGCTCATCCAGTAACAACACATAAATCCTTTTTGAAAGTCTCAAAAGACCATTTGACTCTCGGACGTAGCCTGCAAACTTACCCTCCAAAGGTCTTCCTGAATCTATCTCTCTGTACACCTCCTGATACCAAGAATCTTAGGAAGTGCCTGAAGAATCTAACTCCTCAAATCAACACTAAGAGTCATAGATGATATCACATGTCTCCTACGACTCAAAGCATCTACCACCACATTCTCCTTTTCTTGAATGTACTTTACCTCAAAGTCATACTCACATAGGAATTCCATCCATTGCCTTTGGTGAGCATTCAAATTAGGCTAAGTGAAAATGTACTAAAGACTGCGATGATCACTATGTAGCTCGAACCTGTGCCCCAACAAGAAATGTCTCCACCTTGTCAAAGCATGAACTACCACTGCTAACTCAAGGTCATGTGTAGGATAATTTAGCTTGTGATCCTTGAGCTTGCATGATTCATATGCAATCACCCGTCCATTCTGCATCGAAATTGCTCCAATCCCCTCTAGGGAAGCATCTGTACACACCATGAAATCACCTTTCTGATCAGGTACTGCTAAGATCAGTGCACTGGTCAAAAGCTCCTTGAGCTTCTGAAATGCTTCCTCGCATTTCTCTGTCCATATAAACTTCTTTCCTTTCCTTTGAAGAGAAGTGATAGGATGCGCTATTCTGGAGAAATTTTGGACAAATCTACAATAATAACCAACTAGACCCATGAAACTATGAATCTCTGACACATTAGTCAGTGTAGGCCAATCTACTATTGCCTAGATCTTTGCAGGGTCTACATAAATACCATCACCTGATATGATGTGCCCTAAATATTGAATCTCTGATTTGAAGAATTCACACTTAGCTGCATTGGCATAAAGTTGATTGTCTCTTAAACACTGCAAAACTAGTTGCAGGTGTTCCTCATGCTCCTTCTAAGACTTAGAATATATCAATATGTCATCGAGGAACACAAGTACAAACCTGTCAAGATAAAATCAAAACACCCCATTCATCAAGCTTGAGGAAAACTGATGGAGCATTAGTCAACCCAAAAGGTACCACTGTGAACTCATAATGCCCATAGCGAATTTGAAAGGCGATCTTGTGAATGTCAGCTTCCTTAATGCGAAGCTAGTGGTATCTTGACTTAAGATCAATCTTGGAGAATATTGTAGCTCCCTTGATTTGATCTTGAATAAGTCATCTATCCTAGGTAGGGGATACCTATTCTTTATTGTTACCTTATTCATTTGTCGGTAATCAATACAAAGGTGCAAAGAACTATCTTTCTTTTTTCACAAAGAGCACTAGAGCTCCCCATGGTGACACACTATGTCAAATGCTCCCTTTGGCAAAAAGTTCCTCTAGCTGAAGATGCAACTCACCCAATTCCTATGTAGTCATACGATAAGGAGCTTTAGAGATAGGCTCTGCTTCAGGAATCAAATCAATGCTAAAATCGATGTCCCTCTTCGGAGGCATGCCTGGAATCTCACTTGGAAAAACATTTTCGTACTCCTATAAAATTGGGTGATCTAAAGTCTTCCTCATAGGATCTTCCTCATCAAAATCATTTACCATAATCACAAATATTTGACATCCCTTATGGAAACTCCACTTCAGTTGCATGGCATAAATCATCCGTAGAGATATAGACCTTGGTATCCCAACAATCTTCACATCATTCCCTTGGTCATCTTGACACAATAATCTTCTTCTTGCAGTTTATACTAGCTCTATGAGAGCCAAGACAATCCATACCCAAAACCACATCATAGGAACCAAGAGGTATAACTTGAAGGTCAACTGCAATATCAAATCCTCCTATGTTAAGCCCACACTTATGAACTACAGAATCTGTGTTGACCTTAATGCCTGAGGCTAGTTCTACTTGCCAACCATGATCTTGCTTCACCACATCCAACTTACACTTAGCAACTATAGATGGAGAAATAAATGAATCTGTAGCATATGAATCAAACAATACTGAAAGAGATGTACCTCGAATAGCTCTTGTGGTTTCAACCACTGTTCCCTGATGATCTGCCTAACGGTAATCTACCATTGCAAACACTCTATGAGCTCTACCTGCATCCCCAACTATAGGCTTGGATGCTATTGGCCTAGGTCTTGAATACTGAGGTGCTAGCTAAGGACAGTGAGCTGCAAAATGTCCAACCTACCCACATGTAAAACATCCTATATTTCTACCGAATCCTCTACCCAAAGGTGGTGCATTTGACCGCTGACGACTATTCATGCTAACAAAAGATTGACTGCTTTGAGTTGGTTGAGGGGGCTGATTTCATTTATTGCACTGAGCATTGTGGTTGTTCTTGGAGTTAGAACCTCTGCCACCACCTTAAACCTGAGAGTTTGATCCCTTTTGCTGTTGATAATGTTTCCCCTTAGAAAAAGGAGGCTTCCTATTTCCACCTGAGTTGTAGTTGCCCTTAGATCCTGATGTTGTAGGTGCTCCCACGAAACCTCCCTGACCAAGGTTGACACTTTGTTCAACAAGAATGGCTCGTCGTACTGCATCCTTGAGGTTTTTTGGCTCAAATACCTTGACACCACTGATTATATGGTTGTTCAGACCTCTAATGAACTGTTGAGTCAACTGGGTTGAATTGTCACTGAATCCCAAAAAGGACATGAGCTCGTAGAATTTGCACTCGTACTCTATTATAGTCATAGAATATTGCCTGAGGTTATGGAACTCATCTGCCCTTTGCTATTTCCATTCCTCTGGTAGGAATCGCTCATGGAAACTCTCTAAGAATAGGTCCCAAGTGACACTGTTCATATCTATGCCTAGCTTCTTTTCCTCAATTGTCCACCAAGTGGCCCCAAAATTCTCCAAATTGGTAATCGCAAATCTCGCCTTAACATTACTGTCAAATTCCTGCATAGAAAAATTCCTATCAAGGGCAATAAGCCACTGTTTGTCTACATATCCAGAACCTTGCTCGTTAAAGGGCTTGACCTTGGATCTCGAAAGGTCCTTCATCTGAGTAGATACAATAGATCTCTATCGATCCTTCCAAGGGTTCCTAGACCTGGGTCTATGCTCTTGTTCTGACTGATGTGCTTTATGCTGATCCTGAATAGGAGGTAGGCAATCAAGAATGGTCTGCATCATCTATCTCAAGTTAACCTCCTCAGAATCAGCTTGGTCACCTCTATGGCTCTCTTCCTGCTTCTCACTAACATGCTCTCCTATGCTCTCTTCATGAGCAGGCCCTCCACAGACAAACTCATGGACACTAATAGCTCTGCCACATCCACGGCCTCTACCATGGCCTCTAGCAGAAGATCTTGACCCAAATACCATCCTACAACCATATCCAAGATACAAAGTACTATTACAACCATAAGACACGTGTTTTTCAAATAGACTAAGTTCAATTTCAGTTTTACCTATGTTTAGGTTTAAATAAAATTTTCAGTTTTGAAAACTAAGTGTTGCATATGCAAGTAACAATTTTAAGTTCTATTTTAGTTCACCTAGTTTCAAGTTTGAAAGAAATACACATAATAGTTCAAAGTCTTGGTTTTGTTCCAAAATACCCAAAGCTCCCAATGTAGAAACTCAGGCTCTAATACCAAATGTAACACCCCGCCAAGATATCCAAAGAATTAAGCTAAAGTTTCACTAAGTTTGGTAGCATTTTTTTTTTTAAAACATGAAAGTTAAACTATTCACAACATAGTAGCAAAAGCCATAACAACATCCAACTAAAAGTAAACATATATACATAACAGGTTACATTCTTAAGGATCCCTTAACATTAAATCACATCTAACATAACTATTAATGTTTCCATCTAATACTACATCCTCATAAAATAATAATGAAAAGTACAATGTTCATACATTATATTTTTGAATTCTCAATCATCCATTGTACATGCCACAGGGTATGAAAGGCTCAAAAGAATATACATGATACATCATCATAAAAGATATAAACATCCATCGTAACAGAGAACCATAAATCACAAACATAACTAACTAAGTGCACGGTTCCTCCCAACCGTAAATAGCATCATTAGACCATAGTAGGCCCTAGCCATCCCTCCGTGTGTAACATCCCATATCATCAAAGAGATCAACAGTATTAACATAGTAGGAATGTCACTCCTAAATCATACCATATCATATGTAGAAAAGAAATCTAACATGCAAAGTAAAGCATAAGATAACATTATCTAACATATGCAAATCATCAATGTAAGGATACGTGTCCACCATCATAATCCATGAACAGAATGAAGATAGATGTCAATAAAGAATGCATTAGCCATGGTGTCTCAAACGGATCTCAAATGATAAGAGTGGAAAAGCACTACTACTCGACCGTGTGAAACCTAAATGGTCCACTCCCACCGTGCTAAGGAGATAATTTCAATTCACAAACAAGCTTTCAAATCACATAGCACAAATACTCTCTAAGTCTAGGAATCCTAAAAGTATACTAACTCAAAGGTTCCAAATCACAAAATGACATCTAATCCCAAAGGTACAATATAGACATGTAGGAAACCTATTATGCAAGCGGGAAAGTGTCATCGCATGGATCACACTAGAGTTACCCTAGCAGTCTCTCAATAGACCCCAACCCCCTAGTGATCCCTATGTGGCCACTAGTATCTTCTCGTACAAACAAGGCATACTACAAAATGCAAAGTCGCAACCAAGCGTTCTCTCTACTCCCGTCCTAGTTTGTACTAGCACTCGAGGCATGGGTGAGAACAAACAATTATCTTATTAAGTCCATTTAAGTCAGTATTAGGTGTGATGTTTTCACTTATTAAAACAACTTACAATGAGTTACCCTAGCAGCCTCTTAGGGCCCCGATCCCCATTGCAAGCCACATCCTGACACTACAAGTAGATAACCTACCCTAAGCTCATGGAATCATAAATCACCAAAATCACCTCAGTCCTATACAAGTGACTAGAAAAATACCAAAAGATAATCCACAATAAGAACATCAAATCTCCATGAGCAACTTAAAAGCATCCATTGATAAGTATGACCACAACAGATCTCTATTGGCAATTGAAGGTATCAATGATAATCACAATATCCATTAGTTCTCAACGAGCAACCAAAAAGTATCTCAAAATAATAATGATTGAAGACTCCAAACATGTCACAACATGACATCATCAAGAAATAAATCAACACTTCAGTCCCATCATGGCGACTGGAAAGTAATCCAAGGATAACTGATCGATGACTCAAAAATGGTCGAGTCAA
>CM053783.1:528019490-528486990 GCA_028749045.1 Cupressus sempervirens | reverse complement strand
TGCTTCCTGCATTCTCCAAGTCTTAAGCGTCTAACTCGTTGGTGTTTGTTACTGGACTGTTGACAATATTTTGGAAACTTGATGGTATTGGTGTTTAATGTTGGCTTTCTAAGATGGTCATTTTTATTCCTTGTTTTTTTAGAGTTGAGTTGTTGCCTAGTTTTGTTTCTGATTGTGACTCTATTTCTTACTCTAGTCAGTTTTGGAAAACTTTGTGAAAGCTTTTTGGTTACTAGTTTAGAGATTTTCTATGTGCTTTAATACACATTGATAATCAGACAGATGTGGTTTATTTCTCCTTATGCTCTTCACAAAACAAAATAATTAGTGGGACAGTCTTCTCCATGTGTTACAACATAGTTACAATAGACTTGCGACTGTACCTTAAGGTAATTCTCCATTGTGGTTTGTAATTCTCCCTCCCAGCTGAAACAATACCTTCTGCACTCTGAATCTTCCTCAAGAGCCTCTGCACATTTCTAGAACAAAGCAACCATGGGCTTGGTACCTTACAGACGTATTCAACACTGCATTGGTGAACTTATATTTTCTAAGCATAGGTACACCGCTCTGTGGATGGGAGTTGGTGGAATGGGGGAACAAGTTTCTGGGACGGGGGGACAGAGGGGCCTTAATTTGGGGACAGTGGGGGGATGGTGGCAGGGGACGGGAGGGGTTGTATACACTGTACATATGGTACGTAAAATGTTGGTTATGAAAAGATGGATTGCAATATAAGATATAAAGGTGTAAAAGAGTAAATACTTGAACATTGCATTGAATTGGGACATCAAACATTGAACATAAATAGTTGAATCAGCAAATAGTCAACACGGGAGTGTTCCCCATCCTCGGCGGAGGTGGAAAAATCTTGTGGCGCTGCTGGGGATAGGGTAATGGAGTCCCCAAGTCCCCGGTGCGTCCCCATGTGCGGGACGTGGGGAAAGCGGGGGGGGGGGGGGGGGGGGGGGGATGTGTCCCGTGTTACTATCAAATTTTTAAGTTGAAGTCTTGTTTTTCAGAGGTCACAGATCCTGGTGCAATCCAAGCCTGGTTTGGTGTCTTTTTCAGTCTGGTCAGGGAGTTGTATAGAGCAGCAGAATACCTGTGGCAGTGCAGCTTCATCCCAGACAAACCCATGGGAGCCTAGGTGACCTTGTTCAGGAAAATATGTTGCTTTAATTTAAACAATGTAAGAATTAAATGTTGCTGAATCAGTCCCTGGAAACCTTTCATTCACTCTTAGGTATTAAGTTTTAACCATTGCTTCTGTTCCAAGTGGACTAGCTGGATTCATACAGCACTTGTTTTAGTTTGGTGCAGATTGATTAATGTGAAGAGCTGGAAAGTGGTAGTGGCACAAGCTGGTCATCCTATCTCGTGTGGCTATTACCATTACTGATATCAGTCAGGATCTTAGTTGCTTATATGAATATATGTGGAAGAGTATATTTCAACATTTGTTTTGAGTTTGGATGGAAACCCTTCAGAGATGCTAATGAAATTTTGTGAAGGTTCAAGTTTTAAATCGTTAGGAATTTTAATAAACAACCCATTCTATTGGTCTTATTAGATTGATGATAAGGCTTCATTTATTATTTAATAATTACTTATTTGTTGTTAAGGAAATGGTTTGCATGCTCTACTATTTAAGTATAGATGTTTTTACTAACTTTGAGCACATACATACACATATTTTTGGTATGTAGAAACGAAGAACCAAAAACCAACCCAACTCCATTCACACACACAGATGTAGGCACGAACACACGCACACGCGCACATGCACATGCACGCACAAATGCACACGCACGAACACACACACGCACAAACGCATGCAAGCACTCAAACACGAACACATGGACACACAAATATTTGGTATGGACAAACCAAGAACCAAAAACAAACCCAAATCTTTTTTTGTTTTGCTTTCCAGAATCTGCAAATCTGAACCCAAACCCTGAATGATTCAATAGTGGATTGGCCATGGCCCACAGCTGTCTTTTTATAACAGGTCCGTGAGTCATATTCTAGTTGCAGAAAACAAATGTCATAAGCATTTTCCAAGAGCATAAGTTTCTAAATGCTGGATTAGTACAAATGTCGGCATTGCATATGTTTTTTTTTTATCATCCAGCATTTAGAAACTTATGTTTCTGAACTTATTAATATCAAGTGGTGTAAATTCAATTTTTGACATATTAATTTCTTACGTTGACTCTCATATAGAACCTCTGAATTAAGTACTAATCCTTTCATTTTCTATGCATTATAGTATTAAATTTTAATTCTATTGCAGTAATTTCTTTGATGCTCTTCAACTTTACAATTGATATATTGCTTTATTTTTTAAGCACATCATATACATTCCCTTTACCTTCGCAAGTATAAAAAGTGATTGTTATCATATCTTTTTGGTTCCCTTACTATGTTCATTTCACAGAAGCCCCAACACAGACCAGTGAAACAACCACGAGCAGGATATTGCACTCGATGCATTTTTTCTATTTTAGTCTTGCTATCATTGTTAGGTTCAAATTTCTTGTCAACTGATAGACTCATTTGAAAATATTGGCATGCACAGTTAGTAACTTAAATTTGGGTTACAACTTAAGCATGCTCCTCTCTCTCTCTCTCTCTCACACACACACACGCACACGCACGCACACGCACATGCACATGCACATGCACAAACTCGATGCATTTCTTCTATTTAAGTCTTGCTATCATTATTAGGTTCAAATTTCTTGTCAACTGGTAGGCTCATTTGAAAATATTGGCATGCACTGTTAGTAACTTAAATTTAGGTTACAACTTAAGGAAGCCTGTCTCTCTCTCTCTCTCACACACACACACACGTGCGCACATGCACACACACACACACACAATGCCTAAGTTTCATTATAAAAGATTTCATGTTGGCAATGAAAGAATGTGTAATTTGATGAAATGGGGATGCATCTTTCTTGATTTCATATGAACACAAAATTAATATTTTGTTCTGTAATTGTGTTGCGTGAAAAATAATTTATTTTGTGAGTAAGGTTTGAGCGATGACATTGTTTCTTGGAAAACACAGGAAGTTAATAATGAGAGAAATGGTGATCCAAACTCAAAGCTAGCACAGTTAGAGTTGGTTCCACCAACTCCTGCATTGAAGCTTCCCCAGTTGTTTTCTTTATCTCCGAATCCTCCATCAAAATCCAGTTACCTGCAGAAGCAGCAAGTGACGACATCTCAGATTAACAATTTAGAAATTCTTCCTGAATATGACAAATTGAATGGACTTTCTCCTTTGCCAAATCTTAGAAATGATGAAATCCAAGGTATATGGATGTTAAGAATTTAATGTTTATGTGCATAATTCAAGCTTTTCAATTTTCTTGAAGACTTGCTTGCCATCATTTATTTTCTTTGATTTGTCAAGTTTGAGACTGTCTGTCCTGATACTTGCTGACAAATCTTTACAGATATTCAGAAATGTCAACACTCTTTTTTAAGGCAATCAGTGCGAGAAGCTGCACTTTCAAAACCAGCAGTTAATTTGGATCTTTTGAGGGAAAGTGTTGACCAAAACATGGAACATTATTTTATACCACTTTCCTCAACGAGTAGCTTTTCCAAGGGTGGTGATGATATGAATCCAATGCGATTACCCCCAAAATTACGGGTCTTCAGGTCTTTAGAAGATAGTTACAAACTTAATAATCATTCTGCTGCAGACAAGGATAAAATTGGCAAGCGACTTGACAGGGGTTCTGCTCGTCATAATTTGCACATCTCAAAAGAACATGTATCAAATGGGCATTTATCTATCAACCATTCAGATTTAGTTGGTTCTGATGTACAGGAAGAATACTTATCAGAATTTGAAACTGACAAAACTGGCAGTGATTTGGTTCAACCCCTCTCTCCACCCTTACTTATGGAGCTTTCCTCGTTTCCAGAGGCATATGATGATTTATTAGGTGCAATTTATGTAGTTAATATACTTTGTTAAATTCCATGATATTTTGGTGAATGTGGTTCATAACATGATAGAGATAAAGAAAAACCTTTGTGTAGCTTCCATCATCTGTTGTGCATGACTACCATTTGCAGGGGTATGGTTTGAATTTTGTATATCACAGCTAATTATTTGCAGGTCGAAGTTTTGTTTTAAGTTTGCATATCATGTTTTTCGTGAAATTTGTTAGTGCCTTTGTGTAAATTAGTTATTATTTCTCAATGTTTGCACGATGCAAGTCACAAACATATTTGGTGAAATAAATCACATATTATTTTGTAATCAGTGATAATGATTATGTTTTTAATTTTACCTGATATAGTTTGCCATTATATATGCAGCACCAATGTCTGAGGGTGATGCTGCTTTGATGGAATGTTCAATGCAAACCATGCGTACTTGACAAGGCCTAAAAATATAGTTTTTTTTCCTCAATTCAAAATCATTTTTAAGCTCATTGGAAGAGATCCGTATTACATGGATATGTATTTTATGACACAGCTCTGATCTAGGTTGTCTTGCCCAACGATGACCTTTCTTGCCAAATCTGTAAGTAATTTATTTTTCATTGCCTTCAATGGTAAATGTCTATTAAAAAGTTTTTAGGTATTAAGATGAATTTCAATTTGTTAAAAATATATTCCCTTACTGCCATTGTTTAAGTAAACAATAATTCAATCTTGATTAAGGATGAGCTTGGTTGTTGAGATTTCATTCAAGGATCATTTCATTGTGTTAGAATTCAAGAAGTGTTGGATTTTTCCATTTATGATTAGGTATATAGAAAAGGAGAAGCATTTCCATCCCTGCTTATATGATCAAGAAGTTGAAAATTAATGATTTTTGATAAACAAGAAGTTTACGAGGAAAAATGATAACTCTAGTCCTTATTTAGTTTGTACATTTAGCAGTTTCCTTTTCTGATATGCCAGTAAATATTCATAACTGGATTTTACGTAAGCGCAAGTGAGTTGTCTACGTTGCTTTTTCGGGTGCAGATGCAAATCCGGGTGCACAAATTTTTTTTTTTGGATTTTGGATGCGTTTAAACTTTATATATATGCAAATAAATGCAAGAAATATACAAAATTACTCATTTGATGATATAATATGATACTTAATCATTGATTTAG
Source organism: Cupressus sempervirens (assembly GCA_028749045.1). Lineage (NCBI taxonomy): Eukaryota > Viridiplantae > Streptophyta > Pinopsida > Cupressales > Cupressaceae > Cupressus > Cupressus sempervirens. The sequence goes on along the minus strand of CM053783.1, from coordinate 528,481,851 downwards.
ATAAATCTTAAATGCCATATGATAGTTTATAAATACTCATTGAAATAACTAATAAGCTATATCGTATATGACGATTCCAATGCAAATCAAAAAAGCATTACAATTACAAAATCAAATTTTAGTTGAAAAAGGTAAAATTAAAAAAAGATACTTTGCATTTGTTTTATTGTGTTTGTAAGTTGAAAAAATGTCAGTTTTGACATTTTCTAGCAAACTAGGGCCTGGATGCTCGGTTATGTATCATTGTGAGCTCAGATGTAATGTCCCCTTTTTCTGGGACATTATAATTCTTTGTGGTCAACTCACTTCGCCTAGGTTTCAGGGGCGAAAAGGTTATGTATGGGGTTCAATTCGAGATTTGGCCTAGACATTTCCAGTTCCAGACCCATTGGAGCAGTTTTGGCAGGTTGTCCAGATACTTACTATTTTTAGTAAGTAATCAGAGCTCAGTATTTTCAGTACTTCAGTGTTGGGTTGGAAGCCTCTCGTCGAGAGCTTTCCAACGCGCTATAGCACGAGCTTATCCGAGTTCGTTTGGTCTGTTATTTTAATGCTTGACGATTTTATGGTTTACTGGCTTAAGTGACTTTAAAGGTTTATTTAATTTGTCACTTTATTTTAAAAAGGTACTATGTTCACTTAAGTGACTAAAGGACAAAAAGTTGCTTTATCCCACATTGCTTGAATGAGCGTGCATCTCATGGGGAAAAGTAATAAAGGTACTACAAGCTCCACTTGAGAGGATATATGAAGATTATAATATTGAAAACAAATATTAATTTGGGAGCTGGAAACACTTGCTGGTTATTCTTTTGAGGATGCAAACCCTTGAAGAAACTTTGAAGGTTGGACGCAAACCTAGCCTTCTTTCAGGTTCTATCTATATTGCCAATCTGATTGTTATTTCTGTTTGTAAGATTGGATATTCTGAATTGTTGCACATTATTGTATTGCTGTTGTATAATACAGTAACGCATTTTGGGTTATTTGTATTAATCTGCTGGTTTATATATAAGTTTCTGGATATTGGAGGAAATAAACACATTTTTCTGGGTTTTCTCATTTGTATATCTGCTGGTTATATATACTGGTTTAAGTTCTGAAATTTGTATCAAATACTGGATTACTGTTCGGATTTAAAATTTGTAAGTTTTAATCGAGGGTTTTAGTGAATATCCGGAAAGGGATATTACATCAGATGCCCTGTGATGTGCTTCCTGGGCACATCAGCATCCGCATCCCAATCTGCCTCCAGGCCTGCTAGGAGAGAATCAATAACTAAGCTTATTGTGCTGTCAGTGGTAGAGATAGTAAGAGATTTCTTTTAAGTTCTTTTTTTTTTCCAAAAGGTTTCTAGGGCAGTCTTAACCAAGAATGCATTTTGGACATAATTTGACCCGTTCTTGAAACTCAAAAACTTTTGGAAAACTTGGAGAAGTTTGGAAACTTGGCCCCTAGTGGTCCCATTAATGTTTGAGTTTTCATATTTTGTTGACTAACTCTCTCATACGAACTCTCAATTTAAATTATCTAACACAAACACTATATTTTAGGCTTCTACAATGCACACTTTAGCCATGTATTCATATGAATAATTAAAATTTCTATGTATAATTAATATTTACCCAATATATTTAAAAGTTTCGTTATATTTATATAGTCATCCCCTGCTCCAGGAAAGAAAAATCCATTCCAGAAGTTTGTTTGCCCCCCTGTCCTGAAAACCTTGGGTAACTTAGTTCTAGGGTGAAAATTCTTGCTATGCTGAATGTTCCATTTTTCTTTCTTGCCACATTTGTAATTCTTTACATTGCTTCTTTTGGCAATGTGGCATAGGTTTATTGATATTATTAATCTTCATTTTATTATCAGATTAGGTTTTGTCTAGTGCTTGTAGGGCAAGACTATTTTTTCTCTGTGATTCCCATTTCTAGGATAACTCTATACAGGTGAATATGGTGTGTGAAGGAAAACCATATGCAACTCAATGTAGATGTTTTATTTATGCTAGGAAATAAACCCTTATGTATAATAGAAAAAGAATGGGCAAAGAAGTTTAAGAGTTTAATCAAGTTGTGCCTTTTGATTTTTTGGTTAAATATTTCTACATCAAAATCCCCATGAAATTAACTTTTTCTTTGGAAGAAGTCAAAATCTTTTAGGATGAGTAGTAGTGACTCTGTGAAGGTAAGGGTATCTTGGCTCTATGATAACCTTTTATTGAAGGACTTTGCAAAGGTGAAGTTTGTGCGTAAAGGAAAATGATGTTCTTTTAAAGGTTGAAGATAGAAAAAATTGCTAGTTAGTTTTTCTTGTTGGCAAATATTACCGATTTGTGTTAGGAAATAAGCCTATGTACAACATAAAAGATTGGACAAAGATTGTTGGAGAAGTAGTGTTTAATCTAGCTGTGCCAAAATTTTGGTTGAATGTTTCTATGTCAGTCCAGAGGAAATAAATGTTTTCTTTGAAAGAATTCAAATCCTTGGCTGAATGATGGGAACAATACTATGTTCCCCCGAGTTTTCAGGATGGGGATGGTAGGGGACAATGAGACGGGTTTTCGGGACGACAATTTCTTCGCCAATTTTGGGGACATGGGGGGGACGGAAAATGGGGACGGCTATATAAATATAGGGAGATTTTAAAAAATACACTTTAATTTGCAAATATACATGTCATTCATATGAAACTTAGCACAAAGTATGCTATTTAAACATTATAGAACCTTAGCATACACCATTTGAATGCGATCTAGCAAATAATAATCAATTCAGTACTCAATATATATTAAAATTTAACTCTAGTATATTATGCATTCATACAACAGTTTGAATTGTCAATATGCATATCAATATGTGAACAAAAATATAAGTTTAGCATTGAAAAATGTCATAGAAATCTGAAATTCATCTTAAAAACAAGTTTGATCCTAAGACTTGTTCCCCATTGTCAGTCCTCACAATGCATGTTTGGGGTAATATTCAGCAAATTGTGCATTGATTTCTAAGTTTTTGACATGTTGCAGGTCTGTCCTTAGAAAAATCAGATGTGATCTGATTGGGAGAAAAATGCAGGGTTAAGATTATATTGGAGAAAAATGAAGGTTTATGTTTTGGTAAGGGGGTCTGATCTTGTGCATTTGGGAGTTCACATAAGTCAATTTAATCATGATCTTGATGTCCAAACAGTTTGGTTGCTCCTATTTGCAGACCATGTCTTTAGACTTTGCCTTCAGACATTTGTCCTCGGAAAATTTCTCAGACTTTGACTTCAAAATTCTGAATCTGTTAAGGCTGTAGCAGAAAAGGGACTATTTTGTGCTCTAAAATTAGGTTTCAACATATATATATTTTATTTTGGGGACAGTCGGCCGTCTCTAGTACGGTGAAGGGACATCCCTAGCCGTACCGAGGATGACCAACCGGCCCCCACTTTTCCTTGTGAGATCCTCCCATTTCTAGGACGTCTCTCTCATTTTTTGGGATGTTGGGGACAGTTGGGGGACGTCTCATACCTGTCTTCCCGTTCCGTGGACATTCCTATTTCCAAAACTTTGTGTTTTTGGGTGGGGGTGCGTCCCCAAGGATCATAGCAATACTATGATCGAGCATCTGAATTCTTGTAACTGTAGTTTGAAAATTGAATGAGTTTTTCCTAAACTAGCAAGATTTTTGAAGACCGAGTAACTTGTGATTGTCTCACATGCTTAAATCTTAAAAATTAAAAGTTAGCAAGTTTTTGCTTGCAAATTGCTTGGACTTGACGAGATCTCTTACAACTCTACCAAAAAATTAGAAGCTTGTTAATTGTTACATCCCAATTTTTGCCTTAAATTCTCTTTAGTTAAAAATAGCCGTTGTGTTCATGTGAAATGAATATAGTTTTAAGCCATTGTGTTCATGTGAAATGAATATAGCTTTTAGCCGTTGTGTTCATGTGAAATGAATATAGTTTTTAGCCATTGTGTTCATGTGAAACGAATATAGTTTTTAATTGTTGTTCAATCAATTATTATTTATGATGAAATTCCTAACGATATTATTTAAGCAAATTATGAATTATGAAATTGATGTTTTTGGCGAGAATGATTGTTTTGAAGGTTGCAGGATAAAGACTCGAGAAGGAGGGGAAGCATTACGAAATGAGGTCATACGGAAATGGGATGAACATATGACCTAGTTATCAGGAATATCAGGTTTGATCAAAAGACGCCATGGCAAGATTGTTAAAGCTTGACAACAAAGTTCAAAGTAGAAAGTTACATGAGCTAAAAATAATATAAGATTGTAATATTAATTAAAAAAAAAAATCTTACTTTTAATTATTAAATAATAATATCATTTAATATTATATCATTATTTTGATTAAAATCACAATTAAATATTGCAAAGTGGCACTATTATATTAGGATCTATAATAAAATAATGTCACTTTGTATATACTTAATTATAGACGCCATGGCAAGATTGTTAAAGCTTGACAACAAAGTTCAAAGTAGAAAGTTACATGAGCTAAAAATAATATAAGATTGTAATATTAATTAAAAAAAAAAATCTTACTTTTAATTATTAAATAATAATATCATTTAATATTATATCATTATTTTGATTAAAATCACAATTAAATATTGCAAAGTGGCACTATTATATTAGGATCTATAATAAAATAATGTCACTTTGTATATACTTAATTATAAACTAACTAAAATAATAATATAACATTAAATTATATTAATAAAACTTTTCACCCCTTGTTCCAACATTTCATATTTTCCAATTGATGGGAATTTCAATCACATTTCAATATTGTAACGGCAGAAGATGGAAAGCCGATCAATATCTTTTATATACTGCCTTGTCGTTTTCGAAAGGAGGTAACAACATTCCCGTCTGTTCATGCTTCCGCCATGGTCTCAAATATTTGTCTTCCTGTAACCCGAGTTGGTGATAAATGAAAGTCTCTCTGCCGTGAGTTATCCGTTCTAGACTTCCTTCTAAGATCCATTGACCTTTCTGCCCAAACAGTGTGAAGGAGTTGTGTGTACAGATTGAGTCATAATATTACACTTGTGCTTATCATATTAGTAGAATACCAACAGAGTTTGTAAACATTGTTTAGCAATAAAAGTAGATGATGCTTATGATAGTGTCGATAAAGAAAGTAATAAGACTTCTGATCTCATTCTATTTGTTTGATATTACCACTTCATTCAACAATGCTTTAGATTGTAAAACTATACCATTATCAAACTGTGTCATAAATTTGTAGAATTGTGTCATGAAATGTTCTGTCTCAATCAACCAAAATTAGTAATAATGATCAACTCTGAATACCAAAGAAATTTTGAACATGCAGAGTCATAATCTTTTGAAAAAGTATAAGATGTAATGGATTCAGGCACCGAGGAATCACCGATCAAAAGATCTGTTGATGGTGTGAGGTGTAGATGAATCTGACAAAAAGAAAAACAAGAAAGACATCAATAATTGATAATATACAAAATAATCTGAAAAGCTCATGTAATTCCACTATGATAATTAATTGTCAAGTTGAGCGGTGGAGATGGGGTTATAAAAACCCACCTTTGAAATCCCTGGCCAGGGCGATAAAAGGGCAAACATGCCACAACAAAATGATTGCGTTGTTGTCTTGATACTTCAGCTATTCAATCGAATAGCTATTGGGACCTCAACCCACTTGAGTACTCCGATGACTGGATCGATGAACATCCCAAGCCTGACCTTAGGGTAGGGAGGGCCGTTCTATTTATTTAGAACTTGTGGGGATAAGTAAAAAGGTCCGCGGTTGGAAGGTTAAGCCTACGTTAATGCTTCTCCTCTCACCAAAGTTAGAGCTTGGTCAATTAATTGGATAAGTCTCTCAAGTAAATCAGTATGTATCTTTGTTTTATTTAAGTTTCTTTATTTCTTTTATGCAATATAACTAAAAGATTCTTTCCCTGTAATAGATGTATCATAAATTGATTCTTTTTAGTATGTTAGATGCAGATTTTCTTTACAACAATTTAGATTAGAGTTAAATTTCAGTATTCTCAAACATTAAGATAAATTTGAAATTCAGTAATTAAAATAGATTTAGTTATTAGTAGTTAGTTTAGATATATCTCAACAGATAAATTAGAATATTAAATTCAGCTGATTTTAAGGTTGTAGAAGATCCGGATGTTACATTAATAACCTATCATTGTTGTGCTTTTATTTGTCTTTCTAGTCTTCAACTATTAGGGTGTCAACAATCTTAATCAGTGTCAAGTTTTTGTGTAGTCCACAATGTAAGACAATTTTTGGTTCCCAAGTTCTTGTTAAACCCAATTCAAAATACTGAGATTAGGTTTGAGTTTTTGATATATTGTGTTTAACAATGTGAGAAGTCGATTAATCTTAGATGATATTAACACGATGAAGAAGAGAGTTTTTATTTTGTTATGTTGTCTGCTAGATTCATTACACACTCTTGTCATGGCTATTCGTAGATTATAGTATATCTAAAGTAAAGCTTGAGGATGGAGCCACATCCTTGTTACTAAAAGAAAGGAGACGAAATTCAGTGGAAGATCTAATGAAGGATGCCTTTCTTGTGAGAGTTTGTTCCCTATAGATATAAAAATAAATAAGTAGATTGGCAAGCAAAGTCAAGTGGTAAATCTTAAGCTCTTGGAAGATCTATGAGAAAATGTTAGAATTGGTATAAAGCAATACATTTTTAATACAACATGAATTGAAAAATGTTTACAAGGGCAAGGCCCTTGTTGGTGCCTGTGCCATCAAAGTGAAGAGCTCTATTGAAGAAGTAGCACATGTATACTTGACATCTTCTTCTACACACTCATTTCATAATGCATGGTTGATTGAGATGACAGGCATGTCAAAACAAGTAATGATGGAGGTGATGTCTTCTTTAGAGACAACTCATCTAAGACTTTGGAGTGAGGAAAGCTCAAGGATGAAAGTAGTCATACTTTTTCTAGGGTTCCACATTTTCAATGATTGCCTAGAAATCTGATTTTTGTTGTGTAAAATTGATCTAAACATTAATTTTCCAATTCTACTAAAACAGACCTTGAAAATAGAAAAGTTAACATCTTTAAAGAAAGAATTGGGATTTGAATCTCATTGTAGTCATGTTATAAAAGATCTATCCTTTGTTTTAGAGCATGATATTGCATGATCAATAAAAACTATGGTGCCTTATCCTACATTGTAGACTGAGGAACAGTTATTGTTTTTTAATGTTATCTTTGCTGGATAATCTTGCATCATTTGGGTCCTCATTGGCAATATGAATGTATTCTTGCAAACTGATCTTATAGGCCAAAATGGAGTTAAAGATGAGCTGTCTCTTCTACGAAACCCTCAATGTTTTTAGGCATAGATTGCATAATGTCTTCTTCATTTTGTCGCAATCCTAAACAGTTTTTAGTATCTTGTTTTTTTTTTATAGAAAAAATGTCTAGTCACATTTGTGAAAATATTATAATTCCAATAATAAACAATTACATTTATAAAAATAATATATAATTATAAAAATGTGCCCCTTAGTTTTCTTTTTCAAAGAGGCCCAAATCCTCAAGACTAAATGTTATTTCTTCTGGTGTTTACATTTCAAAGAATTGAGGTTTTTTGGGAGTCAAAATTAAGTTGTACATGCATGAATTTATTTCTTAGTAGTAATGTTTGTAGGTATATAATATACTTAGGTGAAAGCAATTCATCCTTAGGAAGTGTATTGTGCACCAAAGACAACAATCAACAAAATCATCCTCTTTTATCCCGGTTGGTGATAATATAGAGGTATATTTGAGAGCTATAGAGGTTGGAATGATAAGGACACTTTAGAAGCTTTCCCTGGTCTTAGATTGGATTTCTTCTCTCTTCTTCCAATGATCAATCATATGGCTATAGTTCCAATGCATGGATGACTCTAGTATTAGATAGGTTACCATGCTTATGTGCTTGAGAGTACCCCTTTCCAATGAACAAACTTGAGACTTTTCATGTGCCGTTTTTATTATGCCACTATACTCTCTTGTATCATTCTGCTCTTACATCTCTTTTCCATATTCGTTAGGTTATATATAAAAATTAGATATATTGGAAGGTTAATTATATTGAGAGGTTTGATCTATTGAAAGAATTGCTATTTTGCACCATCATTTTGGTATATAGAGTAGATTTGCATTGTGGATGTAGGTTAGTGTCAAAATTTGCACCTCAATGTAATTTACCATTGCATAATGTCCCTAGCTTAGTTGAAAGATAAAATTTGACATTTGCCTCCCCTTAACCTTGCTACCACTTGTTCAAATTCTTGGTCACATGACCTGGTTGGCCTAGAACACGTGTACGGTGTGGAGAAGTCCACACGACACACGCTTATCTCTTGAATCTGCAGACATGCAATGAGCCGTTGAAGTGTTTTGATTGCCACCTTTGTGGTGTAATGCCTCATATCATCGCCCACCGATGCTAAGATTTGACCCTTCGCCATTATGATCAAGTTTTTGACCTTCATTTGGCTTTCTTGGACAGTTCTTCAATAGCACTCGGCTTCATACTCCATTTTCATAGCTATCTCACCATATTCTTGAGCTTCTCATTGTATTGGGACAACTTTCTTGCAATTTGTTTGTTATTCTTGCCTTTACTCCATCAAGCTTTGGCTCTGTGGTTGGGAAGAAGAGTCACTCACACTATCTCATTTTGCATTTTGTTCACATATCATAGTTTTTATCTAAATTTTTCTATACTATTATATTTACCAATTGTCTATTTGTCTTTGTGGTTATCTATCACTATTATGTCATCTACTCGATTGTTGTGGAAGTGGAAACACCAAAGCGAGGTTATGATTTTGGCAGGGCTCCAAAAGCCATCCAACAGTTTTTGTTGATCTTGAGTGCAAGTTGCATAGGTGGAGAAAGTGGAGCAATCCTTCATCTTCATCAACCTTCTTTGTTTGTGAGTCTTCGTCCTTTTCTGTTATCTATTTGTATCCCCTCTGTTTCATAGTTTAGTTGCATCTTTTTTGCTTTGGTTTATTAGCTTAGCTTGCCCTTTTATCATTCTATTGTTTTTCCCGCTTTCTATTTCAGCCTCCATACATTGTTTGTATGGGATGTACGCGTGCAACATTGTCATCCTCTATCCACTCGTCTGTCTTGGACAGTGAGCTTGTGGAACTCAATGATGAGAGGAGATAATAATATTTTTTTGTTTTCAGTAGTTAGAACATTTTTATCAGCTAGTACAGTTACTATAGTTCTTTCATTGTCCACATTATGTAGTTATCTTGATCCCCTAGCTCACCAAAGTGTAGTTGAAGTGAGGTGGTGTAAGGGGTATGTAATGTCCATTTTTGTCTGTTCTTCAACACTATGTGAAATTACTCAATAATAGTGCAAAAATACTAAATTGATGGCTTCAAGTGCAAAAATATGATATTTTTGAATGATAATACAAAGACTGGTAATATCAATACTTAATGAGATATATATAATGTTTATGGATGTAATGCTACTGACAATATATATGTGATTATGCAGATGATAGAAATGCATGGTTGTACGGTGTTATTCCAATACCAATGGTATACGATTACAGAGTCTGCAAATAAAATCCAGACATTCAGGTGATGCTATGGCTGTCTGTGATATGCGGTTATCATTCATGCACATTCCCTGCTAGCTGTCTCTGATATTCCTTTATAAAATATGCTCCTGATAATGGGATGGTCATAGGCAGTATGGCACCTCTGATCTTAATTATATATGCGATCTTCAATCACTAGAGCCGTCTCTTAAATGGAGTTAACGATATGTTCGATACGTGTGTCTGATATATACTGTTGTGATACTTGCACTTCAATAGGAAGGTTGGTGTCAGAAACCACTGCTTGCTCAACAGAGCGATAAATCCACAAGGGAGTGAATAAGATATATTCTCAATTGGTCACACTTTTCCAATTGCATGGCATGGAATATTAATATATGTCTGAAGCAATGCACTGTAGAGTCGCGCCAATTGGTCACACTTTCCAATCGCATGGCATGGAATATTAACATATGTGTGAAGCGATGCGCTGTAGAGTTGCACCAATTGGTTAACTTCTGATAGGATTAGTTAACATCACAATGGTATTATGAGCATAATGCGATCAAAGCTAGCACATAAGATAACAAATGATCAAGTGCCAATAATCATCAAGGTTGTATAATATGCATTACTCATAATCATGCTGATCATAATTTATGATCAAGTAACGATAATCATCAAGGCTGTATAATATTCATTACTCATAATGATCATCTTGATTATTCAGTAATCATGCTGATCATGATTTCCTCTTTCTTCAACAAATTGGCAGTGGCTTTAGATTATGGATTTACCAGTCCATATTTGAATATGACACTTGATCATCTTGCGTCATTGTGGTCTCGGTATATCCATATATAGGTTAGGATGATCAAAGCATTGATTATTGTAGCGTGTATTGATATTACATATACTGAGGGTGCCATATGGATGCCATCACTTATATTTATGTATATCAACCATGTATGTTGATGTATGATGCAATGATGTAGACGAGCATGGGTGCATGTATGTGGGTGCTCATGCATATATGTAGATATATGCATGTGTATATGTATGAGATGAGTATATGTGCATGGGTCTGTGCATATACAAAGATGTATATGTAGACGTGTGTATATATGCGACTATGCATGTAAATATGTATTAGATGCATGTGTATGAGTACATGTATGGATGTTCATGTATTTGAGGATGCATCATTGGTGAGTATGCAATAGATGATGCTTAAGAAATCAAATGCAAGTGATATCCTAACTAAGTACCATGCAGGTGTTATAAATGACAAGGTAAGTTTTATTTCCTTGCCTTATTTACATTTGTGTTTTATGAATTCAATTTAAGGGATATCATAAGATACTTTTTTTCTACCAAGTTGGTGATCAGCAGTGTAAACTGAGCATCTCAGTGTATGACGAATTTCTCAGTGCAAATCAAGTTGTGCAGTGCTTACCGAGTTCGCAGTTATAGTGATGTGAATCCAGTGTTGACTGGGCCACTCAGTGTTAACCAAGTGATTCAGTTTATACCGAGCTCGTTGTGATAGCATTGATCGAGCTATGTAGTGTGAATTAAATGATTCAGTTTATATGCCGAGTTTCACAGTATTCACCAAGTCACTAGTGCAGACCGAGTTCAGACTACTTGGAAGTGATTAGTATGGACTGAGCTTCTACGTCTACCAAATGCATGATGATTTCGAGCATTGACAGTAGATGCAGAGTATCAGAACCTCACCGAGCTAGTCTTCAGAACTTGAGTTCTTGTAGTTGGGCCGACTTTGTGTATTTTGTGTACACTTGTATTATAGCCGACTTTGTTGAATTGTAATTTGGATTAGTATATATGTAATGTATTGTATCACACCCAATACATAGTATGGAAGTAATGTAACAAGCAGAGAAGAACATGAGTGTGAAGTACAAAGGCTATAGTAGTATAAAGAGCAACGAAGATTTATCTATCACAAGAAGTTGCAGATCAGAGATTAGCCACTGTTTCATTTTAACAGGTGGATCAGTTAAATCCTTTCACAAGGTAGACTTAACAGTCTTTTGTAAATCTCTTTACCGAGTGCATACTTCATTATATGTTTGTAAATCCTTTTGCAAGGTGGACCTAGCAGTCCTTATTGCTCCTAACAGGGTAGATCATTAGAAGTGATCATTGTAAGCTTTAACAGACCAATTTTATACTGCAGTACTAAAGCTTGTGGGTGTCATCCACACCCCAATTTTACTTTCTATTTGGAAGGTTTTTGGGTCACCATATTGTGTGTCAAAAGTGTTACGAGTGTTTTGATGCTTTCATTTTTTCATGCATGCAATTAGATCAGAATATACAAGAAGGATTAATTGCTAATAAAGGATTAAGTTTTATAGGTTACTAATTCACCCCTCCCCTCTCAATAACTTAGCCTATCACATATATTTCTGGTCTTGTGGTCGGTGAATTTTTCCTTCTCCACAATGTGTATCAAAAGTTGAGTGTTTTTTAGAGTGGTAAGGAAAAAAATATGACTGCATAATGTAAAAAATCTAACCAGTTCTAACTTCAATTCTAGTGGTTAGACATTTTATCAAACACTTATCATGCAAGCTCTGATACCACTAGAAGACCCCTGCTGGCTCGCTCTAGAACTGTGCTAGATAGATGTTTTGTTTTTTATGTTTTTAAAATTTTTTTTTGAGTTTTGTATATATATGTTTTTTATTGTATTTTTCAGAATATGTAGAAATGCTTGAAGAAAACAAATACAATTATTGAGACAAACACTACCGGCACTAACTTCATTTAAATACCAAATCCACCGATTGCAATTTGTAAAGCCCAAACAAAATTACAGTGGCAGCTGTGTGATGAGTGATTTTTTTAGGAACTTGCAATAGTTTGTATAAATCCATGCCACCAAATACCAAATAACTTCTTCTTATCAGAAATCACTGGTAGTGGGTTGATGCAGCTAGCAAACAATTCATGGAATGCCCTTCAAATTCAAACACAACTTTACCAAATCAAACAGTACTCCAACACAAGAAAGTGCAACACACATAGAAGTCTCTTAGTGACGTTTTCAGCTAGAATTTGCAAGTAACACTCTCATACAAAGAGTTGTCCCACTCAGCTATTAGTTGCAGCAATCTACAGGCACAAACACAGTAGAAATACCCTCAATATCAGACTAAAAATTGCTGACCAGAATCAATAGATTGGTATACCTCAGCACCAATCAATCTCATAAACCTTTTAGCAGAAAACACAATTCAGTGACTTATTTACCAACTCAAAGTGCAAAAGAGGAACTCAGATTTCCTCAACCCCACGTCCAAACCCTTGGTTTGAAGCTCCAAGAAGCTTCAAACAAAATAAAAAATTATCAAGGAATGAATTGATTTCCTTATGAAGGCCTTTTTATAGTATCTGCAAAGCTAAATCTTTCTCAATACACTAGACACCATTTTGCTTCTTGATTACACTTTTCACTTAAGAGCCTTCAACTTCACACCATCAAATTATACCAAAGACTTAATAAACTAACTTCCACTATGCAATTCAACAATGAAGCCTAATCAATCACTGAGAAAGACAAGTCACTGGGTTTTCCTGAACTGCACTGCTAAAAATAAAATTCTGCATATTTGACTTACTATAAATAGCAAGTCACTCCACTAAGACCCTCAAAACACAGTGTCAACTCATGAGGGTTGTGATGATGAACTGGCATCACCAAGCTGCTCGAACTTGCTAAATTGGGGACATTACAGTCCTCCCTCCCCAAGATTGCTTGTCCCCAAGTAATCACAGTCTAGGGTGTTGAAGTATATTCTCAGGCTCCCAAGTGACATCCTCATTTGGAAGACCATGCCACTTCACCAGAAAACTCTCTAATGATCCGTTGGCGCAAATGCCTCTCCTTCGACCCCCAGGGAGGTGTAACTATGTAATTATGTCAATTACTTATAAGATCATATTTTACATAGTAAACTCCATTCATCCATCCATAATGCACCTAATGCTTCAATGCTACATAGTTTGGTGATCACTTTGAAATATTTGGTTGACTGTAGACTAAGGGACTGCCATCCATAAATATGTTCTTGCCTTAAAGTTCCACAGGAGAACCGTTGGACTCATATTTGTGAACTTCTGCCCTGGTGGCTAAACATCATGCAATTTTCAATCTTTGTCAATTATTGTTTTCTTTTTTTCATGCCAGGTGACTGATGTGCAGCATATATACATGCATGTCAATTCCAACATAATTCTCTAGATTAGGCTGTGGATGCCTTGTCTAATTGAGTTGCATTGACTACTTTAAAATTTTGAGTATTTAGTGCATAATTCTATATTGTTCAATGTCTAGTGATGCTCATGCATTGATTGCAATTCATTGGCCTTAAATTAATTTCCTATTAATTATAGAGGATTTGACTTGAATATCATTTTCTGCCACAAGCATAGATTTTCATGTGGGGAAGCTTTAAAAATTCTCATAGAATTGAGCAGTTTTCTTTTTGAGTTGTTTCGATTGGTGTTTGTTCTTATAGCTACAATCGAGTTCTAAAACAGTGTTAGGACTCGGGAGTTCAATTTGTAATGCAATAAATTGTTGCTCCTGTTACGGAGATTGTGGTTTAAACTCAATGGTATGGAAAAATACTCATATCCTTGTATGTTTCAATAATCTTATCATGCAAATTTTGAACTTATGAAGGCAAAGTATCAAAGTTTCTAATATTTATTGCTTGGGATTGCGCGGATGCTAATTTTGAAAACTCCTATGTTTAACAAACAGCTAGTTAATATTTCTCATCCAACTCCCTTTGTTCTTGCTAGGTTTTCTTATTGATGTTGGATGTGGATTCAAGTGAGGCACATGACAGGCACACAATTCAATGCTTCTTTCTTTTTGATTTTTTCTCGAGTACACTTCGATTTATTGCAGGGACTGCTTCTTGAGGCATACTATGTTGTTGGTGGGTTTCTTAATTGTTCCAAATTTGTATACATATCTAATGCAAAATGTCTTTTCCCATGTTTGAAACAAATGAAGGAATTAACATAAGTAGTTCAAGTTCCCTTCTTGGGACGCTGTTTGATCAGGTTAAGATCAGTGCCATGCTGTAATGTAGATTGTTTATAAACGTGATTTTCTTTGTACATTTAGTCCTTCTAGGCTGATGCCAGAAGCATATAATTTTCAGTTTTTTCGTGAACAAACATTGATTCTTATTAGCCAAAAGGAGAATGGATGCAAGATCTCTGAGTCTACAATTGATAATAGAGAATGTATAGTTGTGTTTGAATCTTCAAATAATGAAAGTAAATTCTATAGTTTTCTATGTGATGTATGTAGGGTGAGTGGTGAATGGTCATATGTATGCTTTGAAAGGGTTAACTGCATAGCATAAACCATTCTTATATTATTAATAAATTAATTATCAAGCATGGATGGCTTTCCACTTGAATTTTATCTAACAAATTCTCCATTTTCAGTTTGTTTTGGTTAATGTGTAAACAAGGCAAACTGTTTTGGGTTTCTTTTAAAATTTGGCTTGTATGAAAGTTCAAGAAAATTACAGATCATATTTTAAGGGTAAAATGTAAAATATGTTTTGTTCACATTCAGTTTTAAGGATCTCAAAATCTGCTAAAACGTTTGAAATCTATCAAACTATGATTATCCATCGGCAATGGTCATTACAAAACATTGATACCAGATGACAAAGCAGTATTGTTGGATCATTTGGATAGGCCTTTATATAAAATTTCTAGAACTCCATAAAAAATATTTCCATGTAAATTTTTTAAGATGAACATAACAGCTCGATACTTGGTGATGTTTATATCCACGTTCTATTTGTTTTCATTGTTCAACAAAGCATTGTTTGGTTAAAACTTTACTATTCTGGTCATCATAGGACCCCGAGAGATATTTCCAGAAACGACCTATTTTGTGATCTCTTATTTTTAGTGATGAAAATTATATTAACCAGCTTATGTGTTGTAGAATAACGAGACTTTTGTAGGTTGTTTTCAGTGATCATGCTATGTAGATTCTCTTGTTAAGAACTCCCTGATGCTTATTAGAAACATTTTTTTGATTACTAAGTTTTTTTGGCTGAAATTTCAATTAAGTTTTTTTGGCTGGACTCACTTCGATTTGGGTCTTGTTTCTATGTTCAATGTTAGCAAAACATTGTTTATCAAGACCTCTTTACATTGTTATTATAAGACCCCTAGAGGTAGTCCGAAAAATCACATTTTTGTGTGAAAATTTTTGTTAACTATCATATGGGTTTTGGGATGATGGGAGTGGTAGGATGTTTTCTAAGTGCATGCCTACCTAGCTAGATTTGAATCCTCTCTTCTGATACTTCTACAACTCTCCTGATGCTGTGTGTGCATGAGCATGCATTTCTGTAGCCAGTAATTAGGAACAAATGCTTCAATGTAGTTTCCAGTTAAAATGTTTGGTTTGAGCACAGAAAAAGTACTTTTTCTGAAATGGCACATAGATTAGCTTTGCAGGTCTACTACAGTTGTCTTTTGTGTTTTTTAGTTTAATCGGCAGCCAAACAAGGGTGCCAAGCCTTACAAAACCATGGCCTGAAGGCGTAAAACTATTAGCACGCTAACAGAAACTATTAAAAACCAACCACCTACAGGAAGCAGAATCAAACCACTTCGTACAGCTAATTTGTCAACAACATATTTACATCAATGAGATTCAACATATTTTTAGCAGAGATTGTCCAAATTAAACTTAACATAATGCCAGAAATTAAAGTAGTCTGAACATCTATACACATCAATATTTCCTGAGAATTTTACTCTGCAAATCTTTTTTTGCAGTTTTCAATGGTTACAAACTTGGAATTGTATTTATTTGTTATGAAAACATTGACAATTAAAGTAATTCATCTTTTGCAATTGGTAAGCCTCTCCAGACGGCTCTTGCTTTGGTTACATTATTGGTTGGCATTTCTAGGGTTTGGCAATATAGAAGAATGTGTTATCCCCACTGCTTTATGAAGATTTCATTTGCTGTAGCAACTACAGGGATGCCTTTCGAAATGTTGTCAAACCTAAGCTAAACTTTACCTCGCATCAGTGCTTATGACTGACATTCTATTTTTTGTCAGGCATGTTTGTAGAATAGCTTTACATAAAAAGCCTTGAAGTTTGAAGTTTTTGTTGTTCCTTCCATAGGAGGCTTAGTTTCAGTTTGTGCTTTCCTATAACTGTGATATCTTTACTCTTCGCTGACGAAAACTCTTTTATTTCTTGCTGACCAAGTAGTCTGACATATCACGATGAAAGGAGTATTTCAGAATTGTTTGAGGGGTTATTAGCTGAGTTTACATGACTAGGCATAAAGAATTTTTCTGAAGCTCTTAGTAGATCAGCCATGCTACATTTTGCAGTCATTTTATCCTAGATTGCTCGCACGGAGCAGTAAATCAATATATTATCAGTCTTGTCTTCCGGAATCTCGCATACAGGACACCACAACTGGCCTCAGAAAGATTCTTCACCTTTTTCCTTTCGTAGAAAAATATTTTCATAATAATGAAGCTTCCCATCTTGTTCCGTCTTGTTCTTCTTACCTTTGGTGGCCCTAGATTTGAATGCTAGTTTAGAAAATTTCTCTAATGCTCTAAAAGCTGTCTATTGCAAGCTTTTTCAAATCAGCCATTTTTTCCTCGTTCTGAAAGGTTTTTTTTTTGGCTGGACTTAGACTGAATATTCTATCTCGTTTTGATTTACTGCTCTTCTGGCTATAATTGTATTTTCTTCTTCCATGGCTAAGCTCTTTGAAATGCCTGCATTCATGAAGGTTGCTCAACCATTTATTATTAACCGAGTTACCTACTTTTAGAATGTCCCCTCCAATAGGTTATTTTCCTTGGGGATTTGGGTCTTATGATTTTTTCCCCTAGTTCTCTAATTTGAATGTATTGAGAAACCACTTGCCGAATTGCCATTTCTTTGAGGCATATTTTGTTGGAGATATTGTAGTGCCTACCTCTAGTTTACTTTTCATGTTATCTTGCCGAATTCTTTTATGCCAACTTTATGGTTATGTTTTATGATTAGTGGTACTTGGTTACCAGATTCGATTGGATGTTATTTCATACTCAGGTTATATATTTGATAAGCTGCTTGACACTCAGTTATTTCATGTATTCATGATTATTCTTTTGATGATAATGGTGTTGATGTATATCATCAATTGAAGTAATATTAATCATGATTTCTATGAACTCTATTTCTTTAGTGGTGATATATATATATATATATATATATATATATATATATATATATATATATATATATATATATATATATATATATATATACCCCGTCTCCCCACACACACACACACACACATTCTATTCACAAGATAACTTCATCATTATCGAACTCATGTCTTCAAGAGACTATTACTATCGGGGCTTTATATTCATCTGCTCTACTGCCGATAGCAAATGAAATAGGTTATTGACGATTACATTTGTTAATGCTAATAGTTGCATTTGTTAATATGAGAAACTAATCGTTGCATTTGTCAATCTGGGAATTGATTAGTCATGCCCACGCAGAGGCATGACCTTATGTGGCCTTTGGCCTCGTAGAGTCATGTCTTTATGGGGATATGACTCTTCGTTTGAATATATATATGTGTGCCGAGCAATAGTTGGAAAAATATCAATACAAAGCATACGAGTCCCATTGATTGCTCTCTCTCTCTCTGCAAGTTAATATAATCAAGGTCACCGATCCTCCATTGATGTACAAGTTTGAAGATTGCATGACATTGACTACTATTCAAAAAAGAAGATATGCATCATTCATTCAACAGTTTGAGATAAGGTAATTTGTATTTGTGCAAATCTGCTATAATAGTCTCTCTATCAAAGATCTTTACATTTAACATGGTATTAGAGCCATCCTGATAGGAAAATCTATTATTAAAAATTGAAACTAAAATCTCAGATTTACTAATATACAAAATTTTATCGCCAAATTCAAAATGATTAATCACGTAAGGTTAGAGGATAGACTTGAGGGAGCATTGAACTATTCAACATGGAAAATTTGAGTCATGATAGTACTAAGAAAAATGGAATTAGAAGAGTACATAGAATTAAACAAATCTATTCATGAAAATGAACCAGATAAAACATGGAAAAGACGCAACAAGAAGGCCATGAAAATTATTATAGACTCGATGAAGGATCATATTCTTCCTTCTATATCGAGTCTCAAAATTGTTTTTGAAATGTTCTCCATTATTAAGAATACTTTTGAAATTAACAACACAAGCAGATTGCTAACATTGAAGCAAGATCTACTATATGTCAAGATGAATCATGAAGAAATTGTTACATCCTATTTCTTAAGAATCTCAGAATTAAAAGATCAACTTGCGACCATTGGAAATGAAGTAGATGACAAAGAACTTAACATTATAGTCCTAAAAGGAATACCACTGTCTCGGGAGACATTTATTCATGGACTAAGTTCTCGATCGGATCGTACTAAGTTTGAACTACTAAGAAACAAATGCACTCAAGAAGAGTCAAAATTAATTACAAGAGGAATCATTTCAAATCAAGAGGGAGAATTTCAACTTTTACAAGCCAATACCAATAACAAGGGAAAAAGAAAGGGAATTCATTAAGACAAGGGATTCAACAAATCATACAAAAAAATAAATTGCTTCGAAGTACAATTCGTCAAATGTGACAAATTCGGTCACACTTATAAGTTTTGTCCAGAATGAGAGAAAACTCAAGCAACACTAATAGAAGTTAAGCATGAAAAGGATGAAAACCTTGCATTTTAAGTTGTTGAACAAAGAGATAAAGTGGAATGAGAATTCCATAGCAAGGAATAAGAGGAAGAGTGATACATTCCAAGTTCGAATAGATAAAGTGACATGCAATGTTGTACTTGGATAAATCAGTTATCTATAAATTTAGTTTTTGAATCAGAGATGTGGTATATCATGATTGATGAGCAAACAACATATATTCTTATTGAACCTCTTGCTAATCTTAAATTGGAATATTTTAGAGGTAAACTTGATATTATCAAATTGTAATTTTTGAATATTGAACATAAGTTTCAATTTATATGTGTGTTTATGCTTCTAAGTTGAATAGTTGCATTAGATATGTAATGGAAGATGACGATCTTTCAGAGATATGTATATTCAGAAGGCAATCTTTGTAAGGTGACGATCTTGCAAATGATAGGCCTGTTATTATAATTGTTTTGTTCTGAATATGTCAAAAGTCATTAATAACAAATGCATTATGATTATTCTAAGCATTGTTTTGGACAATTAAAGACCATAATATATGTTATGGTAGTGTTCATAACATGGTGATTAAAATTATTTGACAAGTCACTATTTTAGAGTGTTAAAGTCAGATAATGTGTTGTGTATAGATACTTTATATTCTGTTACTTTTTAAAGAGTCTATTACTTTTCCCTTGCTAAGAGGGAGGTTGATGTATAACATTAGTTGAAGTAATATTAATCATGATTTATATGAACTTCGTTTCTTTATTGGTGATAAATATACATATATATACCTATATGTACACACATATATGATTATGTGTATGTGTGTGTGGGTGTGTGTGTTCACATTATCAAGCTCATGTCTTGAAGAGCCTATTACTATTAGGGCTTTATATTCATATGCTCTGTCGCCGATAGAAAATGAAACATGTTACTAACGATTACATTTGTTTTTGAAATTAAAAGCAACCAAACGCAAGGGGGTCGGCCCTTAACAGTCAAAAGGCTGGTAACCAGCACATTACCAACCAGTAACACAAATAGACAAAAAGAACAAGAGAACCAGCAGTCAGAGACGAGAACCTAAAACCAAAGAGCTAGAACCAGAAAGGAACCCTAGCAACTAACCAAAGTCCAACGAGGCACCCAGGCCAAATAAAAACTTAATTACAGCTGATAACCAACAAAACTATAACTGTCATAATAGTATATAAAGTCTTTGGATCCATGGACCCCATAACTGAACATAAATTAAAAAAAGACTTAGATTTCTTTTTTCCCTTTTCCTCTTGCATGAAGAAGAATTTGGGCCCAGTCATCAGCAAGGAACTTAAAGAGTAATTTATTGTCCTCCATGTCCAAGCCAACTTCCTCCTTCTCCTGTGCCAGCAATTGGAGGGTAGTTGCAGCAACATAAGTAACTTTAAGTCCAAACTTGGAGAAGGTGAAAAACCCCTCCTCCAAAGCTTTGAATCTTTCCTCCACGTTTCTGTAATGCTCCTCCACCGTCATCGTCTCCTCTTTATGCTCCTCGACCTTCTTAGCAGCAACCTCCTTCATTTTCTGTCCCTTTGGTTTATCTTGCAGCACTCGTGGGTTAGAAGAAATCTTTGAATTTTCCTTAACATGGGAAGAAATGGTAATTGGGTAATTATACTTTTTGCTCGTCTCATCACAAAAAGTAAAGGGCTTAAGTGAGAAGCTAGCTGAAACATGGGTTGTCTCAGTATTCCTTTCTTTGCCGTCCGACACTTGAGTTTGAGTGTCATCCATCAAAATTTTCTCAGAATTGAAACTTTTTCCCCCCTTCTCATTACCATCATCCTTTTTAGAGTTGGAAATGCTTTCCTCCTCCCTTCTGTCACTGTTATTGTCTGAGCTATCTTCTTCAACTTCCTCAACAGGGTATCTAATTGACTTCTACTTACCCCTAGCCTGGGACTAAGCTAGCCTACCAGACCTTCTTCTTACTTTTCCCCCAATATCTTCACCAGAATCCTCTCCAACAACCTCTACCACCTTATCAACTTTTAATTTCTTGTTTCCCTTTTGTTCTATGGCTATGTCAAGTTTTTTCTTTTTCTTAGTATCCTTACTAGGAGATGGCCTAGGAGTATGGATTTTCGTCCTCGTATTGGAGCTCGGGGGGGAAATCTTACTATGGCAGGGGTTTTCCACAACAACCTCTCTGGGGGGACATAAAGCTAAGTGGAACTGATACAGACGGAAAATTAACCCCTAATGAATAATGGTGAAGTTTAGGCGTTTACTTTTTTTTCCCTTAATATCCTTAATCATATCCTCAAGTGAATGTAGAAGAAAAAACGGAATGGAAATGAAATCCCTATTTCTAAAATGATTTAACAAGGGAAAATGATAATAATAGTACACTCCAAACCTGCCTTCTAGGGTGAGATACTTCATCAGGACCAGACACACATCATCCCAGGGCTCAGGTAGCTTATCACTTTTAAACCCTCCTCTGTAGCGAATCGGCTCCTCATTCTCCGCAAAGAAGTTTTTCATGCTATTCTCATCCGAGACTTTGGTGACTTTCTTCCACTTTTTTCCCTTCATTGTGAGTCCGCCATGGCAATAACCTCCTCCGTGACTTAAAAAGTAATGCCGTTGATTGTGACCTTCCTATCATGCCAATTATTCACAAATTGTAATGCACAATTTTCATCGTGCCCAGCCATGGACAACATATATGGCAAAAAACCCCCTTCCTTCAGGAGATACCAGGTCGCCATCCTGTCCTTGAAGTTCTCAAGTCTCGTTGGTTCCAACCGATTCAGATCACCTCCCATATCAATTTCACCACTATCCTGCCTCTCTTCCTCAGAAATACGCATCAGAACTTTATCGCTTTCCAATTCTTTATGGTTGCTCTCTTGCTTTAATCCTTTGGGAGAATAGGGATTAAAATTACAAACCCATGTATGATGAGCACCAGAATCCCATAACATCTTATTATGAGATTTGTGGGTATTACAAAACCTAATTTTCTCTCCCCATCGATTTCTGACATCCCAATCCATAATATCTATCGTACTTCCATTTGGGAAGCGATTCGAAGCTTGCCCCGAGTTACCATAATTGCGAATTGACAATTTCCTTAATTCGTAATTACTCCACTTGTCATTTGTACGGCCACGTCTGTCTCTTATTTCCAAAATGCTAAAGTTAAATTTAGCGACAAAGTTCTCCATCTCGCCAAAATTGGCCTTTTAAATTTAGTGATCATCATTTTGAATTCTGCCGCCTTTTTCCTTGAATATCAACATCCTTAAATTTTTGTTGATATCAACTAAATTTTCCCAGCGCGTGATTGCCCTAACGTTAAACCCCATGGCAGTCGCAACGTTTGCCACTTGATTACCCTCCCGGTAGATATGTTGCAGGTGGACCATTCTCATTTCCTCCAATATATTTTTAATATCCAGGATGATATTTCTAATCATCCATCCCAATTTTGCCTCCCCCTTCACCCAATCGATCACCAGTTTGGAGTCCCCTTCTATAGTTAACTCTAAAATGTTTCTTTCCCTAGAGAGTTGTAGACCCCATAATAACGCCATAGCTTCTGCCACATTATTGCTACCAATCGCCACCTGGCCTGCGTAAACCAATAGAACATCACCATTCCTGTCTCTCAGCACACCACCAGTCGCTCCCTGTCCTCCTTTCGCAGCTCCGTCAAAATTCAGTTTATACTGTGTGATGTTGGGTGGTCTCCATATTGTCTATTGTCTCCTCCTCCTAGCAGAGCTATCAAAAAGGAAGAAGTCCTCTTGACAACCCCAATTCTCAGCCACAATGCCTTCAAGTCTTCTGGGTTCCTCCTTTGGCATCTTGTATTTAGCTACTCTTATATTTTCCTTCAACAGTTTGTTCATCACTCCAAAAACCACTTCAACCATCCTATTTTCTCCCCTGAATATCTTGTTATTCCTTTCTTTCCATATGTGCCAGCATACATATGGTGGGATAAACTTCCATAAGAGGATTAGTCTTGCATGATGGAATGGGCAAATCCCAATTATCCACAAACTGTCCCAAGTTATCTTTCATGACCCATACCACCCCCAATCTTTCCCAAACCTTAGTCCAGATGTCAACCGCAAACTGACATTCAATGAAAAGGTGGTAAATACTTTCTTCCTTTTGTTCACAAAGGCAACAACGGTTTGTTATGTAGAATCCCCTTTTTTTCAAATTATCAATTGTTAGGATTTTTCCATGTTGAACCGTCCACCAAAAGAAATTAATCTTAGGTATAAGGTTACTGATCCATACCTTACTCCACGTAGTTGGGCATAGTTCCTTACTGAACATTAGGGTATAAGTAGATTTGACAGTGAAGTTCCCAGTTGGAGTTAAATCCGAAGCTAATACATCTTCTTGTGGCAGCATTGGGATCCTCTGTTCTTTTATTAGTTCTTCTCGTTCCTCTATGAGAATACCTATCTCCCGCGGATACTCCTCCTTCAACAGCTTCTTCCATCTCCTCCCCTGATCAATGTAGTCTCTCACTCTAACCCCTATGTCCTCCTTAAGGAGTTCCTTTAAACCACTATATTTACTTAAAGCCAGCGGTTTCCCCTCCGTCCACCTGTCTTCCCAAAACCTTATATTGAAGCCATTGCCCATAATCCACCTCAATCCTTCTCTTAGCAGTCCTCTATTTCCAATAATGTTCTGCCAGATCTTTGAACCACTCGGGAGGTCATTATTATACAGGTTCCACCGAAAGGAGGTATTAGACAAATATTTAGCTTTCATAATATTTCCCCACCCCGTGTTTCCTTCTGCCAGTCTCCATCCAATTTTTGTAAGGAGAGCTTTATTAAGGTCTTTCATTCTTCTAATCCCAAGCCCCCCTTAGCTTTTGGTTTACACACCTCCTCCCAGTTGACCAGATTCAATTTATTTTTCTCTTCAGTCCTTGACCATAGGAAATTCCTTTGAATTCTCTCAATTTTCTCGGCCATATTAAGATTAATCTTAAATATGGACAAGAAATAAATAGGGATTCCCTGAAGGGCAACAACAATCAATTGAAGTTTTCCGACATTGCTTAATATCTTCCCTTTCCACCCTGCAAGTTTCTTTTGAATTCTCTCCACTATCGAATTCCAAAATTCATTAGACACCTCCTTGGTAGTGAGGGGGAGGCCTAAATAAGTGTTTGGGAGGCAAGCGGATTGGCAATCCAAGATTTTCCTAATCCTTCTTTGAAGTGAAGGATCAATGTTAAAGAAATAAATCTTGCTTTTATGGTAGTTCACCTGTTGCCCTGAGCTTTCTTCATAATTATGTAAAATCATTTTCCAAGCTCCAACCTCCATGATTGAAGATTCTCCAGATAGGAATGTGTCATCCACAAATTGCTGAATAACCTTAGCTTCAGCATTAGTGGTTGGTTTCACACCTTTAATGCAGCCCGAATCAACTAATTTAAAGAATGACCTTCCCAAGACTTCAGCAACCATGATAAATAGGTAAGGTGAGAGGGGGTCGCCCTGTCTTAAGCCTTTTCCTGCCATTATGTTACCCCATGGGGACCCATTTAGTAGGACGGAGTACTACACTGAGCTCACCATCAACATGATCAGGTTTATAATCCTATTGTTAAATCCAATTCTTTCTAGTACATCCTGAAGGAAGTCCCACTTGACCTTATCATAAGCTTTGGAAATGTCTAACTTGAATGCCATTTCAGGTTGCCTACTCTTTTTTATTGAATGGATAACCTCATGGGTTGAAATAGCCACATCAAGGATCTGCCTTCATGGCACAAACCCCTTCTAAGGACTACCAATAATTTTTTCCAAGAAAGGCTTTAATCTGTTCACTAAAACCTTGGCAAAGACCTTGTAAATAGTATTACATAGACTTATAGGTTTAAAATCATTCAAATTCAGAGGATTGGAATTTTTAGGAACTAGTGCAATAAAGGTCTTATTTATGCTCTGTAGTATTTTGCCAGTTCTAAAAAAATCCCTAGTTGCCCAAATAACTTCTGATTTGATCACCTCCTAGAAATGTTGAAAGAAAGCAGGTGGGAAGCCATCGGGGCCCGGGGCCTTAAAAGCTTTCATTGAGAACACTGCCTTTTTCACTTCCTCTTCCGAGATCTTACCAAGGATCCAATCATTTTCCTCTTCTCTTATACTCCTTGGGATTGAATTAATCAGACT
The DNA here is from genome assembly GCA_028749045.1 of Cupressus sempervirens. NCBI lineage: Eukaryota > Viridiplantae > Streptophyta > Pinopsida > Cupressales > Cupressaceae > Cupressus > Cupressus sempervirens. The sequence goes on along the minus strand of CM053783.1, from coordinate 528,456,217 downwards.
TCTCCTGATCACCTAGTTCCTAGCAAAGTTATCTTCCTTAAGCGCCTTATTGAAGTGATCAACCACAAGTTTTCCCATTTCCTCCTGCTCTTTCAATACCCTTCCTCCTTCTTCACTTAGTTTTGAGATAGTGTTTCTTCTTTTGTGGTTAGAAGCAGATCTGTGAAAGAAGGTGGTATTTTTATCCCCTTCCTCCAGTCATTGAATTCTAGATCTTTGTTTCCAAAAAATTTTCTCCTTTTGCAAGATCTCTTTCCACCTCCTTCTAAGTTTTTCCTCTTCCTGAATATTCTCCTCCGAGTTATTGCCTTCTGCAATAGCCCCTTGGAGTTTTTAAAGCTTTTCCTCTACTTCTCCTTTACCTTTAAACAGATCCGCAAATGAACTTTTAGCCCAAGCTCTAACATTTCTTCGAATATTATCTAGTTTTTGGGTAAGTTTGTACATTGTAGTACCCTCTATTCTTATATTCCACCACTCCTTAATCTTATCTTTGAATTCCGGATGTGATTCCCACATTATTTCATAACTGAAAGGTTTCTTTCCCCCTTTATAGCCATCCTCCCAATGGAATAGAATGGGTGAGTGGTCAGACACCGTTCTGTTGAGATTTTCCAAGTAGGAGTTGCCCATGCTATTCCAATTCCTTGACAGTAATAATCTTTCTAGCCTAACCTGAATGAGATCTTCGCCTTTCCTATTATTAGTCCAGGTGTATGGGTTACCCCTCAACTCCACATCCATGAAGTCCAGCTTCCCCGTAAATTCACTTAGATCTTGCAAGCTCTCCTGACATTCTCTGTTGCCTCCCATCTTCTCCGAATGATAAAGAGGGGTATTGAAATCACCCATACACATCCATTTCTCCTCCAACATAGTTTCAAATATCCTTATCAAATTGTCATACATTTCCTTCCTCCCTAATTTGCTATTAGGTGCATAGATATTAATCAATTTCCAGCTGTGACTATTCGATTGGAAATGAGTAATTATAAAGTTTTTTTCCTTCCAGATCTCATAGCCCTTCAATGAGTTTAGATTCCACATGGTAGCAATTCCCCCCGAAGCTCCATCCAAATCCCTATGTATATCCCACGCCCTTGGCCAGATATAGCTAGCAATTTTATCAAAATTTGAGCTAGACATTTTTGTCTCTTGAATTAACACACAGTCTATTTTTTCTTGAGATATTAATTGCTTGAGAGCATACTGCTTCTGGGGATTATTCAATCCCCTTATATTCCATGAAAGGAGTTTCATTTCTTACCTTTTGTTACTGTCTCCAGTGTAAGCTGTTTGCCACTGGCTAAATCTCTAGCAGTTTGCTTTGTCCTGGTAACTCTGCTTGATGGTCTTCCTGCTATTCCTGAAACTCCAATATTTGGTTTTCTCCCTCCCCTTTTCTTCTTCTTTTGCACTTCCCATTCCCCATTATCCTCTTGAGGTGAAGAGGGGCTCATCTCCTTATCCATATTATCAATGCTTGCCATTACTCTCGCCGCTATCTCAGCCTGCGAGGCCTTTACTATCCTTAGAGGGGAGCAAACTAACTCCCTTATATCACCTTCCTTATGCTTATGGTCCCCCCCCTTGTTGTTGAGGAGCCCATGAAAGCGGGGGTTATCCCTTTCCCCTTAGAAGGGGTTTCAAGCTTGCTCCCCCCAAACTGGATTGTTGTCAAATCTTGTATAGTGTTGGTTCCTTCTATTTCTCCATCTTCCAAACACTCTTCCGCTGAAGACCTCGCCAAAGGTGAGCCTAGAAGATCCTCCAAATCTCTTTTGAAAGGGTATTCCTCCTGATGCTTCTCATCTTCCTCAGTCTCCTTACCCCTAGGACTCATATCTTGCGTGGAGGTCATAATGGGCAAGGTCATAGGAGGTTTCATTACTGTCTTCTCAGTCTGTACAGAAGGTTTCCCAATGTTCTCCATAACTATCCCTAGGGAGCACTCCTTCTGTTTATCTTTTTGCATTTTAGCTTTGCAATCCACAATAAGGTGACCAAATTGCCCACATCTTTGGCAAAACAAGCCAACATTCTCATATTCTATGGGCTAAACTTTCTCACCCCATTTAGTTTTTAAAGTGACCACAGTAGTTAGTGTTCTGTTCAGTGCTACATTCACACAGAATCTAGCATAGACAAGTCTCGATTTTTGCATTGTCACTTTGTCAGTAGTAACAAAATGACCAACAGAGTTCCCCACCCATCTTAATATCCTTTCATCCTAAAATTCCAGAGGGAGGCAAGGTAATCTTACCCAAACTAAGTCAATTTTTTTTAGCTCCAAACCAGCATCAAAGCCTGGTTGCCATCTAGTCAGGGCTAGATAGTACTTCCCAAAATACCAAGTCCTAGACAGAACCGCCATGAGATCTTCTTCTGTGGTGAATTTGAAACAAAAAAGACCACTTGGCATGGCAGAAACACTTACAGTTCCTTTGACCTTCCACTTATGGTCCACCCATTTCCTTACCGTCTCGATAGAAGGGCGGAAAGCAACAAATCTGCCAACAACACAAAGTTTGAGGCCATAAGTCACATTATCCATCATGCCATTAGGGAGTGCAATCACAAGACCTTCTTGTCCACGTGTTACCATGGGATTCTCCGTGATGGGGCTGGACATCTTGTTAATGCTAATAGTTGCATTTATTAATATGAGAAACTAACTGTTGCATTCGTTAATATGGAAATTGATGATTAGTCATGTCTCTATGGGGACATGACTCTCCGTCTAAATATACATGAGCAGTTGTTGGAAAAAATATCAATACAAGGCATACAAGTCCCAATGATTGCTCTCTCTCTCTCTCTCTCTCTCTCTCTCTCTCTCTCTCTCTCTCTCTCTCTACTGGTTAATATAATCAAGGTCATCGATCCTCCATTGGTGTACAAGTTTGAAGATCACATTACACTAACTACTATTCAAAGAAGAAGATCTGCATCATTCATTCAACTCTGAGAGAACAAGTAAGGTAATTTGTATTTTTGCAAATCTGCTATAATAGTTTCTCTCTATCAGAGATCCTTATATTCAACAAATTTTTCGTATGTTCATATAATGATTTAAGTTATTTCATGATGATAGATAGATGGATGATTTATATGCTAGTAGAGATAGCCACTAGCATTTTAGTGCACCTCCAACAGGGAGAGGTTCAGGTAGAGGTACAAGTGTTTCTCTTGTGGATAGTTTGGGCATATTGCAACCAACTACCCACAATGTACATATAACTATTCAGGATCTAGGCCAATAGCATCCAAGCCTATAGTTCGTGACGTTGGGAGATCACATAGAGTTTTTACATCGGTAGATCACGTAGAGTTTTTACATTTGTAGATCATCGCCAAGCAGATCACTAGGGAACTGTAGTTGAGACTATGAGAGTGATCAGAGGTACACCCCTTTCCATCTTGTTTGATTTAGGTGTTACAGATTCCTTCATATCACCTTCCATAGTTGTTAAGTGTAAGCTTTGAAGAGGTTAAGCAAGGCTTAGGTTGGTAGGTGGAACTAGCTTTAGGAGCTAAGATTCCCATAGATTCTTTAGTGCGGCAATGCAAATTGAACCTAGGAGGTTTTATTATTACTTCAGTAGACCTTCGAGTCATTCCCCTTGGTTCTTACAATGTAGTGTTGGATATGGACTGGCTTGGCTCTCATAGAGTTAGCATTGACTGTACAAAGAAGATTGTTCAATGTAAGGATGATCAAGGTAGGGACTTGGAGATTGTAGGCATCTAGAGACCTGTATTCCTCTGGATGATCTCTGCTATGCAGTTGAAATAGAACTTTCGTAAGAGTTGTCAGGTGTTCACCATTACTGTGAGTGAACTTGAAGAGTTTGACCTTGTAGGGAAGACCCTAGATCTCCCTATCCTACAAGAGTACGTGGATATTTTCCTAGTGAGATTCTTGGTATGCCATCTAAGAGGGATATTGATTTTTGCACTAACCTCATTCTAGGAGCAGAGTCCATATCTAGAGCTCCTTATTGGATGACCACTTAGGAGTTGAGTGAGTTGTGCTTATAGCTTGAGGACCTTTTAGCCAAAGCTTGTATTAGACCGAGTGTTTCTCCATGGGGAGCACCAATGCTCTTTATGAAGAAGGATGGATCGTTATGCTTGTGCATTGACTACAGACTATTGAACAAGGTAACAATTAAGAACATGTATCTTTTATCAATGATCGATGACTTGTTTGACCAGATCAAGGGAGCCAAAGTGTTCTCTTAGATAGATCTAAAGTTAGGATACCATCAACTTTGCATTCAGGATACTGATATACATAAGACAATCTTCTCCACTTGTTATGGACACTATGAGTTTATAGTGGTTCTATTTGGTTTGATGAATGTTCCATCAGATTTCTTGTGCTTGATGGAGTATTCCATTCTTACCTAGATCGTTTTGTATTTGTGTTCTTGGATGATATATTGATATATTCTGGATCCCAGGAAGAATATGAGGTACATCTACAATTAGTCCTTCAGTGCCTTAGAGACAATCAACTTTATGCCAATTCGGTGAAGTGTGATTTCTTTCAGTTTGAGATACAATACTTAGGACATATCATTTCAAGAGATGGTATCTTAGTGGACCCTATGAAGATCCAACGATGGTAGATTGGCTTGCACCCACTAAAGTGTTTGAGATTTGTAGCTTTATGGGTTTGGTTGGATATTACCGCAGATTTGTTCAAACTTCTCCATAGTTGCATATACCATCACTTCCCTCTAGAGAAAGGGGAAGAAGTTCATTTGGACAAAGAAATATGAGGGAAGCATTTCGAAAGCTCAAGGAGCTTTTGACTAGCGCATCGATTCTAGCAGTACCTGATCCAACAAGTGATTTTATGGTGTATACTGATTCTTCCCTAGAAGGGATTGGAGCATACCTAATGCAGGACAAACAAGTGATTACCTATGATTCTCACAAGCTCAAGGATCATGAGTTGTACTATTCCACGCATGATCTTGAGCTAGTTGCAGTTGTTAATGCTCTAATGAGATGGAGAAACTTCTTGTTAGGGCATCATTTTGAGCTTCATAGAAATCATCACAATTTACAATATATATTCATGTAGCCTAATCTAAATGCTAGGCAGAGGCATTAGATGGACTTTCTATGCAAGTACGACTTCGAGGTGAAGTATATTTAGGGGAAGGAGAATGTGGTAGCTAACGCTTTGAGTCATATGAGACATGATACACTAGCTTTGACTCTTAGTGTGGATTTGAGGAGCAAGACACTTTAGGCACTTCCTATAGATATGTGGTATCAAGAGGTGAGCATGGAGATAGGCTCAAGCAGACCTTTAGAGGGCAGATTTTTAGGTTATGTCCTAGAGTTAGATGGCCTTTTGTGCTATACATAGAGGATTTATGTACCACTATTGGATGAGTTTCGTACATTGATCCTATTCAAGGCCCATTGTGCACCTTACTTGACACATCCAGGTGTCAAGAAGATGTATGCAGACTTGCAACATTTATACTTTTGGATAGGGATGAAGTGTGATAACGCTGATTTTGTGGCTAGGTGTCTTGAGTGCCAGAGGGTTAAGTTAGAGAACCAACATCCGATAGAAATTTGACAACCTAATCTCATTCGTCGTGGAAGTGGGATATTATTTCTATGGATTTCATTGTGGGATTACCTATGACTACTCATCAACATGATGCTATCATGGTCACCATTGACCAGTTGACTAAGGTGAAACACTTTTCACTTATGAGGTCATCCTACACAACAACTTCAATAGCCAATGTCTTTATGCCCAATATCGTGAGATTGCACTGTATTCCCCAGAAGATCATTTGGATAGGGATCTTGTATTCACATTTGCATATTGGACATCCTTGCAGCATGATCTTGGAGCACAATTGAACTCCAACTCATCATATCACCTGAAGACAAATGGTCAGACCAAGAGAGTGAATTAGGTTCTGGAGGATATGTTGAGGATATATGTTATGGACAGACAGACTCTTTGGGAAGATTACCTATACCTAGTAGAGTTTGCATATAATAATGGGTATCATAGTTCCATTGGGATGACACCTTGTTAGGCTTTGTATGGCCATCCTTGTTGTATACCGTTGAGTTGGGACATTTAGAGGATCACATCCTATTGGGTCCAAAGATGCTTCGAGATATGGAGCAACAGGTAGTGCACATTTGTGAGCATGCGTCTACAACAAAGGATAGACATAAGAAGTATGATGATGCTCACATGATGGATAAACAGTTTGTAGTGGGCAAGAAAGTTTTGTTGAGAGTGCATCTGCGGAAGAGTCTGATCCATTATGGAAAGGGTTCAAAGCTAGCACCTCGTTTTGTGGGGCCATTTGAGATTCTTGAGAGGATAGGTCCAGTTGCCTACCATCTTGCATTGCTGCCCAACTTAGTTCGTGTTCATGATGTTTTCCATGTTTCTATTCTTAGATAGTATATTCCTGATGTGATACATGTTCTTGATTGGAATGTGTTATAGGAGGATGACAGACAACTAGTTTCAAACCTAGTGTACATTCTTCAGTAGCAGGATTTGACCTTAGGGGTCAAACCATAGAGCAGGTAAGGGTCCAATGGGACCCTACTGATGAGTCATTAGCTACTTGGGAGGATGCATCTAGTTTAGGAGATTTATATCTCTACTTGTTTATAGGCTTCTAGGAGTAAGCCTAAGTCTAGGGTGGGTGGATGTAGTGCCTACCCTTAGTTTAATTTTCTTGTTAACTTGCTGAATTCTTTTAGGCTAGATGGTTATGTTTTATGTTTAGTGGTACTTGGTTATTGGATTTGATTGGATATTATTTCATACTCATTTTATATATTTGATGAGCTACTTGATACTCAGTTATTTCATGTGTTCATGATTATTCTTTCGATGATGATGGTTCATATGTTCATATAATGATTTCAGTTATTTCACGATGTCAGTTGGACAAATGAATTATATGCAGTTTCTATGGATACTTACCCCATACTTGCATGTGTATGGTGTACATGTATGTTTTACTTTATGTTTGACATTTCTGATGTAGTTGAGGGAGGGAGTCATAGTCACTTGCTAGTCTAGATCTATATGATGCACCACTCCTTGCTATTGCCTGTTTAGTTTAGATTTATATGTATATGTACATGCTCAACGTTTATGCAGATTGTAGGTACCAGGCATCGACTTCCTTAGATTGCTAGGATGAGGATGTCGTAAAGAGGGGTGATAGTTCTTGAGTCCAAATCCTAACCCTAAGCCAATTTTCCTAAAAAATAGGACAAGTATTTGAATTATTCACCCTTTCAAATTTGTTGAAGTGATGTGAATTCAAGATTTTGACCCTTGAGTTTGAATCTGTACTATCTTTAAAATGAATTTCCTTATTTAGATTTGTGTGTCAGTTGGATTTTCAATTATGATTAAATCATATAAAAGGAATATTAAATGATTTAATTAAAAAAATTTCTTTATAAAAGAAAATCAATTTTTAATTATATTTAATTAATTGAGAACTTAATTAAATAAAATAATTAAATTTAAAAGATTTAATTAAAGTTCTAATTTTGGCTTATTTACATTAATTTAGTTTAATAATAATTAATTTAGGAGTCTCATTTTAATTAATAAACTCTAAATATTATTATTATTAGTGAAATGAATAAATATACCATTAAATACTTCTTGTGATTTAATAAGAGAAAATAAATTAAATAAAGTTTATTTTAAGTAAAACACAAAATTTTGCACATGAAATTAAAATAAAATAAATTACTAAAGAAGAAAGGTTTGCGTGTTTGTAAAATCAAAATCTTAAAGGAGAAAACTCTTTATTAAGGAATTAGAGCTCATTTCTCCACACAGGTTTAGAGGAGCAAATTTTGAGAAAGAAGGTTTTTGAGAAGATGAGAATTCTTGCAAGTTCCGAGCATTTGTCTAGTTAACATCAGATCGAGGTAGGATCTTGCTGAGATTTTCAAAGTAATTTCCCTTTAAATTTTCTTCTATCTTCTTTGTGTTTGTTTATGGATTTATTCTCAGAAAATGTTTTGGTTGAAACCCTTGTTGATAAATTTACTTTTCTTCTTGTTGAAATGTTTATAAACGGAAATAAGATTTGAAACCCTTCTTTGAGAAACTCTTATTGGAAATTGGAATGTTTTAGAAAATTATGAATTGAGATAGGGTTGAAAAAGAAAAAGAATTTTTAATTGTTGAATTTGATTATTTCAATTTTTGTTACCCTATGAGATCTATCATAGAAATACATTTCAAAAAAATATATTCATTTGTCACAGTAATTGGAAAATTACAGTGGTAATTGCAAATTATATTAATCAATTTCGTTTGTTTGTGGGGGGCTTTGATTTTTTATTTTAAAAAAAAATTTTAAAAAAAAATTGGGAGGTGGGCCATCCCCACCTCACCCCTATGTTCTTTTATTTTTGGCAGCCCTTTCTAGGGATTGCACACGATAGGCCTGATGCTGTGATAGCAGGGCTGTCGTGACAACATTTTAGCCCATAGGTTTTAAAACTAAAAGGTAAGGGGCAGTTTTAATTTTAATTAGTTATATATATATATATATATATATATATATATATATATATATATATATATATATATATATATATATATATATATATATATATATATATATATATTTATTTCATATATTTATTATTAATTATTATTGTTATTAAAATAGTAATTGTTAGTTATTAATAAGTTAATAAAAATTAATTGTTAATAAATTAATAATAATTTAATATTTCTTAATAGATTTAATAATGTTTAAATTAAAGATTTTTTGTTATTTAGTTCATTATAATATATATATATATATATATATATATATCCATTTTTTTAATTAATGAGATTTAGATTTTGTGTAAATGATAGTTCATTTTATAAAAAAAATGGGTTTTATATTAAGGTGATTTGAATGAATTATTGAGTCATTTGAAGTACTTGTAATTCGAGAAACTTGATTAGATGTGGCACTTTGAAAATGAAAACTTGAAACCAATTGAAAATCAATTTTTTATGTTGTTAAACCAAATGAACTATGAAACTACACTCGTTAAATTACTTGATATGATGTATGGTTTATTTTACTGGGGTTGTGTTTGACTTAGTATGTTGACCAATTTTTGTTGTTTTATCATAGGCTTGGGAGTTACTATTTTATGATTTTGTATGAGATGTCGTAGTTATGTGATTTGATCTTTGAGTTATGGATCAATGGTTATATTGTGATTTCCAATTGCTTGTATAGAGCTGAGGTGGTCATTGGGACTGTTAGTTTGTGGTGACTAATCAGATAAGTACTGTACATGCTTCATAAATTCTTTGGGGGCATGGGGCATCGCCTCAATTCTTTTTTGGGCCATGGTCGACATTGTGGCCGATGTATGGCCGACATATAGCTGACATGTTGTAATCCTAAAGTAGTAAAAATACTTATATAAAAGGGCTTAGGGATAGGGATTGTTTCGTTGTGGTAATGCAAAATTGGTTCTTACGACGGTATTGAGTTGTAAGGGATTACAGATTGTAATCAGGTTGTAATCACTGGATCATAATAATATTGGACTTCCTATTTGGTGGATGTAGCCCAAGGATATAGCTGACATGTTGTAATCCTAAAGTAGTAAAAATACTTATATAAAAGGGCTTAGGGATAGGGATTGTTTCGTTGTGGTAATGCAAAATTGGTTCTTACGACGGTATTGAGTTGTAAGGGATTACAGATTGTAATCAGGTTGTAATCACTGGATCATAATAATATTGGACTTCCTATTTGGTGGATGTAGCCCAAGGATTGGGTGAACCACATTAAATCTTTGTCTCTTGTGTTCTTTTCTGCGTGATCTATTATTTTCTAATATTGTTTATATTTGTATGTAGTTATTATTTGTGTCCATAGTTTAATCCTAACAAGTGGTATCAAAGTGAGGTTTTTTTTCAGTTACCCTCTATAGGAAAGTCTCACGGTTGAGTGGGAGTGATGACAGATGAGGGTAAGCTGAGGGTTGATAGGTTAAATGGTATAACTTTTAGTTATGGACGATGCAAATGGAAGACTATCTTTATTAGAAGGATTTATGGAAGCCGTTGGAAGGCAAAACCAAGAATTAGAGATTTATGTCAAATGATGACTGAGATCTTTTAGACAGAAAGACACTTGGAAGCATTCGATTATGCCTGGCACCATTAGTGGCATTTAATATTACAAAAGTGAAGATGACAGAAGAATTGATGCAAATGCTAGCGAAACTGTATGAAAAGCCCTCCACTTCAAACAGGGTATTTCTCATGAAGCCCTTATTTAATATGAAAATGTTAGAAGGTGGATTTGTTGCGGATCATTTAAATGAGTTTAATACTATTACTAGTCAGTTATGTTTTGTGGGTATCAATTTTGATGAAGAAATTAGGACTCTCTTGATTTTGTGTTATTTGCCTAAAAGTTGGAATGGCTTGTTAATGGTTGTGAGTAATTTTGTTCCTGGATCTAGTACCCTAAAATATGATGATATGATTGGTGTTATTTTGAGTGAGGAAACTCGTAGGAAATCCTCAAGCAGATTTACATTTGGAAGTGCTTTGAATGCACAAAGCAGAGGTAGAATGATTGCGAGAGGAAATAATTCTAGAAATTGTGGGAAATCAAGAGGAAAGTCAAAGGGGAGGAGGTCTCAATCGAGAGAACCAAATGACTGCTAGTACAATGGGAAACCAGGGCATAAAAAGAAGGATTGTTGGACTTGAAAGAAAAATGAAGGAGATAAACTAGATGAAGACAAGGAGGCAAATGTGGTAAAAAATCCGAAGAGGATGCTTTGCTTCTATCTTTAGAAAGTGTTGATGATTCATGGGTTTTAGATTCTGGTGCTTCATTTCATGCTAGTTCTCATAGAGGTTATTTCATTGATTATGTCCAAGGGGATTTTGGGCTTGTTTATTTGGGGGATAATGAACCTTGTTAGATTGTTGGAAAGAAAAAAATTAAGATTAAGTTGTAGAATGGGAATCATTGGCTATTGCATGAGGTAAGACATGTTCCAAGGCTGAGTAGGAATTAAATTTCAGTAGGGAAACTTGGTGATGGGGGTTGTGTAGTTACTTTTAATGTTAAAAATCGTAAGGTTTCAAAAGGTTCTCTTGTAGTAGCAAAGGTGTGAAAGTAGGCACCTTATATCTTTGTACATGTCATATTGTTCCTTCTACTTTAATTGTTTTAGAGAAAAATGAATGTTCAGGAATAGTTGCTGTAGTTGAGCAGGAGAGCAAATAGTTTCTATAAATTTTGATACAACGTTGTGGCACATTAGTGAGAAAGGTATGAAATTACTTCATTCAAAGAAAGTTTTACCATTTCTGAAATGTGTTAATATGGATTTCTGTGAAAGTTGTGTGTATGGAAAACAAAAGAGAGTGAGTTTTGTGAAGATTGGGAAGGAAAATAAAAGAGAGAAATTGGAGCTTGTGCATACAGATGTATGGGGACCGACTTAGGTATCTTCCCTTGGTGGCTCTCATTATTATGTTACATTTATTGATGACACAACTAGAAAAGTATGAGTTTATTTCCTTAGACAGAAATATGATGTATTTCAAACTTTTAAGAAATGGAAATGCTTGGTTGAAAATGAGACTGGAAAGAAATTAAAATGTCTTAGATTTGATAATGGTGGTGAGTATTGTAGTCATAAATTTGAAGATTATTGTTCTACTAATGGTATTCATAGACAAAAAACTATTCCAAGGACTCCACAGGAAAATGGAGTGGTTGAACGCATGAACAAAATTATAATGGAGCATGTATGAAGCATGAGGTTGGATGCTGGGTTGCCCTTATACATGTGGGTAGAGGCTATCAATACTGCTGTATATTTGATTAATAGAGGTCCCTTTACTCCTTTGGGTTGTGGTATTCCAGAGGAAGCATGGATTGGTAAGAAGATGAGTTATTCTTTTCTCAAGACCTTCAGTTGTGAAGCTTTTGCTCATATAGATTTTGAAAATAGAACCAAAATGGAAGCTAAGTCAAAGAAATGTGTATTTGTTGATATGACATTAATGAATTTGGTTATAGGCTTTGGGATTTTGAAAACCATAAAATTGTAAGAAGCAGGGATGTCATATTCAATAAGAAAGTGTTGTACAAAGATATGTTGCAGCAACATGAGAAGAAAGAAGATGATTATGTAGTGCTAGATGATACTCCAAAAGATGATGTTCCAACCATTCCTCATGATGTGCAACAACTGCAACAACAAATACCACACACACCAGTGAATGTTAGATGATCAACAAGGCAAATTAGACCTCTAGAAAGATTTTCTCCCTCTTTGTATTCTATTTTATTAATAGATGTTAGTGAACCTGAATGTTATGATGAAGCTATATAGGTGGATACTAAGGTTTAGTGGGAGTCTGCAATAAAAAAAAAATGGACTCTTTGCTGAAAAATAAGACATGAGATTTATGTAAATTGCTTGCAGGTAAAAGGGATTTACAAAATAAATGGGTTTACAGGTTAAAAGAAGAGGATGGAGGTAAAAATGGATTTAAAGCTAGGTTAGTTGTAAAAGGATTTGCATAGAAAAAGGGCATTGATTTTGATGAGATATTGTCTCTTGTTGTTAAAATGACTTCTATATGTACTATTTCAAGTATTGTGGCTACTGAAGATTTTTATTTAGAGCAGCTTGATGTTAAAACAACCTTCCTTCATGGTGATTTAGATGAAGAGATATATATGGCTCAACTACAGGGTTTTGAGGCCAAAGGTAATGAGAACTTAGGGTGCAGATTGAAGAAAAGTTTATATGACTTGAAGCAAACACCTGAGCGATGGTATCTGAAATTTGATAGTTTTATGCATGAGCATGGATATAGTAGGTGTCATTCAGATCATTGTTTTTATTTTAAGAGGTTGGATGATGAAAACTACATTATTTTATGTTTATATGTTGATGATATGCTTGTAGCTGGGTCTAACATGGATCACATTAAGGGGCTAAAATGCTAGTTAGCACATGCATTTTTTATGTATGGTTTGAGGGCAGTGAAACAAATCCTTGGTATGATGATTTGTAGAAGTAGGAAGAATAGGAAATTGACGCTATCTCAGGTTAATTATGTTGAGAAGGTGTTGCAATGTTTCTCTATGGAGAATGCTAAAGCTGACAACACACCTTTACCTAGTCATTTGAAGTTGACTAAGGAGATGTGTACCGAGACACAAGAAGAGGAGGATAAGATGTCCAAGGTACCCTATGCTTCAGTTATTGGAAGCTTGATGTATGCTATGGTATGTACTAGGCCATATATTGCACATGCAGTGAGAGTCGTTAACAGGTATATGAGTCATCTAGGAATTGAGCATTGGAATGTAGTCAAATGGATTCTCAGATATTTGAGAGGAACATCCAATAAGTGTTTACACTTTGGGGGCTCTATTATTGATTTATAGGGCTATGTTGACTCATATTTGGCAGGGGATATTGATACTAGGCAGAGTACTACAGGTTATGTATTTACTGTTGGTGGACAATGGTGAGCTAGGTTTCTAGGTTATAGAAGTACAATCTTTATCCACTACAGAGGTAAAGTATGTTGTTTCTATAGAGGCAACCAAGGAGATGATATGACTTCAGTTCTTCTTGGAGGAATTGGAACACTCTTAGAGGAATAATTATTTGTTTACAGATAGCCAGAGTGCCATTCATCTTGTGAGGAATTCTTCTCTACATTCAAAGACAAAATGCATTCAATTGCAATACCATTTTATTTAGTCAGTTTTGGATGATGGACAATTAAAGCTAGATAAGATCTATACAGATGAAAATCTAGTAGATATGTTTACAAAGTTGGTGACAAGGGAGAAGCTGAATTCCTCTTTAGCTTTAGTTGGTCTTCTAGAATGAACATGAATAAAATAACAATAGAGTCCACAGTGGTTTGATCCAATGGGAGCCTCATGTGGCAACTGTATTACTATAAGGTTAGTCTCCAAGTGGGAGATTGTTGTCTAGTGTGGAGTTTGATCAGTCCCCAATTGGGAGATTATTGTCTAGTGTGGAGTTTGATCAGTCCCTAATTGGGAGATTGCCAATTTATGGTGACTGATCAGGGAAGTACTGTACATACTTCATAAATTCTTTGGGGTTCAGGGCATCACCCTATTTTTTTTTTGGGGCCGTAGCTGACGTATGATCGACATATGGCTGACATGTTGTAACCCTAAAGCATTAAAAATACTCGTATAAAAGGGCTTAGGGTTAGGGATTGTTTCACTGTGGTGATGCAAAATTGGTTCTTGCGGTGGTATTGAGCTGTAAGGGATTACAAATTGTAATCACTAGATCGTAATAATATCAGACTTGCTGTTTGGTGGATGTAGCCCAGGGATTGGGTGAACCATGTTAAATCTTGGTGTCTTGTGTTCTTTTCTATGTGATCTATTATGATCTATTATTTTCTAATATTGTTTATATTTTCATGTAATTGTTACTTCTGTTCGTGGTTTAATCCTAACAGTGACCTTATGAGATTTTTTGCTATTTTGAGTTTAGGGTAGGTTATCTTTATGCATGTTGGGAAGTGGCTTGTAATGGAGGCCAGAGCCCTAAAGTGGCTACGTTGGTAACCTATTGTAGGTTGTTTTATTAAGTGATAAAATTTTATTAAATGGATTTGAAATGAATTAATAAGAGTTAGTGGATTTCCTTGCCCATGCTTTGAGTGCTAGTACAAGCTAGGATGGGAGTGGAGAGGATGCTTGGTTGCAACCTCACCTCGTTAGTATACCTTGTCTGTACGAAAGGAAACTGATGCCACATAGAGTCATTAGGGGGAAGAAGTCCAGAGAGGCTACCCGGGTAACCTTAGAGTTGGCTCATGTGATGACACTTGTTTACTTACATAGTAGATTTCCTATGCATTTTCATTCCTCTGGGATTAGATGCTATTTGTGTCTTCGTACCCTTGAGATAGATTTATATCAAGATTTCCTTGACCTAGATTATGGTTATGACTTTTGGGATTGATATATGTATGGGACTTGAAATTATCTCCTCAACATAGTGGGAGTGGGTCATTTAGGTTCCATGAGGTCAGGTGGTACTGTTTCTTATACCATTGAGATCCAATAGATGGATGTTGTTGCTAGATGTACTTGTGTAGTTGTTCCTTTCATTGAGATCTTCTATTTATGTTCAACGGTCGTATTCTGATGTACTGTACTTGATTATCTGGATATCTTATGAGATTTTGTATTTATTCATGATGTATATTCTTTGAGCTTTTCACACCCCATGACTTGTATAGAGGATGATTATGCATTTTGGTTATGCCATGTGACATCTTATGTAATTGTATATTATTTCATTGGATTCATACTTGTGGTTATTCTATGATGTGGATTTTTTTATGTATCAAATTTAGTATTGATAAAATTTATGTATGTGATTCAACGTCATGAAACCCTTAAGAGACATAATTTGTTTATGAACTGTTTGCATGTATGTGAGTTATTTCTTTCACTATGTTATCTCTTCTTGTTTTAATCTTTCAAAAAATAAAAATGTTTGGAAAAATTAATGAAACTTTAGGTTAATTTATTTTGGGTTCCTTGGTAAGGCATTACAAATATAGATTCGGGAGTTATCTCTCCCAAATTATATATATATAAAAGCCATCAAAGGGTCCCTAATTTGAAGGGACAAGACATTGAAGTGTTAAGAGTGGAGGCAATAAAGGGTCAAGACTAGTGTTACACAATTTTGTGAGTCTCGAGCCAAGTAGGGCTCCAAAGTTTTTTTGGCCTCTTGACTCTGACTTGGTGGAGTCTTGACAGAGTCTTGTAGGATCATAGAGTCCATGGATTCTTGACTTAGAGTGTTGTTTGGCTAGGACTCTTCCATTATTTTGGAGGGCCACATATTTCCATGTGGAGAATTAATATTTTCTAAGTATTTCCATGAGGAAACTAATATTAGGGGGTCTTTAGTATTTTATTTTCAATTAATAATGAGACCAAGTCATACCCAGCGATAAACCATGTTTGAAAGATAACTGTTAATTATCACTGAAGCAAAGTCAAGGAGATCGACTTTAGCATGGTGAGAGATTTTAATAAAATGAGCAAATAAATTTGTGAAGCAACCAATTAATATAGATAGATGAATTCTAACCTTCTACAGGGTGGTTTATGGGACAAGTTTCTAACTAAACCAATTCCAGTAATTTGATTATTTTTTGTGCAAATTGATGATGAGCTCATTTAACTTCTCAATATTCTTCTCCATGAATAAATTATACCAAAAGCTGTCAAGAAGAGTGAGACAAACCTCCATCTTGAGCATTTTTACATTGAGCTTAGCCATGTCTAATAATGTATTATTTATTTTTCTGTAAGAGTTCTCTATTTGAAGAGCTTGTTCAAATTCACGATGATTTTATATTGTTAGGCATACATAGTGGGCACAAGAACACCATAGCCTAGCCACGTCTCTAATACTGTATTGAATTTTTGAAAGGATTCTCTATTTGAAGAACTTGTTCACATTCATGATGATTTTTATATTGTTGAGCATACATTATGGACACGAGAACAACATACTCCACTCAACTACTTTTACTGAGTGATAATTTTTTGTCCTTGGTAGTGGTAGTTACCATTAGGTTTGCAAAGATTGAGTCTTTACATGCTACCATTATATAATGAGCAAATAAGAATTTCCAAGCTCTACCTTTTTGTAATGTCCCCATTGGTTGCCAATATCAGAATTTTAGGGATTAGCCTAATATTGGATCCTCGTAGGCTAATGAGGATGGTTAGAGGGTCTTTTGAGGATTGATTCATTTCCAACATTCAATGATTTATGGATTTGACCTTCATTCGATGTCATTTAGATTCCATTTGCCATACTTACTATGTATAGTAAGTTAGGGGTAATACAAATGGACCCTTTCTATTTTTAGAAAGTGTATTTGGTCACATGGGGAATTATGAATTTATTCCTATTTTAGATGACATGACAATTAGACAAGTATTTTAAGAACTATTAGAGTTCAAGTGAATTAAGTGATTTATTTAAATATTTTAATGTTAAAAAGTTATAAAGTTACTTGAGTGACTAAAAGACAAAATATTCTTTTATCCCACATTGCTAAGTTGTTTGAACCTCTCCTCATTTTGAAGTCATAAAGGAAAGCATTTGCATTGGGATTGTTACAATGAATATGACATTAACATATTTCTACAAATGATTTCTTTAATGTGATTGGTAACTCTAAGGACAAAACTCCTTGAGTTGTGTGAGGAAGTTGGATGACACCTCAACCACTCATTTGGGTTAGCATATAGTTCTAGGCATAAATCAACAAAAAGGAAGGTGACATTGTTTTAGGCATTGGAAGTAAGTTATCTGTTAGATTATATAGTGGAATAGAAAATAGTTGCATTGGGTTTCATCCATACTTCACCTCAGTAGCTAGTGCCAACTAAGGAAGTGAGTAAGCGACCAAAATAGAATTTTGTAAGTCTAGACAACGTGTGTGACAGTCCTACATGTAGTTGGAGGGTGATCTACAATAGAGCAAGAAGGATACCAAGGTTGCAAACGATAATCTAGATCGTCAATCATATGCTCAACCAATACACAACACGTCATCTCTCACTAGTGAAGACTATTTGTAAGAAGAATATAGTTTATGGGTGAAGGCTAACAACATTATTGGAGTTCCACTAGTCGCAACAGAAGTCACATAACCTTGGCTACTTACAACAGTAATATCTCATGTCCTACATCAAGAAGAAGATGATCTTAGGGGGCCGACTAGGAGTAGAAGAGTAACCTACGATAGTTCATGCATATTGGGTCACATGGATAGCCCATCTTCAGTGGCTAACTCTAACAAGAACAACTAGTGTGAGCAACTTTAGAACATAATCTTCTAGAGAGTAAATCAAAGATAAACAACATAGTCTACTAGTAGCTGTCGAATCCAGGTTATTTAACTCCCTTGTTTGTGTTTGTAATATCAAGTGAGTGGGAATCAACATAATAACTATGTATGAATTCATTTTGAAATTATTTCTCTATAACCTGAGATAGATAAAATGTGTTTAGAATCTGCCATACTTGGAGAGTAATATAAATACAATTCTATTATTGTCTAAGATTGTCATATTGTATGCAAATTTTGTAGTCATATTGTTATATATATCTTGAATTCAAATGCTACACAACAACATTAGGTTTATTGCCAAGGTTTCATGCCAACTGTTTGATAAAATACCTCTAAGCCAAGGTCTAACTTATTGTTCAAAGTAAGTTGGGATTACTACAGTGATATCAGAGCTAGTCTTCCTGCCAACCCATGGATTTATAACAAAGACAATTTTTTAATATGGTTTTATTAGAAACAGTTTGAGTTAAGAGATGGAGATTGTGAAGTGAATTTGTAAGGAGTGTTTATGCAAGTAGAAGTCTATTTGTGGATGCAATAATGCTATGAAATGGAGCATTGTTCAGTAACAAGTATAGGAAAGAGGAAGTGAAACACATACAAGACACTCAAATGACTCATAATGAGAATGAACAAGGATGGGAAGTGAGGGAAACTGTAAGGGCTATTAGAGATGGAAAAAAAAATATAGCCACTGCACTTCAGTAGCTTACAAGTTCTATGTAGCAGTTATCTCTGCCTCACAGGACAACCCCAAGTCATCACAATGGAGGTGGTAGTGGGGCATTATCACCCCAGACTGCTATAGCCCCCATACAAAACACTGAAAGGCCTTTGATGCCAATTTTTAATGTAGATAAAAAGGTAGCACCACTTGCAGAACCAAACTTACTACCAAATAACATTATGAAAATGTACAATGAATGAGATTTATTCCTTGATCTGGTTAAGCATAATTTATCCTTTGTTCAATATTTAAATCAAAAAATTGAGAGCTTGTCAGATCTAGAGTCAGTTAGAGGATGACAGGGTATACAGTTCCTGCATTTAGAAGGCTGGCATCAAGATTGCAGGGAAGGAAACTTGAGTTTTCCTCGATAAGTGTTAATAATGCAAATGTACCTGTACTCAGTATGACTCCTGCTAGTCCTATTTTCTGTGTTGATGATGGACCTAGTTCATAGAGATTAGTAGATGTGTCAGTACCCTTCGTGGATAGCAGCACTAAGCTTCAACACATTCAGGCCCCTAGAGTTGTTACAGTTAGTGCAGAGATAGTTGATGCAGTTATTACTACCGATACTTCAGGCTCTCTTGAGGAGGAAATTATTATTGGAGATTTGTATGAGAGTTGTCATAGTGTTGCTCTAGTGTAGAAGGAAGTGGCTTCCTCAAGCAGGACCGATACATGTATGGAGTCACCCACTTGTGATGCTGGTAATTTGGGTGTTACAATAGAGTCAATAGATGTGGGTTCATGCTCTAGCATTATTAATTCATAGCCTAAAATGGAGTCATGTGTGCAAAGTCAGGCGATGACAATTGAGACTCTATTAGGTGATGGGGATGTAGATAGTGTGGACACCTCTGGTGATTTTTTGGATGATGCTATGATTTGCACTAGGTATGATACCCCTTGTTAGATATTGGGTGATGACTCGTATGAAATTTTGGATGAGTCTTGGGATCAATGTTTGCAAAATCTTATTATTGAGGTGGAAGCTAAGACATGTGGGGAGATTGGATTATGAGGGCTTCTATTTCTTCAGAGGAGTTATTTGAGCTACATAGTAGTTGTATCTCAGATGCAGAGTTGTATAAGGATGATAGCACATGAATGAATGATCTTGTGGTGGATAATTTTGATTCAGTTTCCTATCACAGTGTAGTTAGTGAGACACAGATCTTGCATAGGAGTTAGGGGTTACACAGGCATTATGTGACTTATTAGCTGAAGGTGAGTGACAATGAAATTTATTTATCTATTGATCATAATGATGCTATTTGACATATGCTAGCTACATGTGGTTGGGGTGCCCCAGTGTCAGATGAACACAATGATAGTAGTCTTTCCATAGCATAGGGTCATGCACTTCAAGAGGCTATTAGGATCTTGAAGCATAATTACTCTCAGTTAGTTGATGATAGAGATTACCTTTTGGAGTGGGGTAGCACTTGCTATGAGGCATTGTTAGGGAAGGAGGAGGAGGTGGTTGAGCTCACCCAAGATCTTGAGGTGACGGTGGACTCTCTTTAGTATACTCAATTGGCTCTTTAGGAGTCATAGTCACAGTTGGGTGAGGTTACCGTAGAGTTAGAACAGGTACAATCAACACTAGCCCCAAACCCTATTTAGTTACATATTGTGGTTGGTGGTAAGTTTTCTTCTACAGTTGAGGATGAGGGACATGATGATGTGGTGAATACATTCATCTAGGATATGAGTGTAGTATTTACATAGGAGGCGAGAGCATCAGTGGATACAGACTCTCATGGTGATTTTCTTCCTTCTATTGGAAGTGAATCTATTTCTTCTTTTCATACAGCTGGTAGCATTGGACAGTTGGTATTGTCACATTTTTAGAGAGATCAACTGTGGATTACAAGGGAGCAGATTGATGCTTTCACATATAATTTCTACTGTATCGAGTCATTCATGGAATATTTGCTTGAGAGCTTGGATTTGTGGGAGGTTTCATACAATATATTTGAGGGTGCTCTCATTGGGGGCTCTTGTGCTATTTGACAATTGGTGAGGAATATTGTAGATACCTTGGATACAATACTTACCAATAGGGATTTTGTGGTTGGGGTTGCTAAGAGGGTTGCCCATGATCCTACTCGACTAATAGTTCAAAATAAGAGATTGGAGCCATCTTCTAATTTCTAGTTTGATGACAATGAGCCCTTGACAAAGATCAGGAGTTTTTATTGATATTACACTGTGAGCAGTGTTCATCCCTTTTCTTTTGAGCCACAGGTGGAGGACTTGTTTTTAGTGTTAGGGATGGTGACAGAAGGTTTGGTATTCATTACACCTGTAGATGACATACTTTTCCACTAATGGAGAGAGATAGTGAGATACAGGGTATTGCAAAATAGTTGGATGTGTTAGTGAATCAGATGAATCAAAATCACAAATGGATGATCCAACTAATTTCAAAGCCAAGATTTGAGCAAAAAATGATATCACTTTTTCTAAGAGCAAAAGGTGATGATACAGTTGTGGCTTTAGATTTTTGAGACATTTCTTATGAGACATTGCATGAGTTGGGTATAATTGAGATGGAATGTGATGAGGATTTATGTTAGGTTAAGTTAGATGATGCAGTTGTTGGCATGAGTTCACTAGAACATGTATTTCATGGTGATGCTGTGATAGTGGGAGTAGGAACATGCGAGGATACTATCATATTAGTAGCAACTTCTATGTTAGTTGAGCCATCCAATGAGGATTTTAGCAGTATGCAAGTGATGGTATATGTGTACTCTGATGGTAGTACACTTTTTATTGTTGATGAGGTGAGTGATGTAGTGATAGAGTCATGTTATACTATCAATCAACAAAGTGTTGATGTTCACTTCATGAATAGTCCTACACTTGAAATGGATGCAACATTTCCTTATGATAATCCGTTGTTTGAGGTTGATGTTGATCACTCACCTGAGTGGAGTTGGGTTTAGTTTTCACCATTTGTAAAGATTCAGTTTTGCATTGCGGAAGTTAGTAACATTCCTATGTAGTAACATTCCTATGTCCATAGATTTTGATGTGGCAACACCTATGGTTGATACACTGGCATGAGTGCATATGGTTCTTGTGTAGCTATGTCTCTTTAAGGGATTGTTGATTTGAATTCTAGTCCAATTTATATTATATGAGTGAGAACTGAGATGAGGATATTTCTTGTGGGGGATTCTTCTGGTGATATTCTAATTCCTACATCATTAGCACAAGTTTTGAGTGCTATACTGTAGGTTAAAATTTTGGTTCTGATGATGTTAGTGGTATGCAATTGGTTCAATGTTAACAGGGGTGTCACACACTACTTCATTTAGGATCTAGGTGGAGGTTGGAGTTCACTATTATTGATAGATTGCTTGAGGGCAAGTAATGTTGGGAAGGGAGGATTGTAATGTCCCCATTGGTTGTTAGCATCATAATTTCAGGAAGTAGCCTAATATTGGATCCTCATAGGCTAATGAGGATGGTTAGAGGGTCTTCTAAGGATTGATTCATCTCCAACATTCAATGATTTCTGGATTGACCTTCATTCGATGTCATTTGGATTCCATTTGCCATACTTACTATGTATAGTAAGTTAGGGGTAACAAAGATGGACCCTTACTATTTTTAGAAAGTGTATTTGGTCATGTGGGGAATTATGAGGAAAGATTCCTATTTCAGATGGCACAAAAATAAAACAAGTATTTCAAGAAATATTAAAGTTCAACTGATTAAGTGAATTATTTAAATATTTTAATGTTATAAAGTTATAAAGTTACTTAAGTGACTAAAACATGAAATAGTATTTTATCCCACATTGCTAAGTTGTTTGAGCCTCTCCTCGTTTTGAAGTTATAAAGGAAAGCATTTGCATTGGGATTGTTTCAATGAATATGATATTAACATATTGCTACAAATAGTTACTTTAATGTGAGTAGTAACTATAAGGATGAAACCCCTCAAGTTGTGTGAGGAAGTCGGATGACAACCCAACCCCTCATTTAGTTTAACATATAGCTCTAGGTAGAAATTGACAAAAAAGAAGGTGACATTGTTTCAGGCATTGAAAGTAATTTATCTATTAGATTATACAGTGAAATAGAAACTAGTTGCATCGATTTTTCATCCATACTTTACACCAAAAGCTGGTTCCAACTAAGGAAGTGAATAAACGACCATAATAGAATTTTGTAAGTGTAGGCAGTGTGTGTGACAATCCTATAGGTAGTTGAAGGGTGATCTACAACAGAGCAAGGAGGATACTAGGGTTGCAAACCACAATATGGGTCATCAATCATATGCTCACCCAATACATGACACCTCGTCTCTCACTAGTGAAGACCATTTGTAAGAAGAGTATAGTCTACGGGTGAATCCTAACAACATTGTTGGAGTTCCACCAATCACAATAGGAGTCAAAGAACCTTGGCTACTTACAAAAATAGTATCTCATGTCCCACATCAAGAAGATGATATTAGGTGGTTGACTATAAGTGGAAGAGTAACTTGTTGGAAAATTAAATGCAATGGCCATTTCTCCTTGGAGCCAAATGCTCACCTACCACCTCTGATGTCCAGAACAGATAGAAACATAAATACGGTGGGTGAGATTTTTGAAATAAAAAATGAGGGGGAAAATGGAATGTGACAAAAGGCAATGTATCTACATTCATTTTAATTTAGTCAAATTATTCAAAGATTCAGTTTAGCAGAGCAGAGCAAAGGAAGAAGAAGAAAGTGGTCAGCAAATCCACTTGTTGTAGAGACAGAAGGAAGTATGTTCAGTGTCTCCAGTTGCACATGATACCTCTATTCATTCTGTGAGTTAGTTGTTGTTATTTTTCTTATCTTGTTGAAGTAGTGATTGCTCCAGGCACCATTGTATGCAACCATTAGAGCTGCAAGTTTAAAAGTTTATTGAAGTTTGAAGTATTATCAATTTAGGGTTATTTTAGGGTTTTTTGGTTGAAGCCAAATGCTCCCAAATTTTGTAATGGTTTAATCAAGTTGAATAGTAAAGTAAGAAGGCATACTTGAATCCCATTACTCTTCTCTTGAATGTTGTATTTGACAAATTTTGTTTTGAAGCATAAAACTTTGGCTCTCTGGTTTTAATGGTGAAAGAATTCACATTGGATTTTTTCTAATTTATAATATTTTAGTTGAAATAGAACACTCAGCGCCTACTGCATTTTCTCTTCTTGTGCCGAGCTCACTCGGCACCTATTGCCTGTCACTCGACATCTATTGGTGCCGAGCAAATTGCCACTCGACACCTTCATGTGCCGAGTAAAACTGGCACTTGGCAATAGTTTGTGCCGAGCAAATTTTTAAGTTTAGGGTTGTGAGTTTTTGAAGTTGGTTTATATTTCTCACATGGTGTCAGAGCTTTGAGGCCCCACATCCACAATGATTTAGTGAAATTTTTTTTCTGAGATTATTTAACATGGCAGTAGATACATGAAAGATATGGCAACAACCACCATCCTTTAACGGGAAAAATTATGATACATGGGCAAAGAAGATGAAAACCATTATGGTTGCAAATGATTTGTGGGAGTTTTTAGTTAATGGGTTCAATGATGTGACAGACCGAACTCAGTATGCTACCCTCACAAATGCACAAAAGACTCATTTGAAAGAGTCAAGGAGGAAAGATGCAAAAGCATTAAGTTTGATTGAAGCAACAATGACAGAGATAGTATTCCCCAAGATTGCAGCAGCAAATTATGCAAAAGATGTATGGGATATCCTTGAGAAAAACTTCAAGGGGACTGATAAAGTCCGTACTGTAAAGCTACAGAATATAAGGAGGGAGTTTGAGAACCTTCAGATGAAGAAAAATGAATAAGTTGTAGACTTCAGTTCAAGGACCTCCAATGTGATTAACCAACTAAAGTCAAATGGAGAAGACTATCAAGAGCAGAGGATAGTGGAAAAGATATTGAGGAGTTTACCTCATAAATATGACAATTTGGTCATGGCCATAGAAGAGGCAAACGACATCACTATTTTGACAATGGATGAGTTGATGGGTACCCTTCAAACCCATGAGCATAGGATCAACAAATCTACATCTTCTTCCCAAGAGCAAGCATTCAAGGCTTAGTAAAATCCAAGAGGAAGGGGGAGAAGAAGAAATGGCTCAAGCAGGAACTCCAGAGGTAGAGGCCGAGGTAATGGATGACAAAGAAATGCTATAGTAGAAAGCTCAGGAAGAGTAGATGGAGCAAGTAGCTCACAAAATACTTCAAGAGGAGGTAAGAAAAACTACAACTCAAATAAGAGTAATGTAGAATGATACTACTATCATAAATATGGGAATTATGCAAATGAATGTTAGAAGAAGCAAAATGATCAGTTAGGAAAAGAAAATGTCGCTGATGTGAACATGGGAAGTGGAAACAATGACACTGCTTTCATCATGTGTAATGTTGGTGAAGAAGGAATCCCTGAGGTTTGGTACCTGGACAGTGGATGTAGCAACCACATGAGTGGTAATGAAACCTTGTTTTCATTCATTGACAAGAGTTTCAAATCTGAGATTAAAATGTGTAACAATGGAACCCTACAAGTTGTGGGCAAAGGATCTATTATGGTCCACACCAAGAAAGGCGAGAAGAAGGAAATACAAAATGTGTATTTTGCCCTTGCTATGAAGCACAATTTGATGAGCATTGGTCAGATCATTTAAAATGGATACAAAGTGCTAATGGAGAATGACAGGTGTATCATTCAAGAAAAAGATGGGAGCAAGAATTTATTTGCAGTAGTTCAAATGACAAAGAACAAAATGTTTCCCTTGAAGATAGAGACATGTTTCTCATCTCAAGTTATTGCTGCACCTCCCACACAATCAGCTCTAAGGAGTGTGATTGAAGACCCCTCATGGCTATGGTACCTTAGGTATGATCATCTTGGCTATGCTGGTTTAACTTTATTGTCAAATAAAAGAATGGTAAAAGGTTTGCCACGTATAGGAAATTCATGTGACAAGTGTGAGGCTTGTATTTTGGGTAAGCAACATAGGCTTCCCTTTAATTCTAAAAATTCTAGGAGGGCTAGATATCCATTAGAATTAGTGCATACTGACCTAGTCGGTCCTATGCAAGTTACTTCCATTGGGGAGAGTACTTATTTTATGACATTTATAGATGATTTTAGTCATAGGAAATGGGTGTATTTCTTAAAGAACAAATCTGAAGCATTTGATAAATTTTTAGAATATAAAGCCCAGGCTAAAAGAGAATGTGAACATTATATGAAGGTCCTCAGATCATATAGAGGAGGGGAGTATATCTCTAATTCTCTTATAAACTTTTGCAGGAAACATGGCATAAAGAAAGAGCTCACAACTAGTTATAAACCACAACAGAATGGAGTGGATGAAAGAAAAAATAGATCCATTGTTGAAATGGCAAGGAGCATGATGAAAGAGAAAGGTCTCCCAACTAAATTTTGGGGAGAGGCTGTGGAAACAACAACTTACCTAATTAATAGGTGTCCTACTAAGGCAGTCTGTGATAGAATTCCAATGAAAGCATGGTCATGAGGAAGATGGATAGTTGAACACCTAAGGGTGTTTAGATGTGTTGCATATGCACATGTGCCTAAAGAGAAAAGGAAAAAATTGGATGACAAAGGTGTGAAGTGCATCTTCACAGGGTACAACTCAGAATCAAAGACATAAAGATTGTATAACCCATTGAACAACAAGATGAATCTCTCAAGAGATGTCAAATTTCTTGAAAATCAGTCTTGGTATGGCCCAACTGATGAGTCATGGAGCACTTCAAGTAAAGTCCCAATTATGAGTGAAGAAGATGTTGATGAACAACAAGAAGAAGGAGAAAATAGAAGAAAAGGAAAGCAAGTTCAGTCATTGCCGAGCTCCTCTAGGCATGATTGAGTGTCAGTGCCGAGTACCAGTGAAGACCAAACTAGTCGGCAAAGCAGCAGTAGTGAAGATTATGATCCCACACTCTCCTCCTTGTTACCAAGAAAGACTAAGAGTCTTAGGGAGTATACCAAGATGAAAGGTATGAAGATTATGATGAGAGTGTTAATTTTGCGTTATTTTCTCATAGTGATCCAATATATTTTGAAGAAGCAATCAAAGAGAAGAAATGATGTAAAGCCATGGATGAGAAGATAGATGCTATAGAAAGGAATGATACATGGGAGCTAACTGAATTTCCTCCCAAGAAACAAGTGATTGGAGTGAAATGGGTCTACAAGACCAAATGTAATGCTAAAGGCAATATTGATAGGCATAAGGCAAGGCTAGTAGTCAAGGGCTACAAACAATAGTATGGTAGAGATTATGATGAGACATATGCCTCGGTTGCAAGAATGGAAACTATGCGTACTGTCATAGCAATTACAGCTCAACACAAGTGGAAGGTATTTTAAATGGATGTGAAGTTTGCCTTCCTAAATGGTGTATTGAAAGAAGAAGTATATGTGGAGCAACCACGTAGTTATGAAGTTGCAGGTGAAGAGAAAAAAGTATATAGATTGAAAAGAGCTCTTTATGGGCTCAAGCAAGCTCCAAGGGCATGGTACAATAGGATTGACTCATATTTGATGAGCAGTGGCTTTAGCAAAAGAAATGGTGAGCCAACTCTCTACATCAAGGTGACAAATGGAAATGTGTTAATTATTGTCTTGTATGTAGATGATTTGATTTTTACTGGTAATGACAAGGCTCTAATTGGTGAGTTCAAAGAGACCATGAAAAATGAATTTGAGATGATAGACCTAGGTCTCTCAAAATATTTTCTAGGCATAGAAGTAAAACAAATGCATGATGGCATCTTCATCTCTCAAGAAAAATATGCAGGGAAAATTTTGGAGAGATTTAAAATGAAAAACAGTAAGGCAACCCCCACACCAACAGCAGTAGGTCTGAAGTTGAGCAAGGAAAACTCTAGCAAGAGAGTGGATCCAACACTATACAAGAGTATGATTGGAAGTTTAATGTACTTGACTGCAACTTGGCTAGACCTAATGCATGCAGTAAGTCTGACTTCCAAATTTATGGAAACACCAAAGGATTCCCATTGGCAAGCGAGAAAGAGGATCCTAAAGTATGTGAAAGGTACCAAGGGATTTGGAATTTTGTATATTGCAAATGATGATTTCAAGTTGGTGGGATACACATATAGTGATTGGGCTAGAAGTCTAGATGATAGGAAGAGCACTTTCAAATATGTATTTCATATGGGATTGGGTGCAATTTCATGGGCATCTAAGAAGCAACCTATTGTTGCTCAATCTATAGCAGAGGTTGAATACATAGCAGCAAATGCAATAGCATCTCAAGCAATTTGGCTAAGGAGGATCTTGACAGATTTGAATAAAAGGCAAGAGGATGGAACCACAATTTATTGTGACAACATCTCATCAATTGCATTGTCCAAGAATCTAGTCTTCAATGGGAGAAACAAACATATATAGATCAGATATCACTTCATTAGAGAGTTGGTGGAGAATGGGGATATCAAGATGGAATTTTGCAAGTTTGAGCAGCAACTAGCAGACATTTTCACAAAGCCATTAGGCATTGGATCTTTTGTACACCTAAGAGAGTGTCTTGGTGTAATTGATTTAGATCAACACTGATCCTTGTTTTTTTGGCTCGGGACAAAGGGGGAGTGTTGGAAAATTAAATGCAGTGGCCATTTCTCCCTAGAGCCAAATGCTCACCTACCACCTCTGATGTCCAGAATAGATAGAAACATAAATACGGTGGGTGAGATTTTTGAAATCAGAAATGAGGGGGAAAATGAAATGTGACAAAAGGGAATGTTTCTACATTCATTTTAATTCAGTCAAATTATTCAGAGATTCAGTTCAGTAGAGTAGAGAAAAGGAAGAAGAAGAAAGTGGTTAGTAAATCTACTTGTTGTAGAGATAGAAGGAAGTATGTTCAGTGTCTCTAGTTGCACGTGACACCTCTGTTCATTCTGTGAGTTAGTTGTTGTTTTTTTTTTTGTCCTACTGAAGCAATGATTGCTCTAGGCACCATTGTATGCAGCCATTAGAGCTGCAAGTTTAAAAGTTTATTGAAGTTTGAAGTATTATCAGTTTAAGGTTATTTTGGGATTTTTTGGTTGAAGCCGAATGCTCCCAAATTTTGTAATGGTTTAATCAAGTTGAATAGTAAAGCAAGCAGGCATACTTGAATCCATTACTCTTCCCTTGAATGTTGTATTTGACAAATTTTTTTTGAAGCACAAAGCTTTGGCTCTCTAGTTTTAATGGTGAAAGCATTCACATTGGATTTTTTCTAAGTTATAATATTTCAGTTGAAATAGAACACTCGACACCTACTGCATTTTTTCTTCTTGTGCCGAGCTCACTCGACACCTGCTACCTGTCACTCAGCATCTATTGGTGCCAAGAAAATTGTCACTTGGCATCTGTTGGTGCCGAGAAAATTGTCACTTAGCATCGATTGGTGCTGAGAAAATTGCCACTCGACACCTTCATGTGTCAAGCAAAACTGGCACTCGAAAATAGTTTGTGCCGAGCAAATTTTTAAGTTTAGGGTTGTGAGTTTTTGAAGTTGATTTATATTTCTCACATAACTTGCAATAATTCATGCATATTGGGTCATGCGGACAATCCATCTTCAGTGACTAACTCCAACAAGAACAACTGGCGTGAGCAGCTTTAGAATGAAACCTTGTGGGGATTAAATAAAAGATGAATAGCTTAGTCTACTAGTAGTTGCCGAACCAGGTTATTTAACTCCCTTGTCTGTGTTCACAATATCAAGTGAGTGGGATTTAACATAACAACTATGTATGAATTCATTCTAAAATTATTTCTCTATAACCCGAGATGGATAAAATGTGTTCAAAATTTGTTATACTTGGAAAGTAATATAAATACAATTCTTTTATTGTCTAGGATTGTCATATTGTATGCAAATTTCGTAGTCATATTGTTATATATATCTTGAAGTCGAATGCTACACATCACCATCAGGTTTATTGCCAAGGTTTCATGCCAACTATTTGATAAAATACCTCTAAGCCAATGTCTAACTTATTGTTCAAACTAAGTTGGGATTACTACACTTTTTAGCCTTATAACACTTATTTATAAGCCATGTGCAAACACCCAACATGGTAGTGTTTTTTATATGATCACTAATGGATATATAAATAGTTCAATGTTGAGAAAAGAAATTTGTTATGATGGGAAATTTCTATTCTTACGAAGAACCTAGTTTGTGTGGAAATTTGGAGGAGTATGTGCTCTTATATTTTTGGCTAGGGGAGTTGCAGGGAACACTCATTTCAAATCATTTTTGACTCATTTCAAAATCTATCGAGTCAAAAATTTGCAAGTAAGTGTTATTAACAAATTTAGTATTGTGTTTGCTTGGATTTCAAATTGAGATATTTTACTTTTTATTTATCTGTGGATAGATCTGTGATACGATTATTAATTGATGCTTTTCTCAATTATTCTAATTGTAGTTGCATTCTATTATTAGAGTTGATGTTTTAATATTTATTGCCTACACTTTCTAATATTAACAATTGAAAACTATTTAAATGTGGAGATATTGCAGTGGTATAATTCTAGTCTTATTGAACCAACATTATTAAGGAATACTTGATAGTATCAAGAGTTTTGTGGCATTGGGAATTTGCATTGTGTTTACTACTATATTGGCCACTAAAGATGGAAGGAAAATCTCATCAATAGAGCTACTAAATATTCATCTTATGTGAGTTCTAGGCAAGAAGATACAAACAATGGGCTTACATCTGGATGTGAATGCAATCTCTGAATTCTTTCTTTGCACTAGGATAAAGCATGACTAGTATATTCTTTGGTTAGAGCATGCAAATACTTTGTAACAACTCTTCCTTGATATTAGGTTAGAGATTTAGAGGGAGCTTGAATGACAAATAGAGAGTGCCAAGTCCTTTGCAAAGGATCAACAAGCTCATGAAGCAATGTGGTTTTAGAAGCTCCTTGTTTGGTCAACATTAGAGCCAACTATGAATTATTGTAATAAAGAAGCTATTTATTCTAATGTGAGAATACTGCCCTTGCTGAGAGGGAGTCTTAACATCAGTGGCTCTAATATGAGGCAAAAGCCCTTGAAGTGATGTTTTCCTTGTATTGTATATTTCTTTGAGCTGGAGAATTCTAACATGAAAGCCCGTGAGAAATGTTTCTTTTGTACACATGGGAGTAGCCATGGTGGACACTTTATTGAGATATTCTAGTATGACATCACATTGAGTGACTCTATAATGAGCACTTGTGCATATGCTTCTTTCCACACATGGGAGTAGCCATGATGTACGTCATGTTCAGAGATTCCATAATGATATCATGTTGAGTGATTTCATGATGTGA
This sequence comes from Cupressus sempervirens, assembly GCA_028749045.1. Lineage (NCBI taxonomy): Eukaryota > Viridiplantae > Streptophyta > Pinopsida > Cupressales > Cupressaceae > Cupressus > Cupressus sempervirens. The sequence goes on along the minus strand of CM053783.1, from coordinate 528,425,108 downwards.
GCTTGTGTATATGTTTCCTTCCACAAAAGGGAGTAGCCATGGTTGGTGCCATGTTGAGGAATTCTATGATGCTGAAATGTTAAGAGATTCCATGATTTAAATATTTTCTACAAATGGGTGTAGCCATTGCAAGCATCATGTTGAGAGATTAAATGACATGGATATGTGAAAAGATATCTCCCTAGTTAAGAGGGAGTGTTGCAGATATAGCTTAGCGAGACATATTTCTCCCTATTTGACACACACACACACACACACACACACACACACACACACACACACACACACACACACACACATATTGCATTTTTTGTTAAAATTATCGAATGGTCCTCAATTTGAAAGGACAAGACATTAAAGAGCCAAGAGTTGAAACAATGAAGGGTCAAGAAAATAAAGGGTGTTCACTTTTAAAAAGAGAATGAGGGTCAAGGCAATGTTTTATAGTCTTTGAGAAGAAATTCATCAATAGATTTTTGACTCTTTTTTGAGTGATTGTATAAAAGAGGCATTTCATTTAATATTTGTAGATCATAGGGATGGTGTCATTACTTTAGTTTTGACCTAGTTTTGGGCATAGTGTAAATCCGTCTACTACTCTTTCATTAACAAAATGATTCTAATGGCTAGTTTTTTCCCCCTCAAGTTGGTGGATTTTGCTAGGACAAATTGTTGTGGCTTAGTTCATTATTCTTGTTTGCTATTTATCTTATTTTTTATCATAAAAACCAAAATATTTTGCATTTGAGAGGAATGTTCTAATAGCCTATTGACTTTAATTTTTGAATCCAATTCCTCTTCTGAATTCCTAGAAAATATTTGGTAAAGTATTTTTTCTCCTATAATCTACTACATAATTTTGGTATATAGTTAAAGAAACAATTTATTTGGTGAATTCAATAGTGGTATATAGTCAAAGAAACTAGTTATTTGGTGAACTCAAAGGTGGGGTTTATTGAATATTTTTCTTGCTCTTTGTATACATGATATTTGTTTACAATATTTAGTGGGTAAGAACAATAAGCTTACTCATAAAGGAGTCATGCAATATAGACATTCTATAAATTGAATATCATGTGATCATGACTTTTTAGATATTTTTTAGCTAAGCAAACAATGCTATTGTTCAAAGGTAAATTATCTTTCTAATATTTGGTGTAAAATAGAGGTCAACAAAGTTGTAACTTTCTAACACAAAATTTCTATTTTTCATGAGCATAGGTGCAATTTTGTTTGTCTGCAAGATAACACCTCCTCTCCTTTCTCCCTAAATGACAATATTTTTATTCTTTTTGAATTTGGCTTCCCTATTAAGAGTGGGTTGGTTTTATGGTTATCTTGATCATAATCACCTCTAGTGGTGGTCTGTGGGCAATGTGTGTTGGATAAAAAAACTTATTTTTCTTAGCGAAATATGACTTTTAGGTTTAGATTTTTTTAGTGTCTCACTCTTACTTGCACAAGTTGGTTTTTAAGTCTTGCATACCTTTCCCTAACATTAAATCAACCATTTCATTGTGCTCATTTTTTTTTCCAAAAATCTTTCTAAACTTTTTATTGTAGGGTTTAAAACATTGGAGAACATGAAATTGTTGTGGAATGATTGGGTGTAATTTTTAGGGGAACATTCCCTCTCAAAAGTTATGGTTCACTCTTTAAGCTTTTTCGTAAACCTCTTAATACTTTTCTAGTTTTGTTTAGGATGTTTAATATCTCTTTATATTTTATAGAAGATTCTTGATTTGAGGATTTGGAAATGCAATTGGTTATTTTTTTATAGTGGATAATTTTTTTTGACATTGGTCACATTATTTATTTGTATCTTGGCCATTGACATTTCCAAGGTGCTTTATGGGGATATATTGGTGGTTTTGCACATATCTTTGGAAGCCTCTATTGTGAGATACATTGCTTTAGGGAACTTTTGGTCTTCTTGTACAAATACAAGTTTCTACTTCAAGAAGACATTATCTCCTAATCGTTTGATTGTGGATGTTTTTGTTCATTCATTCTTTGAATCTCTAGGGGATGATCATTCTCCCTTGTTAGTGGATTGTTATCAAACCTTTGTGGTGCCTCTTAAGATGACATCCAAAAAGATGGTTGACCAAATGCTTTGTCACTATTTTTGTTGTTGAAAATTTGATCAAGTCTTATAGGTGTTAGAATTGTGACAATGCATTTGGTTGAAAATGGCCTCCCTTGTTAATAAGACCATTGGTCAAATTGTCAACCAAAGCATTGACCAATATGCCAAACCCATGATGACATCCTGGTTGATGCTTTGGTCAAAACTTCCACCAAAGATTTGTCGAAAGTTTGACCAATACTGGCCCTTGATCAACTAGGATGCCAAACTCATTATAACATCCTAGTCGATGCATTGGTCAAAATTTTGACAAATCCTTGGCGAAAATTTTGATAAATCTTTGGTGGAAATTTTGACCAACATGTTTTCTTTAATTTTTTTAAACTAGAAGATAAATATCCAAAGTAATCACCAATGGCAACCTAGTCAGTAATTAGTTTGGATATTTATCCTCAGGTCTTTGGTGGGTCTACCACCACCTTAAGATGAGATTTCAAAAACCTATATTGATGGCACTAAAAGTGGCTACAAGTGGAAAAAGTTGCCATCTTTCAGGGTGTCTCATTCCCTATATCTAGACCATGGAGAGGGAGAGAATATATGTTGGGGTCTTAGCATGCTGGCCCACCTATACCATGAGTGGGCATGAGAGTTAACCTTATCCTATTGATACTTAGCTCCCTCACATCGACATATGTCAAAGGTAAACCATAATAAACATGATTGAATCCACCCACAAAATAGAGGGTACCCAATATGCTTAATATCATATTCATAAATTATTGAAGCTCCTAGCAACACAAGGCCTCCACTAAATGATAAATCATTAAGACACCAAGATTAAGATGACCCATTCATTCCTCTAATTATAGATGGCTGTTAGGAAAAGTCATTTGAGCATGTAGTATAATTGCTAATCAATTCATTTTTGACATAACAGTTATTCCACAAAACAATAAAAAAGAATTATTTCTTAATTAAATGAATCTAACTACAATAGAATTGCATTGCCTCAAGTAGTCATTGCTTGAGGAGATGTAACCTCAGACTCACAAGTAACTTTAACACATCATCAAGTCACTAAATTTATTCCTCTAAAATAATACATAGTTGATAGTTGTAGTAACAACTTAGTGAATGAAAAATCAAGGTAGAATTTAAGTATATCACATGTGCATTAGCTAATCCAGCAACTATTCACAAAACTAGACTTTATTCATAGTCCGAGAGAGTGGGCTTAGTTACTTCTCAAATTCTACTAGGGAGACACATCACACGTCACTAACATTGAGGGTGACTTATTCCTTTATGAAACTAAAAGACCTCAACTAACTAACAGGTGTCTCAATGATGTTTGAACTCTTAATTGGTAGAAAAGAATATAGGAACATGCAAGAATCACTACATGAGTTAATGCAACACGATATTATCATCTCGCAAACTCATCCAAATCCTTTCGGTGTTAATACCTTCCAAGACAGGGTTGACAAAGTTTTTTGGCAATTGCATTTGGTCTATGTCCTCTAACTTCTTCCACACAAGTTGCAAGGGCCCTCTTAACAAACAAGTGCCCTTTCACATTATACCATTAATAACAATATAATAGTATAATAACCATGGACAATCACATACCATAATCATTCATTATATAGAACATATATATCATAATTAAGTGAAAATATTGTCCACACATTAAAGTTTTATGGAAGTAATGAATAGGATAAAGAAGCTAAAATAGTACCAATTACAAGACTCGTAACTTCCCCCATTACACTTTTAGTTGTGCTCACACAAACAAGGGCTTAAGATTAAAATATACCACATCACATCTATAACCTATGAATTTTTACTTAGTACCTTTTTTTATTGATTTTAATAATTTTATTGTTTTGGTTTGAGTAGAATTTTTTAAAGAGTTTCAATGTCTTCCATCTCATCATCAACATCTTCCGCCTGCTCCCCTACATCATCATTCTCATGGTCTTGCCAATACACAACTTAACTAAGAACATTTGAAACTTCATGTCAAGCACTACTATTATTACAAGCTTACATGGAAAATATGAAAATCAATCATTACCTCATGTTGATGTCTAGAAAATAATCAAGCATTTAGTATTTACTAGTTTATCTAAAAAAAAACTTATTAAAGTTGAACTAGACTTATACTAAGTGGCATAACATTGCCAGACAAGTCTTATTCTAAAGAAATATCTTGAAATTCTCTTCTTGTCACCTACATCTCCTGCCTAGTCAAAATCCACAATCCCCTTCAGCATCAATTCATCATTCCCTAAATATCTCATACCAAAGTGTATTGTGCCCGTCAATTGCAATAACTCATTGTATCTACCTTGACTATTTCAAAGACTATTTCTAACATGACTAATAGATGCATATTGTATGTCAAAATATGAAACAATAGGGTGTGTTCTTTGGAACAAAATATATTGTGGTTGTTTGGGGGAAGAAATCATTAAAATGAGTGCTCTTCTTTGTAAAAACCCCTCATTTGGAAGTTGTCAATTTAGGAACTGGCATGGTAATGGTTTTTGAAAGACCATCTGGCTATAATAAATTCCCTTTCTTTGGCAATAAAAATGTAAGTTAACTTGTATTGGCACCTCCAACCTTTACCTCATAGATTTGACCGCTTCTAAAGCTAAACCAAACAATGGATATATGGTGAGATGATGGAGTTTGGTCCTAAGATAGACATGTTGGCTCCAATTTCCTATATAGTAAAATACAATGAGTACACCCATTATTTAGTATAGTAATATAGGATATCATTTTTCATAAAACTCTTTCCATTATAAAGTAATCAAGAAGTAGAGAAAGATCAAATCAGCTAATGAATTGAAAAACAATGATTCAAAAAAGCTGCAAACATTAGATGTTGTAACATTTAGTAGGATACAATTAATATTGATAAACATCTTACTTGGGATCTTGAGGTATGCGGTGCAATACAAACAATACTCTACGGTCTTAGGTTGTACAAAGTTATGGTGGTCTCTATATCTAATTATTATGTTATCTAGGAACTCAAAACTTTTGTTCCCTCCTTGTAATCCATTTTTATAAAATTCCTATTTCAAAAGTTTCAAATTCATAATTATAACCTCAAAAAAAGATACAAAAAACATGAGCAATAAGAAAAACAACAAAATGTATTTAATGTAGATTATTAATTCCTCCAAAGTAGCTCACCTTTGTATGAAAATATGCAATGTCTAGTGCTAGACCAACCAATAGTTGTTATAGAATACATCTCATAACAAGTCTTCATGATATCCTTTGCAAGCTTCAGGTTTTCTATGTCCTTGATAGTCATTAGACCTTCTTCCATTGCCCTCTATTTTTTCAGGTCTCTAGTTGCCCCAAGTGCAAGGGTGCCAAGTAGGAAACATACCTTCAAATACAATTACAGGAAAAAAATGTTGGGTTCTAATAGAAACAACTAATCAATGTGACATGAAACATGAACAAGCAACTCATTTACCTGATTCTTAAGTTCTTAACAATGAGGATGAAACCATGACACCAGTTCAATTGGGAATCAAGCAAACAAATTGCAGTCAACTCTTCCATAACTATTCTCTTACCAAGTATGACTCTCTAGGCCACTTCTTAGGTTGCTACTACATTTTATGTTTATGAAATTTTAACATAAAAAAATCAAAATTAATTCCTTAGTTTGTGTAGGCTATTACTTGGGCTACTATACTCTCCATGGATAGATCTTTTGCTATTGAATAGTCCACATTATACACAATAATGTCAAATATGATTTCAGAGTTGTATGGTGCGGGCAATCTATTTTCATATTTCTACTAGGCCTTTGGAGATTTTGACTATGTTGTAGAGCTTGGTTATATTATGTTATAGCCTACAAAAATATCTGAACATGACCTCACATTCATCTACATGTTGAATATGGGGTGTGTATGCTAAAATGTTACACACTTCTATGAGTCATTATATCCAAGATTGCTCAAGAATGAGATCTCGAATAATGACTTATAGCTCTTTATTCATGGTGTACAAGGGTTTGTAATGGAGGCCCTCAGTTTGACCTAGTTTGTGGCCATGCAAGTATGCCATAAAATGAGAGATTCAAAGAGGAAAAACAAGAGTGCTTGTCTCCATGATCATCAAATATGCATGCAAATGAAGATGCAAGCTAATATAAATGATAACAATGCAAAGGAAGGCAAGAAATGAAATGTAATCTATGAAAGGAAATAACAATGCAAGATTAATCTATGAAAGCAAATATGACTCTATGCTAATATGAAAATGCAAGGATGAAGCATGATGATGGAAGCCATGGATGCATGAGAGAAGAAGACAAGAAGAGAGAAGTTGCAATGAAGCTCCAATGTCCAAACCCTAAGGCTCAAATTCCTCTAAAATCATTGTCCAAATCTACAACATAACAATACTATATCAACTAACATCTATCCAAATGAGGAGGAGGATGCTCCTTATAAATGAAAGAGTGGAGGTGGGAAGCTTCTCACAAGAGCAATGTGGGATAAATTCCTAAAAGACAAGTAAGAGGAAAAAGCCCACCACTTAGGCATATGTGCAAAAAAAAGGAATCTTTATAAGATTTTGTTTGATTTATTTCCTTTTTTCATAAAAGAGAGAGCTTTAAGTGGGGATTTATTTATTTAATTAAAAGAGGGATTTTCTTTTAAATAAATAAAATAAGATTATTTAATTAAAAGGGAGATTTTAATTAAATAAGATAAAGCTATTTAATTAAAAGAGAGATTTTCTTTTAATTAAATAAGATTAATTAATTTATTTAAAAGGATGTTTTTTTAAATTAAATTAAATAAGATTATTTAATAAAAAGAGATATTTTAATTAAATAAGATAAAACTATTTAATTAAAATTTAATTAAAAGAGAGATTTTCTTTTAATTAAATAAGATTATTTTATTTATTTAAAATGATGTTTTCTTTTAATCAAATAAGATAATATCATTTAATAAAAAGAGAGATTTTAATTAAATAAGATAAAGTTATTTAATTAAAAGAGAGATTTACTTTTAATTAAATAAGATTATTTGATTTATTTAAAAAGGATGTTTTCTTTTAATCAAATAAGATTATTGATGCAATGATCAAACCTTAGGAAATATTGAAATAATTATATTAATAGCAATTTGATCAAGGAAAATGATTTGAATTGATTCAATAAAATATTGCGATGCATTGATTTAGGAAATTGATAATTTGATTGAGGAAATTGCTAAATTGAAGAATTGGGGCCCATAGTATAGGCGACCATTTTAGGGTACATATATTTGCTCCTCTTTGATTAATGTGTGATCATTTTAGGAACACATGTAGTCAAAGAATGCAGTTGAAGTGTGAGGTCAATTTGGGATCACAAAACAAAACAGATGTGTGGTCAACTTAGGAACACACCAAGACAAAGAATACAATTTTTGATAACAATTTTGTCTTGACAAAGACAAGGTTATCCCAGGTGGAACAAATATTGATAAAGCTGAACCAAGGGTTGAAGTTTGATAGGTACTGCCCCCTCGTGATTGAAATTGAAATGAAATAGAGGAGAAACAAAAAATTGATAAATTTGATCAAATCAAATTAATGATAAGGTTCTTGATGTAAGATGAAAGATATAAGGATCACAGAACCAAGGTAGATCATCAAGCATGAAAGATTATGCCCCAGAGTTGAATTATAAGAAAAGAAGTGGGATGAAAGAAAATGGAAGATAAAAGTTTGGAAGAGGCGAAAATAAATGGAAAGAAGAAAGAGAATTTACCTCAAGAAAGAGAACACCTCAAAATCAATCAATTGTTTAAGATAGAAAATTTGGATTGAGATCACAAAAGAAGATAAGGAAATGAAGATCAAGAGATGACTATAGTTGATTAAAAGTCCACGAGAAAGATGAAGGAAAACTCTCTCAAACTCTTAATGCAACCTAAAAATGAAGTCTGATAATGCAAGATACATGAAAATGCAAAGGTGTACTTGCAACAGAGAAACTATAGCATAGGATTTTGTGTTCATTATTCATGAAAGAATACGAAGGAACTTATTTTCATCATTGGGCTATTATTAATGGACATTGGAAAATCACACAATCATCACTAGTCACAAGCCCAACTTCAAAGATATGAATGTGATTTATATCAGATTTGAATGTTGAAAGATTCTAACATAAGCATCAAAGATATAAAGTTCAAGATGACTTCGATGTTAGCTTACCCAATTTAATATAGAAAAACCACACTCACATCAAGGCATAGATGTTGGGAGGACCATAAGAATAGTTGTGCAAAACTAGTCAAGGATGATGCCTCAAATCTCCTAAGTGTTTCAAGGGGACGACAAGAGACACTCTAAAGTTTTAATACCACACCCAAAAGAAGAAAGAAAATAAAAAAACATTCCCCATGTGCTAAGTCCTTTAGCTATGGATACCAAAGAGAATTTTTCTACAAGACACTCAACAAAAATCAATAACAGTCAACACACAAAGAAAATATCATGACATAGCTCAAGCATTAAGTGTTTGTGTTTAAAAATTAAAGTGTGTTATACTGAGTTTCAAGGATAAGGATCAAATTATTGCAAGAAGGTAAGATCAAATGAAAAAACTGGGTAAGACCACACCAATAAGTGTTGAAAAACACTTGATGTCAAGGCTTGTATTGAAAAATATAGTTGGGTGGTGTTGAAAAACACCGTTTGTGAGGTGTCTTAAAGACTAATGCATCCAACATACCAATGTTAACACAATTATGCCTCTTAGACAAAGACAAAGACTGATTCCAAACCAAGGCAACAAGGACAAGGCATGATGAAGGAAGGCTAAGTGTTGAGGACATGCGCTAAGAAATAGGGGTGCAAAGGCCTCAAGTAGCACCCGTTTCTAGGTTTTCACCCCTTGGATTTTATTGCAATTTTTTTTTTGGAATTTTTTTTTTTTTTTTTGGAGATACATCAAAGAGCCTATTGCTAGGTTTTCACTAAGATGATCATTTTTATAAGACATTTTTTGATTTTTAGAAATTTTGACAATATATCATTCTTTTTGGATTTTTTGAAATATATCATTTTTTTTGGATTTTTTGAAATTTATCATTTTTTTGAATTTTTGAAATATATCTTTGTTTTTGGATTTTTGAAATATATCATTTCTTTTGGATTTTTGAAATATATCATTTTTTTTTGGATTTTTTGAAATATATCATTTTTTTGGATATTTTCAAGATCAATAAATATATACAAAGGATGCCCGAGCATCATGGATAGAACTTCTTCAGGTGCAAGAAATTGATAGGATCAGGGAGCTGCTCTCCCTCTTCTGAAGATAGTAAATAAGCATTGGACCCAAAAATTGCTATAATGATGTAAGGTCCAAGCCAATTAGGTTCAAATTTCCCCTTTTGATCTCTTTGTTGTTGATTCTTAGAATTTTCACATAGGATAAGATCTCCCACCTAGAATTCTCTAGGGTGGACCTTTTTGGTAAAGGCTTTGGACATGCACTTTTGATAAACCCTCATATGGTCAAATGATGCTTTACATTTCTCATCTAGAAGTTCTAACTCTTGAATTCTTATGGGATAGTAGTATTCATCTATAAATAAACCTTTGAGGGAATCTCAACCTATAAAGGTAACACAACTTCAATGCCATATGTGAGGGAAAAAGGAGTAGCCCTAGTAGGAGTATGAATACTTGTTGTACAGGCCCACAAAGCTAGATTTATTTGTAAATGTCAATCTCTGCCACTCTTATGAACTATCCTATGTAGGGTCTTTAGGATGCCCTTATTTGATGCTTCTGGTTGACCATTTCCTTGTGGAAGTAAATGGAGGACCGATGTTTTTTAATCCTGAATCTCTTGCAAAGTTATTTAAGGTCCTTATTTTTGAACTGGCCTCCACTGTCAGTAATAATCTCAGAAGGCACTCCGTATCAATAGCTGATATGATTCAGAATGAATAGAGAGCTTATTTTTCCCAAGGCAATGAAAAGTGGTACAACTTCTACCCATTTAGTAAAGTAATTAGTAGCAGTGATAATAAAGTTGTGTTCACCTGATGAGTTGGGATGAATCTCCCCAATAAGATCAAAGGACCAATGCTGAAATGACCAATGAGAACTAGAAGGAATGAGCTCCCTATTTGGAGCATGTGTTAGGTTACCATGTTTTGACACTTTTCACATGACTTTTCAAAAGCTACCACATCAATCTACATCATGAGATAATAGTATCCTACCCTAAGCAATCTTTGAGCCATGGAAAGATCATTAGAATGTCCCCCATAGATGCTCTCATGGATGTCAACTAACACTTGATTAGATTGTTCCTTTCCAAAACATCTAAGAAGAGTTCCATCTAGACCCCTCCTATACAAATCACCAGAGATAAGAGAATGACGAGAGGCATTTTGGATAAGGTTTCTACGTTTAGATTAGTTAAAGGTTAAAGGTATCATACCATCACAAAGGTATGAATAAATGAGGATGACTCATGAAAAAAAAGGGCACAAATAACATGATTTTCTTGGGAATCATAGATAGGGCGATGTGGCTCTTCCACTAGGAATTCAAATCTAGATTCATGTTGCTCTAGTTGAAGAAGTGAAGCAAGTGTAGCTATGGAAGCAACTGCTTTGTTTTTTGCTCGAGGGATTTGCTAAAATGTCAAAAATGTGAAATATCATCTCAAGGAATCAACCATCTTCTTGTAAGGTACCTATTTCTCATTTTTTGTTAAATATTCATCATTGACCTGGTTGATTATCAGTTGTGAATCCCCATAAATGTGTAACTCTGTGACTCTCCATTCTATGGCCATCTTAAGTCAGTTTGTTAAACCTTCATACTTAGCAATGTTTTTTGTACATGGGAATAATAACTTGTAATATTTAAGAAATGTGTACCCATGAGGAGAAACAAACAACACACTAGCTCCCAAACCATGTTGCATAAATGATCCACTAAATAATATCTTCCACATTCATATAGTCATTTACATGAGGTGCTCATCTGGGAACTCAACTTGAATAGATGTATTGTCTTGTATTGGGAAATCAACCAATTGATCTACTATGGCTTGTCCTTTGATCACTTTACGCTCAACGTACTCTATGTCAAACTATGAAAGGATCATCATCCATTTAGCAAGTCTACCTATGAAGGAAGCCTTACCTAGTAAATATTTGAGTGGATCTATTTTTTCTATGAGGTGTATAGTGTGTGCAAACATGTAATGTCGCAACTTTTGGGAAGCAAACACAACCACCCGACAAGCTTTTTCAATACTGGTGTAGTTAACCTCATATGAAACAAGAGTACAACTAATGCAGTATATTTCTCTTTCTTTCCCATGTTCATCAAGTTGAGCTAGTAATGCCCCTATGGAAGATTCTGTCACTGAAATGTATAGAATAAGTGGTTTCCCTAGGATAGGAGGCATTAAAATTGGAGGAATTTCCTAGTAATTCTTGATTTAATCTATGCTCTTTTGACAATCCTCACTCCATACACATTTGAATCCTTTTTGTAAGCTCTTGCTAAAAGGTTGAGATCTATCTGCCAATTATGAAATAAATCTCCTTATGGATTGAAGACATCCCTGAAGACTCCTCATTTGACTAATATTTCTGGGAGGTGGCATATCAATGATTGACTAGACTTTTTTAGGGTCTACCTCTATTCCTTTTGCTGAAATAATAAATTGTAGTAGTTTTCCAGAGGTAACTCCAAATGCACACTTCTTAAGATTTAACCTTAGTTGAAATTGTTCCATACAATCTAGAATGACTTATAAGTCATCTAAGTGTGTTTCTCTTTTCTTAGACTTGTCCAAGGTGTCATTCCCATAATCTTCCATGTTTTTATCCATCATATCATGAAAAATAGTGGGCATAGCTCATTGGTAGGTGGCTCTTGCATTCTTTGATCCAAGAGGCATAATGTTCCAATAATAGCTACCCCATGCACAAGTGAATGCAATATTTTCTTGATCTTCATGAGCTATCTTAATCTAATTGTATTTGGAAAAAACATCCATCAAGGAATAAATCTCATAAGTCATGGTCATATCCACTATCATGTCTATATTGAGAAGTAGAAAGTCATCCTTTGGGCATGCTCTTTTGACATCTCTAAAATCTGTGTAGACTCGAATAGTTTTGTTATGCTTGGAAACTGGTACAATGTTTGATATCCATTTAGCATTTTCAATATCCCTTATGCATTTTGTACCAAGTAGTTTCTCTAATTCTGCTTTCACTAGGAGGGCTATGTAAGGATGGATCTTTCTCAAATTTTCCTTAACTCTTTGACTCTCGAAGCTATGGATAAGTGATGCATGATAATATTAGTATCCAATCCTGGCATATCTGAACAAGTCCAATCAACATTTATCTTTTTTTTTAATAAGAACTCAATGTAAGCTTCTTTTCCTTGTGGTGAGAAGGACTAAGCCAAGTGTAACATCTGTGGAGTCTCATCCACACCCAAATTGACTGCTTGTGTTGGTTCAGTAAGTATCACAGATCTATCTTGAAAATATCTAGGGAGATGATCAAGTACCTCATCCTTAGGTGCCTCAGAGAGGTTTTCGCCCTTGGATATGTCCTTTATTTTTACTTTTTTTGGTTCTGACACTGCTGCATAGTGGTTTTTGCCATTAAAAATCTTATCCTTTTTCTTTTCTTTTCTTTTTATTTTGCAACTAAGGTACTTGATGTATGACTTTGTCATGCTGGTAGCCAGTTCACTGGTGGAAGAGACTATGAGTTCAATGTCATTCAAGTAACGAGATATCTCATAGTTGTTTTGAAATGTTAAGAGCTCAGGTTCTTGATAGCATTGGGACAAATCAATAAGGTTAGGATGAACAAGGGGTAAGTCAACAACTAGTTCAAGGTTGTGAATGTGAATGGTTTCATCTTTGGTGATCAAAAAGTTAGAGTCTATCAAGTAACTTCCTAGGCTACCCAAATCAAGATTCATCCTAAAAAGAAAAGAATTGTCCACTAAGGAAACATGTGAGTACAAATCCTCTAATCCTACATGACTTGTTAGCTACCTCAGGTTGATAAATATAAGAGTGGATGACATTAACATCCATGCCAATTGTGGAAGGCTCCAAGAAGGAATCCCATTCATACTCATGTGAACTCATTTCTAAACTTCTACTAAGGTGCTTACACCATAAAGGCTCAGGATGCCTTGATGTGGAAACTTAAATATTATTAAGGGTAACACCTTCTCTTTCCATTAAACTATCTAAACTTGATTCATTTTTTTCTACAATTGAAACTATCTCATGAGTGATTGCACTATTTGAATTTTCCCAAAGGAGACTAGTGGAAGGAACCCAATCTTCACACATATCTTGTGGATTTTCCAAATTAGGTACATATTCTAGTTCATATTCACTATCCAACTTCTCAACAATACGAGTAGTGTTCTTATTATAATTTGCAAATCTTAGGCTAAGCATCTCCTTAGACTTGCATCCAAAAAGAATAGGATCAAGGGGTTCATATCTGGCATCCAATCTATGACTTAGAGGGCCACGTCTAGGATAGCCCATATATTTGACAAAAGTATACCCTCTTCAATAGGCCTTAGGAGAGGGAGATAAGTTATCATTGCACATATATTTCTCTTCTCTATACATCTAGTCTCTAACAACTACGTCCTCTTTCTCATTTTGAATAGGCATTGATAACTGTACAAATATGTCAAATAATGTCATAGCTGAAGAGGAAGGTCTCATTTCTTGTGAAGGTTTTCCATAAGACCTAGGAAAAAATGGTAATGCTGGAAGGAAGTTGAGTTGATACCCTCCCATGCCAAGGTCTATTGATTTGAACTTGTCTCTACATTTAGCTAAAGCTGCATTAAAATCATCTACTTCTCTATTGAGGGGAACATGATTACTCACTAAAATTGAGGTAATAGATAAAGTATTATCCCCAGGTATACAAATCTCTATTTTTTTGTAAGGGAACTTAACACATTGATGATAGGTAGATGGCACTGCTTGCATATCATGAATCCACAGTCTATCAAGTAATATATTGTACGCAAGGGGACCAACGCCAACTATTTAAAATAAAATATCTTTCTCAATAGGGACAATCCTAACAAGAAGGATGAACAACCCCTTTGAACTTCTTTCTGCCTTATCATAGGATTTGATAGTGATCTTTCTTTTGGTATCTATGACTTGTTCATAATAACCCAACATCTTTAAAAGACTCAAAGAGCAAATATTAAGCCCAACAATCCCATCTGTCAGCATGCGCCTAACGCAAGTTTTTGTGAATCATGCATTCAATATGGAGAGAAAGTTAATGTGGGTGGCTTAAAGATTTAACATCTTCCTTTGCAAGGGTGAGGCAATGAGGGATAACAATATGATTAACCATGTTCTAGAATTGATCAACATCCAAATTGTTGGTAACATTCGCTATGTGAAAATCATCCTCAAGGACTTGATTATGTCTTAGAGAAAAATCTAAGAGCTCAAAGATCAAAATTTGAGCTTGGGTTCTTTGCAATCAATTGAAAAGACTATAATTTGACTTAGGATTGACTGTTCATTTTGAGGTAACATTCTTAGATGTCACTTTCTTTGGCTTACTTGGTTGACTTGAATTGGGTCCTCTAATGACAAGGGGACCTTGACTTCATGTGATAAAATTGAGACTTTGAGATGACACTCTAGAGTGAGGACCCCTTAGCACCAAGATGAATTTTTCATCAAAGATAGGAGGAGAGTCTATGTCTAGGTTATAACCATAAGGATCTTTATTTCTCATCATGTTGACATTCTCTTCTACTACTTCAAGCATGTTGAAAATATTATCTACATTCACGTAGGTGTAATTGATTTCAGCTTTTCCACTCTTAGGTTTAGATATTTCCTCCTTATCATACTTGGGCAAAGGTTCTTTAAAGGCCATGTGATTAGCATTAGTATTCAATCCATCCACTCAAAGCTTACCATTCTCAATAAGATCCTGAATGATATGCTTGAGTTTCCCACAATTTTCAATATTATGTCCAATGCCATTGTGAAACTTGTGATAGGATTTCTCATCCCACCACCATGGCTTAACCTCACGTATATGGAACTTTTTGGGATAAAAAGGATGCACCAAGTTGCAAGCAATAAGATTTGCAAATATATCATCATATGATTCACCAAATGTTGCAAAATCTTGCCTTTCTCCCTTTTGCCTATCTTGGTGTCTTGGCTTACTTCCTTGTTGACTAGCACTAACTAAATCAAGGACACCTTGATCATTAGATTTGGAGGAGTCCACAACTCCATCATTGACCACTTGTTTATTTCTATTCCAATACAAATTCTTTCCTTTATCTTTGTTGTTTTTACTTTGGCCATTGTTGTTATTGCTTCCATGTTTGGCCAAAATTCCTTGTTCTTTCAAAAAATCCTCAATTCTAAATGTGGTTTCAACCATCATCTCAAAAAACTCAAAAACCATCTTCTTAACTTCATATTGTATTTGAGGAATCATGTTGCTAATAATGATTTCAATTTTCTCTTTTTCAAGGATAGTCCTAGAGTAGCGAGAGAATTGTTGTCCCCATCTTTACAAGAAAGTGACAAAGGATTCTCCTTGATTTTTCTTCGTGTTACACAAGTCCAATAGGGTGACAAATATTGAAAGGTTGTATGAAAAGTGTTGAACAAATATCTAAACAAGCTCTTTGAAATTATTAAGAGGAGGATTTATGTTGGTGAACCATTCCATTGCTTGATCCTTAATAATCCTTAGAAACAATCTCATAAGGTACGAGTCTTCGTGATAAAATTAAAAGCTCATGGTATAAAACTAATGCACATGATCACTTGGATCCCCATTCCTATCATACTTGTCATATTGGGGGTGTATGCACCCAAAAATGGTCGCCTAGACTATGGGCCCCCATTATTCAATTTATCAATTTATCAAATTTTCTAAATCAATGGTTTGTAATATTTTATTAAATCAATTCAAATCAATTTCCTTGATCAAATTCGATTTATTTCATTTCTAAGATTGATCATTTTATTCCAAGTCTTATTTAATTAAAAGAAAATCTTCTCTTTTAATTAAATAAAATAAAATCCCCATTTAATTAAAAGAAAACCTCTCTTTTAATTAAACAGTTCATCCACATTTAATTAATTAAGAGAAAAACCTCTCTTTTAATTTAATTAAATATCTTCTATTTAATTAAAAAGAACTTGCTTCCTTTTAATTAAATAAAAATCCCACTTAAATATCTCTTTTGATGAAAAAAGGAAATAAAATAAATTCTTTTTATTTAATTTCTCTACACTTAAAAAAAGTGATCTAAGTGGGATTTATCTTTCCACTTTCTCCTCAACCACTCCTCTTTTCTCATTGGTGGAATTTTGTCTCACATGGATCAAGCTCTATTATCCCATATTGGTTGTGAGAAGCCTCTCACCTCCATAATTTCCTTTATAAGGGAGAGCCCTCTCCTCATTTTAGAGACCCATGATTATGCTATCGTTATGCTGCAGGTTTGAAGACTAATTTTTGAAGGAGTTTGAATACAAAAGCTTTTTGTGGAGAACTTCTATTTTCTTGTCTTTTTTTCTCTCTTGCACCCATCATGGGCTTTTAGCTTAAATCTTGCATTTATAGATTAGATTTTTCTTTCATAGATTAGATCTTATTTTCATGCATATTTGAAGATCATGGAGACTAGCATTCTTGCTTTTCCTCTTTGAATCTCTCATCTCATGGTGTACTTGCATGGGCACAAAAATAGGTCAAACTGAGGGCCTCCATTGCAAACCCTTGCACTCTATGAGTAGAGAGCTATGGATCGATTTGTGAGGGCTCATTCTTGAGTTTTCTTACATGTAATGATTCATAGAAGTGTGACAACATTTTAGCACACAGGGGGATCTCAACCTTTCTTGGAAAGTCTTTCATATCAAAAATCTTATCAAAAGGGTTACCTAATCAAATCAAGTGAGAGGAACTTTTAGGTGCCATGAATGTGTCCACCATACTCTTCACTTGATTAAACGTTTCTCCCAAAGATGTATCTTGCATCATATTTTTTTTTGTCTACATCATAGTTTTAGGGAACTTTAGCATCCTTATCAATTAAATTCTTTAGGAATGCATATCTTTTTTGATATATATACTTCTCCACACACTCTTGGAAAGAATAATTTTGTTACATTTTCATGAAATGTTGAGAGTCATGGTCAAAATTCAAACTACCTCCTCCATACTGTGAACCATGGTGAACACGTTGCAAAGGTTGTCTTGAAATCCTAGGAGATGTTAGTCTCCTATAATGATCATGTCTTGAAGCCCCTCTTCCTCTAGGGCTAGGAGATCATGAAGGTTTTCTTGAACATCTTCCACTTCATGGTGTCTTAGGAGGGGTGGATGGAGGAGAGATGTTTCCACCACCAACACACATGTTGTTAAATTTATCATTAAGTTGTTGAACCAAGAGTCTATCGTGCTCTTCCTGGAAGGTTTTCCTTTATATCTCCAACAAGGCTTGTCTCTCCAACTCTAGGAATCTAAATTGATCTTCCTTTGTAACTTTTTCATCTAGGAAGGCTTTCTTTTCATGTTCAATTATCTTAAGTCTTTCATTCATGTATCTTGAAGGTGTCTTGAGTAGTGAACTTGGTCTTGAATGTCTAAACAAGTTATTGGTATATGTTGCATTCACATGAGTGCCATGAGGTTCATCATCTTGGTTTTCATTTTTTTATTGCTCTTCTTGATAGGCTTGCCTCTTATCTCTTTCACCCCTTTGGTGTGCATTCAAATATCTAGTTAAGATAAGGGGTGAGACTAGTTGATTTTCATGAAAGGAACTGAAAAAAAAAATGGTATCTTTATGTTTTTGAAATATATCATCAAGGTGCTCATCCATTTCTTCCCTCTCTCATCAAGTCATCATGTAACTCATATCCATATCCGAGAAAGAAGGTGCTAAGGGTGTACTCAACTCACTAAGGTTACTCTTTGGATCAAACCAAACTTCTGAGTTGTTCTTGGGTGATTGATCAAATATAGGTTCTTTTCCCTTATGTCTTTGGCAAGTTTGAACTAAAGGTAATTGGTTAAAGACTACTTGAGGTCTCTTTCCTTGACCTATTTGATATCTTGTTGTAATCAAAATGAAAGAAAATGTACTAGGTGATATGACACCCCTAAGAAACATTAGTACCAAACAAGGATAGTAAAAGCACTCACTTGTCCAAAAGAGAGATGATGAGATATAATTTTTTCAATAGGCATAAACCAACACTACATAGAGGTGCCCCCTACTTTGGGTGAATACCCGAGCACATATGGATCAGGAGGATGATTTACCAAATTTATAATTAATTGAAATTTTAATTTTAATGGAAGTGAATGGACAAGAGATTAGTAAGACTCTCCAAGTGTGTTATCAAAGAATCTAAAGGTTTATCTTCTCAACAAGGATACTTTCTAACTCATCGACTCCAAGAAAGGTCACTCGTAAAATCAAATATTACCAATTCAAGAGGTCAAAACACAACAATGCAAGGTGCAAAAAAACTTCTAACAGTGGAGTAAGTGACCTAATCTGAATTAGATCAACCAAGGAGGACTGGAAATGATAGAATAACAAATCAAGAAAGGTTTCAACTTAGGAACTTAATTTTCTTATTTTTTTTAATTGACCAACTAGATGCATCAATAGATTTTTATCATAAATTAGGCATGTAAGACAAAACTTAGGGAGTTTAAGCAAACATCTACAAGCAATGGGCAAGGATAAAAGAAACCTTACTCATAAATAAGAATAGTGTCTTAGTATGAATCTAATCCCTAGAACCACTACAATGTATGTCCTCAAAATATTTTCCAATCATGCACATAGTCCTAGAAAAAAATGGGTTGCACTATAGTTCTTAGTAATGGTCAACTCTGTAACTCTTGCAATCTCAAGTGGGTGAAATCCAATCTTGGCACACTATGGTTTTGACACATTCTGAGAATTTAATCAATCATAGATGTTGAAGAAATCTGACAACCCAACAAAAGACTACACCCATGGAGATTTCTTCCACAAGGACATTTATATAGTGGGTGTTTTTGCCATGCTGAAAGTGGCTACTACTACTTGAGGTTCCATCTATGTGGTTTACCCAATAAAGGGAGTGTTCACTACAGTTAACCCTCTCTAATCAAGGAAGACTCACAAAACTAGACCACATGGGGACTTAGTTTGGATTCAAGGGTTCTAATTTTCTTGATGTACTTAGAAGGGAATAGAGCACACTCCTCTAACCTTTCCACCTCACCCAACAATAGAAAATAGATTCATTGACAAACTAATTTGAAATTACTTCACTAAGGTTTGGAAAGCCAACAAAAATCACTACCAATCTCAAGAGACAAAGTACCAAAAAATGTCAAAGACAAACCAAGTGAGACAATGAAATAATATCAAATCCTTCCCTACTTACAATGGGATCTATTGTCAAGAAGAGCTTCACATGTAAGGCAAGCGAATGAAGACCACTCTCTCAAATTCACCACAAATAGTGTTCATAGGGCCTAATTACTATTTGAAACATGTATGCAAGAAAGAAAATCTAGGTCCAATTTTAGAGCACCAATCAAAATGTGAATCATGAAAATATGTAAAACACTCAAGCCAAAAAAATGAGAGGTTCACTTTTAATTACAAAGTCCAAATGTTATAGAGATGTATAAGAATACCTTAGATCCAAAACAACACACGCATATCACTCTATTGATCTAAAAGCCAAGTAAAACCAATACAAGATAGATATGTCTTATGTAAACCCTAGGGTTAGATCTCAAAATTTGATTATTAGGAGTAATAATAACCAAAAAATAACCCAAATGAAAACTCATATCATGCATTGAACCATGTGAAAATTAAATGCAAGTTAATCATTAAATGCCCTTTTTTAAATTTTGATTTTTGACCTAGTCAACAAGATTGGACCTATATGCCATGAATTTGGACTCAAAAGTCTAAATACAAAGAAGAGACCCCTATTAAAAAATAGAACCCTTTTCAAAAATATCAGAATTTTTGAAAAATATTTTCATTTGTCCCCTAGGGACTCATTTTGTCAAAACGGACCAATATTTGCAAATCAAGTTTTTGAGCCCTCATATGAGCTCTAAACTCATAACAAAAACAAACAAACCTATTTAGAATTTAGAGACCTCTCCAAAAATGTAGAATTTTTGGAAAAAATTGATACTTTTCACTTAAAATGATTATACATGAAAAAAAAAGAAAAAATTATGAAAAATACAAATTACCTCAAAAAAATTTAAATTTTTAAGAGAAGCTTCTTTGATATGTCTCCAAGAGATAAAAAAAATTTCAAATCAAAACACCAATAGGTTTGGGAGATATAATCAAATCTTTAAGATCTGGAGTTTTTCATCTCCAAACAAATTTGCATTACGGGGTTAGCTCTAAAAGTAGCAAAAACCAATATGTATAGGTGGGTTGCCTCATGGTGGGTGCCAAAAATGTATGCTAAAATGTTGACACACTTCAATGAGTGATTATATCCAAGGTTTCTCAAGAATGAGATCTCAAATGGCAACTCATAACCCTTTATTCATGGAGTGCAAGGGTTTGTAATGAAGGTCCTCAGTTTGACCTAGTTTGTGCCCATGCAAGTACACCATAAAATGAGAGATTTAAAGATGTAAAATCAAGAGTGCTAGTCTCCATTATCATCAAATATGCATGCAAGTTAATCTAAATAATAACAATACAAAGAAATGCAAGAAATGAAATCTAATCTATGAAAGGAAATAACAATGCAAGATTAATCTATAAAAGAAAATATGATTCTAAGCTGATATGAAAATGCAAGAATGAAGCATGATAATGGAAGCCATGGATGCACGAGAGAAAAAGACAAGAAGAGAGAAGTTGCAATGAAGCTCTAATGTCCAAACCCTAAGGTTGAAGCCCTAATGCTTAAACTGCTTCTCCAAAATCGCTCTCCAAACCTATAAAATAACAATACTATAGTGACTAACATATATCCAAATGAGAAGGAGAGGGCTCCTTATAAAGGAAAGTGTGGAGGTGGGAGGCTTCTCACAAGAGAAATGTGGGATAAATCCCTAAAAAGGCAAGTAAGGGGGAAAGTCCACCACTTAGAGATATGTTGAAAAAAGAGGAATCTTTATAAGATTTTATTTGATTTTTTTCCTTTTTTCATCAAAAAGTGAGCTTTAAGTGGGGATTTATTTATTTAATTAAAAGAAGAATTTTCTTTTAACTAAATAAGATTATTTAATTAAAAGGGAGATTTTAATTAAATAAGATAAAACTATTTAATTAAAATAGATATTTCCTTTTAATTAAATATGATTATTTTATTTATGCAAAAGGATGTTTTCTTTTAATTAAATAAGATAAGATTATTTAATTAAAAAGAGAGATTTTAATTAAATAAGATAAAACTATTTAATTAAAAGAGGTATTTTTAAAATTAAATAAGATTATTTTATTTATTAAAAGGATGTTTTCTTTTAATTAAATAAGATAATATTATTTAATAAAAAGAGAGATTTTAATTAAATAAGATACAATTATTTAATTAAAAGAGAGATTTCCTTTTAATTAAATAAGATCATTTTATTTATTTAAAAGGGATGTTTTCTTTTAATTAAATAAGATTATTGACGAAATGATCAAACCTTAAGAAATATTGAAATAATTAAATTAATTGCAATTTGATCAAGGAAAATGATTTGAATTGATTTAATAAAATATTGCGATGCATTGACTTAGGAAATTGATAAATTGATTCAGGAAATTGATAAATTGAAGAATTGGGGCCCATAGTCTAGTTGACCATTTTAGGGTGCATACATTCACTCTAGATAGTGTTAATTCTTCTTTTATCTTCGCTCCTAATCTTATTTCACTAGTCTTAAGAAAGGAAATATTTTTAGCTAAGATTACCTTTTCAAAAGAGGATGAATACTATTCTATGAGATAACTTCTTTATCCTTGCATAATGTGAATTTGATAGCCCTTGACAACTTTCTTTTAAGCTAACACACCACATATTTTATTAATTTCAATTAACATCTGACTCCATCTATTGTCAACCAATATATGATCATGATATTGTTTTCAACATTGTTGTTCTTGGTTTCACTATTTCTCGACTTCATAGCTATGGGGTTGGTTCTAGCACTATTCAACTTCACCATTGTCATATTCCTCTATTGCATCATATAAGCTTGTTGATGCATTTGTAAACAAACAAAATTTGGTGGATGGATGCATCAAATTTTATTAATTAAAATAGATAATACATATTTATAAAAATACAAGGTGACTCTTTAGATGAATAAATTTACTGATAAGAAGTAGAAAAGAGTACATCAAGTGTGTTTAATTTTGTCTAGTATTTATGGTCATGTGCATCTAAATTGTTGTAGTATTTAGATGAATGATCTTTTGTATAACACTAATGTTTCACCCATATGAAAACCATCTAGATGCAATAAATATTTGGTAATTTTTTAAGCTTCTAAAATTTAATTTCTTAAGAAATTTTATAATATAAAAACACACAATTGAATACTAAGAAAACATAAAAAATGCATAAGTCATAAACCTCAATTGATAACAAGAAGTCATAGTCACATAATTAATAATAATAAGATTAGGTATCACAACAATTGAATAGAATTCATCTACAATAAATTCTAAAAATTGTATATGATGTTTATTAATAGTGTGCAGGACATCTTCAGGGATTCAGTTTTTGCAAATGCTTGAGCTCAACATCTTTTCTTGCAATAATTTCCTTCAATTTGGAAATCTATTCCTTGTGATCTCTAATATCCTTG
This sequence comes from Cupressus sempervirens, assembly GCA_028749045.1. Lineage (NCBI taxonomy): Eukaryota > Viridiplantae > Streptophyta > Pinopsida > Cupressales > Cupressaceae > Cupressus > Cupressus sempervirens. The sequence goes on along the minus strand of CM053783.1, from coordinate 528,402,071 downwards.
CTTTCCTTGTTGCTATGTGCAACACCCAGTTCCAAGCTAGACACTCTCTTTGCAAATTTCAATGTGCTGACTGTCTTTGAGTAACGGTCAATGTCTAGATTGAGATGTATAAACATGAGTGTCTATGCTTGGCCACTTAGGAAATCTTGAAGAATTTGGGTTAGTTTGTTGTCATGATATGGGACATGTGTAATCTTATTAGCTAAAGAAAATATAACATCCCCAAGAGTAGAGAGAGATTTGTTTATGCATGTTGCTTCTTTAAGTCTTTCCCTAGTGACCTCTGACTTGTCAATCCTCTCACTCCCTGCAAGATCAATCAAATCAAGGCATCCTCTTACACTTGCTCCACAAGATAAGTCAATCCCTTCAATTTGCACACTCAGGATACTATGAGAGCGGCTGCTATTTCCATTAAGGATAGTAGCACACACAACTTTGTTTCTCATCCCAATTTTCAGTAAATCTAAAACATCCTAATTGGCTAGAACTGTCTACATGTTTATGATAGTAAAAATACCATGAAAAAATAGAGTGATTTATTATGAGTATATTTAAGGAAAACTATTAGATAAGTTCCAGTTGTATGCTCACTATAATCTAATTGAACTTTTATATCAATTTATCTTGTATAGAGAATGCAACAAAACATATTGAAAGTTGCATTTTCAAAATTAAAGTATTAAATATAGAATTAGTAGTATAACAGTATCAGATAATTATGACCCTTATGAACAATTTAAGATCTTCAATAACTTTGTGAATCTAGTACTTCCACATTTGTTCTAGTCATCTTCAACATCTTGTTTGGGACAACTTCATCCTTTCAAGTTTTTAGTCACTGCTTTTGGTTGAAATTGTAGCTTATCATTTTGCTGCATTTCTTGCAATTTCTTCCCACAACTCTCCCTGATCATTGCATGCAATTTATAGTATTCAATTCATAAATTAAATATAAAGACATTTGTTATTCTGAATAATTTTGACAAAAATGAATGGCAGAAATAATAATAAAAATTTATATAGCTAAATGAAAAATATAAATGTAATTTTCCATATCTATACTTTGAGAAATAATAACTATAATAAGACACGAGAATAGTAATAATCATCAAATAACAAACACAAGCAGAAAAAAATAAGAAAAAAAGTGTTACCCTATAAAAATAAGTCCTTTTATAAATGAAACATGGTAGAGAGCCTTCCTCCATTTCTCTACTGTTTGTGGCTCAAAATTTCTAATGTGTTGATGCATTTGGAAGGCTTTAGCAAACACCCCATTTGCAGCTCTCATTAAAAGTTGTGAAGGCTCAACTCCATAAGATATTGGTATTATGGGTGCCCCACTTTTGACAATCATCTATAGTTCTCTCAAGCACCAAATGGATTCTGCATAGTTAACAGAAAGTATGACAACATGCACAGATGCTGAGTGAATGGTTTCCTCTATTGATCAAGGTATGTTGCCCCCAACCTGAATTGAGTTCTTGTTAAGAAATGCTTTAGATCCCTTGTTTTGAAGATTATAAAATATAATACTGGCTATGTTTTCTTTCAAATCTATCCCACGATGGTTAAGAAATACACTATATCTTAGAACCAATAGATAATTCACCTTTATTTTCTTGGCAAAGAGAGGGGAGTAGAGTACGTGGGATTGTTGTTATAAACATAGAAATAGACATGATTGTATTGAATGATAATGATACAAATAGTGAAAGGTAAATCACATTTGGGATCATTGTAAGAACAAATGGAGCAGAGAGAAAAAAAGAGAAAGGGGAAATAAATACTATAGATTATCATAGCAACACATGAAGGATTCAATATTTTCATGGCTAAAAATATCTAATTAAGATATTTCTATTAGGATTTAATTGTGTAGTTTTTGAGTCAAAATTATTGTCTTATGTATGATGAATAATTATTCACACGTGAATCCATTTCTCATGAGAATAAATGAAGTACTAAACACTCATTAGATAAGGTGATATACACATCTAATTAATATAAAGACAAATACACATGCTAAAAGGAGACTTGTGTGTTTATATGTTTATATATATATATATATATATATATATACATTTTCTTATTTTAATTTTAACTTTTAAAGGTTTTTTATGAGAAATAGCTAACTGGATTCAAGTGTGTTAACTATCTTCAAGATGTGTATGAAAAATAGTTTTAATCCATAATAAAAAAAATTGGTGTTATAACAATTAGCCCTAGATGGCTCCTCCATGGTCATTGAGAAATAAAAAGACCAATATGCTATATCACTACCCTTAGACAACTTCCACAACAAAGGAACATGATATTGTAAATTCCATGGAGACAAGACAACTTGCTATTAGACAAGTGAATTTTATTAATGGTGTGTCAAGTTATCTACCTAGTTTCTCTACAAGACCATATACGCCTTCATCAAACATCATGTACATACTATTGTAAACTTTAATAAACATATAACATTTAGGAACATACTACATTGGACATCATTGCCTTCTTCCTGCCTCTACCACCATTCACTAGCTTACAATATTTTGCATCATTCTTCTCATTAGCACTCCCTCTTCTCTTGTGAACCCTACCAACTCCTCTTAACTAAGATGGGGGAACTTTTGCATCACCATTTTCATTTGCACCCTAATTTCCATGATAGAATTAGAAGACTAGTATGCAACAACTATGAAAATTATTCTAAAATAAGAAAAATAAAATAAAAAAAGGAAAAATCTTCACCTCATCATCCAATATAGATACTGGTGAATCAACATCTCCTTCAACCTTGGAAGCCACAACATTAACCATTTTAAAAATCTATACGACAAATGGAAATTAAACCCAAAACAATCAAAAGAAGGTAAAATTACAACCATCAAAATATGGGGTTTGTACCTTGGTTATAGAATAAACCATCAAAATCAATGCACATACAACCTTTCAGCTATGATTAATCATGAAAGACTAGAAAAGAGGTATCATGTTTGAGGAAATATTGTTGATTCAACCTTATCAAATGGAAGAGATGTAGGTGTAGAACAGTTTGGCTTTCTAAAAACTAAATTGGAGTCCCTTGAAGATGCTACATCCAACTTTAGGCGCATGACACTAAAAAATTGAAGCTACATGCTTTAACATTTATGATAATCACATTCAAATAGATATACTACTTCAAGTTATTCATCATTACCAAGCAACTAAACATAAGCTGTCAATTAAGAATAGCTCAAATAAAAAAGAATTCATTATTTTCAAAGATTCATTGAAAATATTCTAAATTAAAGAGGCTAGAAAATCTAGTAATGTTATGCTTGACTACAACTTTAATGCAAAGGTTGGGGACTTCAATTTAGCATAGATGTTGGAGCACAATAATTTTTCTCAGATTACAATTGCAGCTTGAACCCTTAGTTACTTAGCTCTTGAGTGTGTGATGACATGAAGAACAAGCCCCGAATCATATGTTTATAGTTTTGGGGTTGTGACCTTGGAAATTGCTACATGAAAGAGAGTAGTAGATGTGAGCTTGCAAGAGCATCATATTAGGCTTGTGAAGTAGGTATGGGATCTCCATGGTCAAGGCAAAGTCTTGGATGCTGGAGATATAAAGTTAACACGGAGTTTGAGAAGGCTAAAATGGAAAAATTGTTAGGGATAAGGTTGTGGTGCTCCCATCCAAATCTAGCCACAAGACTCAAAATGAGGTAAGTGGTAAAGCTGTTGAAGCTAGAAGATCAAGTATCTAATCTTTCTCTAGAGATTTATACCTATACCATAGAGTATCATCCCATCATTTTAGACCTACAATGAATGAAATTGATTAAGTAATGAAGGTATGTTAGTTTGAGCTTTACTTAGTTTCAAGAATACTTTAATATTATCTAGTGAACGAGGCCAACCACATGAAGGTAGAAGCTCATCTAGCCTCACCCCCCTCCTCATAACATCAATCTAAATTCCCCATTATCATCTAATTACATACTTCATTCATTCATTTATGAACTATAACATTGAATCAATACAATCACATAACATTCATTAATATGATATAAAATTCATTAATACACAATACTAATCAAGAATTCATTAAAAAATTACAATATTTATTAACATGACATAAAAATCAATATTAATACGTAAATTTCATAGATAATTACTTAAAACAACATTCTTTCATTAACCAACAAAGTTTATCAAAAAAGGTTTATCAAAGAGCATTTTTAAAAATCATTTCTTCTTTTTGTTTTTCTTAGCTTTCTTAAGGAAAAGGCTGATAGGAACATCAATATATTCCTCATTCTCCTCCTCTTGTGGCACATGCAATGTTAAATTATGATGTCTACTCCTGTTGTGAGGAGCATGAGGCTACTGCACTAAAGGGGGCTTTGTTGCAATAACAAGTAAATGAGGTTTAAATTGACATACTCTTTTTCTTTTTTAACTGTTACAAGTATTTCATTAATGAGTAGAACATAACATGCATTTTTCTTACTTGACAATGCCACATCATGTATAATAACATTTTGATCCGCCGCCACCTCAACATGCTGAACACTTCAAACATGCTTCACTCCTTCACCATGATGTTCAACATGCTCTAATTATATTCAAGAAAAGGTTACACATCAAATTTCCATTGAAGATGTTAAATTGTATTATAATTGAGTAATTAATTTCCAATATCAAATTAATACCTCCACCACTATGATTCACATCATGGCTTTCATTACGCGCAAGTTCTATGATAGGTTTCGAAGGCTGTAGTGAAATGTTATGCACATTGTTATGCAATCAATTTATGTTGGAAACAAACACCAAAAAAGAAAATTTTTAACTATTCAATTTGATTTACTTTGCATTTGACCAATTTACATGTGTCTCATTTGGTGCACTAGATTCTTGGGTATGGCTTTCAAATTCTTGGCATAGGCATACAACCACAACTTTATAGCCTTCCTTCAAAGAAATTTATTTATCTTCATCCATGGGATCGACATTGAATTCTATGCCCTATATTTTTTGCTTAATATCATCTATTTTTCATATATGATTTGATAAACAAAATTATTTGTAACATTATATAAATTTTTTAATATGAAATTCCAGTGCTGCTACTTACAAGTCAAGAGTGAAGATTCATATAACCACCAGAGCCAATTTTGTGTTGGCCAACCTTTTGTAGTCTCACTTTTGTAGCCATTTATGTGTCTTGTAGTCTATGAAAATTTTGAAACATGTTAGATTATATATTTACAAAGATTACTAATTAGTGCATGATTACATTCTACTTAATACTATCATGACATACTTTCTTTTTCCCTTTTTTGGTTCATTTCCTTTACCACATAGCCTTTTCTCTCTTTTGTATCTTCTATTATTTCATTCCACTCTAATGGAATAAATTTTCACCTACCCAAAATTCTGTAAAATCTTGTGAAAATCAAGTAGAATTTTATTCTCATTTGCTTAGGGTTTCTGAACATATGTCTTTCCCTCATAAAAACCCTATGGAAAGTTATTTTTCTTTTTGTTTTGATGGAGTCCATCCAAAATTGGCATGCATATAATTAAATAGGGATATGAAAATAATTCTTTCTCATACGTTTTATATCCCTAAGTTTTGAGTCCATTGTTTTTTTATATCTCATGTCTTTTTTATATTTTAAGTTGCGATGTTGTGACAACTGTTTAATTGCAACATCGCCCCCTTTTGATCACTAACCATGTTGAATGATGTGAAGGAGCAAAAAGGTTTCTAAGTAGTTTATTGTGAAGTTAGAGCGATTAGTGCTAGCATGCAAGTTGAAGATGCAAAGGGGAAAAATAGTGAAAAGCACATGATCTCAAGCTAGTAAAGGCTTAGAACATTATAAGTTGTGATGAAATGAAAACATACTATAAATTTGAATCATTGCATGATTGCAAGATTAAAATTAACCCTAAGAGTTTAAGTTAGAATGATGCAAATAGAGGGAAGTAGTTAGCTTGAAGGGTTATCACATGCTCGCTGCTGGTTAAAGGAAACTTTAGGTTAAGGTTATGAGGCTATGAAGGCTTGTAATTATGCCTTTCCAAGGTTAGATTTTGAGTTAAGTATTCAAGTTGAGAAGCAATGATGATAGAGAACACAATCAAGTTAGCAATTGGTCACAACATTGCACGGGTAAGATGAAAACTAATGTTTTAAGTTGTGAAGCAATGATTGGTCAAGAAATAGTTAAGGAAGACCATTTCACATGATTAGAAGGTTGAGCCATGAGGAAATATTATAAGATGTAAAACCGTGAAAGATATCTAATAGTTAGAAGAAATGCTCATTGCTCCTTCTCAAGGGTTTGAAGCAAAGTGACAAATTAAGTTGTGATGGAGTGATTAAGTGGTTAGGTAGTCAAGTTTTAGACTGTCACAACATAACTTGAGTTTATGATTGAATCAGGGTCAAAACTCCAAAGTGGCGAAAGCTTAAGATCACATTGTCATAGAGTTTAGCTATGGTTACATTTTTAAAGTTGCAAGCTTGTGAGATAAGTTCAGAATAGTTAAAATTAAAGGCTAGTGCAAGATCACAAGGTTTTCAATCATAGTTAAGATCTTTGTTGCAAAGTATGAAGTGATGGTCAAACAAAATAGTTAGGATCAAAGAAATCAAAAATCACAAGGAGTAATAGTTGACTTGAGGTCAAAGTCACAAGGAAGCAAAATGCTCATAATCACATCTTTGTGGGTCAAAAGCTGAGGTAAAGAAATGAAGTTGCGATCTTGAAAATAACCAGAGTGTGGTAGTTAAAGGTAATCATTTCATTTTCACATGATTTCATTTACTATTAGAATTTTAAGTTGTGAAGTGGTGAAGAACTATTATCTCACTTTCACAAGCTTTCAAAGGCAAGTAGAATTTTGAGTTGCGATGTTGCAAGATGAAGAAAATGTTGAAGAATATGCTTAGTGCAACATCAAATGGTTAAAGTAAGCATCATGTTTGGCAGTTGCGAAGAAGTGATAAGGTAAATATATGAAGCATCACATTGTCATAAGCATGAAAGATGTTAAGTTCCAAACTTCAATGAAGTTACGAAGTAATAAATAAAGTAGTCATTGCTAGATCACAATGGTTAGAAAGATAAAGTGAAATGAAGTTGTGAAGGAACAAACAAAAGGAATCACACTATCACAAGCTAGACTTAGTGGTTAATGAAAAGAGGCAAGAGGTTGTGAAAAAAAAGATAGCCTTGTACACATGGTTACAGTAAAAGATAAGAAAATAGAGGAAACCATGGCAAAGCAGTGATAAAGAGGTAATCACATCATTGCGGGTTGTAGTTTAAAGCATAAAAGCATTTTTAATGGCCATGTCCAAGCTGGATAAAAGAGTATGAGCTGGAAGTACAAAATATGAGAAAGCAAAGATTTTGCTAGCTTTTTGAGGATTGATAGATTTTGAAGTGTGCCAATTTTAAATGCCATCAATGCCACACCCCTATTGCAGAGATAGATAAATTTTGAAAGACACAAAGATTTTCATTACTGATTACATAATTATTTGAGTTGTCTAAGCAAATTTTGAGTTGCAAAGTGATATTTAGTGATTATTCACCATATATAATTCATAATTGATTGAATTACTTGAAGAAATGGCTCAAAAAGAAGGATAATTGATTGCATAGGTCCTAATTGAAGATCTAAAATCACAAACAAAAAGCCCTAGCTAGTTTGTGGAAGAATGAATGCACATTCTACGTAGTTCAACTAATGCACAATCCACAAATGACCATGCTTTTAGAGATCCATATGTATTCTGTGGAGATGTAGAGGTTCCAAATAGAAATGGATATGAGTTGTTCTAGTTTTTCTACAAGAATATAACAAAGAAGGTTCCAGTTTGCAACCCTTGGGTAAAAAATTTGGGCAAACTGATCATGCCAGAGATATTTGTAGATGTGGACCTGGTAAAGGCATTAATCAAGTGTTACAATCCAGTTAGTAAATCATTCCACAGGAGAGACACAAGAATTTTTCTATCCCTAGACAAAGAAACATTCATAGAGGTATTTGATCTGGGAGGCCCAATGTCATTGCCTATTCACATCAATGACCTAATTGAGAATTTCAAAAGCTAGAAGATATTTTTTATGGGAGAGAAATGAAAAGACACATTCCTATATCCCATAAAGAGAAGAGAGAAATTCCAAAGAAGGAAGTAGAGAAAATAATGCCTCTTGAATTCTTTTAGAGGTATTTACAAAATAATTTATTCAGCCTCAATAAAGTCCTAGGTTCAGACGGAATCATGAATACCATTGGAGGACACTATGTCATGACTTTTAATATCCAAGATCCCAACACCAATGTTGGGTATGATTATGTGACATACATAATTTACAAGATACATGAGGAAATCATTGTTGCAGAATAGGGACAGCTAGAAAAATTCTAGGTTCCCTCACTATTCTTTGATAATGCACTTGATCCTGTTCAAGAATGCTGATTCATTTGATGAAAGCTTCTTCGAATCCACATAGGAATGGGGAAAAAGGCTACCGGTACATAGATGATAAGGGTGGAAAAGGTTCCATCCATACTCAAATGTAATTTATTTCTAGAATGATTTTGTGCATCCTATTTTAAAAATGAGAGGATTTTCCAATGAAAGAATTCCTAGGAGTGTTAGAAAGGTTATTAAACCTAAAATGGGTTTTGATGTTGGGAAGAAATCGATTGATGATTGTGGGAGTGTTTTTATTTTTTAGGAATACATATTATTAGAATATATGGATTCCCTCAACCACCTCATATTCCACCCAAATATATCTGTGAGAGACTAGGGGTTATAGAAGTTTTTTGGCAATTGATCTCATTGAACAAAGAGTATCTAGGAAAACTTTTCAAGAAGGGAAATTTCTTGTGTAGATGCACCAAAGTAGGAGACTTTGAGATAGGCAAGAATTCTATAGAAGAAAATGAAGCCTATTTAAGATGGTACAAATTTCCAACTAGGCTAGCAAGAACATCTGACCCCTACAATGTAGTTAGGAATGACTCGAAAAACATGAGGGGATACAATTTACCTCCTACAAAACCTATGTGGGAAGAGGATGTCATTGCTGATAGACTAAATGAGGAAATCTATAGAGAAAGGATGATAAAATATGTAGATATCCTCAACTTTGAGCAAGAAATGAAAAGAGAAGATCCATCCTTTATGGGATTCTATCCTAAAGAAGATTATTGGTCAAGTTTGTATAAGTGTATAGAAAGTTTTGCTGAAATATCAGCACAAGTGCCCAAAAATTTAAGGAAGAAAATTGATCCTAAATTATCTAACAAGGACATTGTAGTTGAAGTCAGTGATGAAGAAGAGGATCAACCTAAGAGCTCAAAGTAGGTAGAGTAGGTAAATAAGAAACAAAAGATGGTGGAAATTCTACAAAAGTCTCAACAAAAGTCCTTGTAGATCTTGCCCAAGGGTAGCCAATATTTGATGATGTTAGAAGGTGATAGTTGATAGCTCAGGCCTCTGAGGATGAGCAAAGGGAAAAGAAACTACAAACTATAGGCTCATATGTTTTATGAAAGAGTCATAGAAACAAATGAGTTCATGATTGATGGTAATTTCATCAAGACTGAAGAGTTTAAAAGATTCTTGTTTAAATTAAAATAAAATAAGATGTCTCTACAAATGAAACCAAGTGATTCTAATGAGGTGGTTACTGAGTTAGTGCATATAATACAAGAATATGATCCTACTAGTGAAACCCTCATTGTGGAAGAGGGCAGAGATCTAGTCAGATGAAGTGATATGATTGTTTTCCTAGGATGGGATATTAGTTCATCTTTTCTAATTGACCATATGAGAAGACAAGAAAAGTCTATTTCATTTGAGGATGAAAATCATCTTGGAGAATTGAAAGGGTCAGCATACCATATTGATGCTCAAAAAATGGCAATATGGACTTTAACTCTAGAGGATCAAAAGCCTACCTTAATAGAAATCAAAGAATTCCCAAGGGGGAATGTAATATTTTGGAATGTGCATTCCACCTCTAGCAACCAAATATATGGGATGCAAACATCTATGGCATTGCTAGATAAGAACAAAATGGATGTCCTTCATGCACAATTAGAGGGAGCTTATTAGAAGTTCATCAAAACCAGGAGGCACTATGAGGAAGAAATGAAGAAGACATATGTCTTGGAGCAAAAAACCCTCAAGTTAGAAAATGAGGTAGTGATATTAACAAATACTATCAGATTAGCTACAAATGTGAAAGACCAAGGTATCTAGATAGAGGGCCAATCATTATAGATATAAGGTACATCAGGTCAAGCCATGGAAGTAGATGAAGAAGATCTAGAATCAAGCAAGGGGATTGAAATCAAAACAATCAAGAACTTGCTGATTCATAATATAAGTGCATTGAAACTAGTCTCACAGAATGTGCATAGAAACTATCTTGTGTTACAAGAAGAAGAGTACAAATGTTCAGAGGTAGTTTCCTTGTTATATCCTCTCTTTACCACATGGGGTCCTTATACTCCATTCTTTGATATTTTGGTACCTTTGTTGGTATATAAGAAAGATATGCCCAAGGTAAATATTATAATCAATAGAAAGATGATTAAAAAAGTAAGAGATTTGAATGGTTTCTTTGTTGGAAAAATTAAACTAATTTAGAATCAGATAAAAGAAATTGCCATAGGAACAGACAATTTTGTGCCTACAATTTTGGAAGGTGATGGAAAAGTTAAAGACTGGGTGGAATGGTTAGCATCTTTTGATAGTATTTTAAATCATACCAGATTCCTGGCATACTACAATGACAAGGTAGGTGTCATAGTTGTTTATGACTTGATTGACATACTCTACAAGTTAGAATCCAAGATGTCAAAGATAAATGTAGAGGTTAAGGCTATAATTGATGCCAAATGGAATAAATACCTCAAGGACTTAGATGTAGTTAGGGATGCTACCTGGCCTGACATAGATACACATGTTTCCATATGGGAGGTCATAGTAGATATAAAGGCCCTACCATCTGGTGACAATGATTAGATAGTGTAAGCATGTAGTTAGGATGTAGTTATAGACAAAAGGAACAAAGAAAAGGAAAGGAAAGTGATAGGATTTGAATGCAAACATAATTATGTTAAAGACACCCACTCAAAGTGCCACCTGCTAGTTTTGCAACTATATCCAAAATTTTGATCCAAATACAAAGAATGTTTGTAATGTAAGAAGAAAAATAATCTTTGTATTTTGTTTCCAGTGGATTTTGACATGTGTCCTCCCATCTAAAGCTTGTTGTAATACTTCCTATAAAAGGATTTCCAAGATGTGGAGTTGAGGTTTGAAGTTTGTACAATTTTAGTGTTTATGCTATTTTGCAGTCGATCTAGTTAGTCTTTGTGTCAATTTTGTGTGATGTATTCAATTTTTGCAATCTAGGAATACATGTGAATCTTGAATGACATTTTTTCATATCATGAGTTAATATTAGTAAATGTATTATTTTCAAGGAAGATTGATACAAAGGAATATTCTACAATATCCATGTCTTTGAATTTTGTCTCCTATTTCACATGTTTGAAGTTTTGGGAATGAATGAATAAGGTTCTTTCATTTCAATGCATCTTGGATGGGTTATATATTTTTTCATTGATTTCTTTTAATTCAAGGAGTTTAGTAAATGCTTTCATTGAATTGATAGGGTTTCTCAGTATATGGGAGGGATATTCATAAGAATGAAATTCAGGGTTAATTACTAATAAATTAATTGTAAGGCAATTAATTAGGTCAAGATTTTGTTGGGTAGACTCTGTACAGCAATGGATAAGGCACTAGTCATTTGTTCAGATGCAAATTGAAGAATTCATGTGGTTGCACAAAGAAAATTATAAATCAAATCAATTTTACTTTTCTGTAAATGAAAAATTAACTATTGGTCATCACTTATTTGTAATAGTATTTCTCTAAATTATAGTTAGCTTCTATAATCAAGAATTTATTGTAAATCTAAGAAGAAATTATGATCATTTTCTATTACAGGGGATAGGTCTAAAAGAAGAATATTAGTGAGCACATGTTTGAAGAAAGAATCATAAAACCAATCACATTTCCATCGCTAAGGTGCACCCACTTTGGTCCTGTAGATCCAAAAGTGTAGAGAATCCCTATGATTCAATTACTTTTGGTCTAGATGTGAAGAGAATTTAGTTGAATATAAGAAGTAGCTAACCCTTAGACTAAGTCTCTATCTTTTGCATCTTGGTATTAGGTCCTTTTCAACCTGGTAGTTTTGAAACACCAACACACTCCATTGATGGAATCATAGGAGGAGGATCATACTTTGGGTTATTCTTTAGAGCCCTTCTATATTGGTTCTTCACAGTCTTTATATGTTTGGATACTCTTTTGAGAAGTAGGGCACTGCCAATTTTTTTTTTTTTCCAAAAAGGTCCTCAAAAGATGTAATGAGCTGAATTTTTAATTCAGGACCTTGTTCATTCCACTAAAATTGTTAGATCAATAACTTTACTATAGTACAATAAATGGAAGAAAAGAAAAGAATTGTAGCAATGATATGAAATTACATACCTATTATGTATGGTGGGATTAAGAAGCTTCAATGTCATTTCAAAAAGATGATAATAGAAAACATCATTTCCTACAAAAACATCATGGGATTATTGGTCCAAAATGAGTTATGTATAAGTAAACTGAAATTACACTATAAATAATAACAATTTTAAAAAACTTGGAAGCTTTCATAATTTTAACAGAAACATAGTTTTCCTATTCAACAATGATGTCCTTGCAAATAAACTAGTACTAGTCACATGGGCTGCTCTAGGAAATGGTTTAGCTTCAGTAGTACTAATCTTTTTTGTTCTATCAACTGAAGGTGTACCTATTAGTGCACAAAATAGGTAAATGAGTATAAAGTCCAGCCAAAAAATAATGCATGATTAGCACATTAAAAAACATAGCAAAACAAGGTTTTACCAGTTGTACTTTGTATAGTCGAAGATGTTTGCAAGCTCCTTGTTGTCAACAATGCAACTGACAATATTGGAGCCACGATCAAAGGAGGTGTTCAAACTTCATCATTAGTTGAAGAATACATTATTAGCAAAGGCATTTGCAATGTATAAATATCAAATGGGATACTAGTTAGAAGCATCCAAAAATTAAAGTTAACTATTATAATGTTGATGAAAAAAACAATGTTGCACTAGTAGGGCCACAATATTTTGTTATTGCTCATATTGTTTCACATGTAGCTAGTGAACTTCATGTACTAATTCTTTCATTTGGAGCAATAGATCCAACTGTCTCATCATATCAGTATGGAATGATTGGTTTCTATGGGAGAAATGGATAGCTTCTTATTTTGGTTGCATATACTAATGATATGTATGGAATGATGGCAGTTGTAGCTATGATTGGTTTCTATGATTGGAAAGATATAATTCTCACATTGCATTTTTTGGTGTGCTAGATTTAAATTGCATATGAATACAAGGGTTATCTTTGTATAACTACATTAGTGCAGAAATTTGATGCAGGAATGTGGTGTACAACTGCTATATTTTTTCTTCTCATAAGAGTTGTTTTATGGACTTTGGACTATAAATCAAACCGTGATTTTCAAGCATGTCCAAAGTAGAGAGTCACATTGTTAGAAAAGACATTGGCAACATTGTTTGTTTTTATTTGCAATGGATAAAGATCGAAGTTAAGTGTTATAATGTTGTAAAGAGAAAGTGTTACTTACATGAAGGTTGTGTGCTACAACCCTCACTATAAAATATAAAAATTTATTAAACTTTTGTTATTTCTTAAGATTAATTACTGCTTACCTTCAAACAATTGACTCTAAATATCAATTCTTTTTTTAGTGCCCCTGTCTCTTCAGTTATGTTTCTCTCGAGGACAAGGTTAAGAATATCATTACTATATTTTTATGACTTTATGGGCCATGATTATGGGGTCAGCACTACACATAATGCCATTTGCAAATGATGCTTTTATTTTAGATTACATTTGATTTGCTGTCCTTTTCACTTTTCCTTATCAATAAGTATTAAGTTGTGACATCAATATTAGTAAAATTCCATCAGAATAACTCCAAAGCCATAAAGAAAAGAGCATAAAAATATGAAATTTTTTTTTATATAATTTTTATAATTACTTCAATTAAGTTTTACCTTCATTGAAGAAGGTGTGTGAGTTGGTACATCCCCGCCTGTGTTTGGTGGTGTATCCACATTACCTTGTGAAAAATATTAGTAATTGTTAGCAATCAGTAGTGAAATGAAAGCAAGACACTTACCAAAAAAATATTAATAAATTAGTAGATTTTATATTGGAGTCAATATTAATTGGAGGCAATTGGTTTAAATGTTATACTTGCTAGTCCCATGATAGGGAATTTGTTTATATCTACACAATTCAAATTGCAATCTATCAAAATCTTTTCCTCTGTACTTATTGATTTTATCGCTCATATAAAAACATGATTTCCCTTGCGTGCCTTGAATATAAAATTCAACCACTTATTAGATGAGATAGGTTGAGAAATATTTATTAATCCTACAATATTCCTAGTTGCTTTTTTCCTTCCATCAATATACATAGTGAGCCTTTTTACTTTGATAATTTTCTTTTCATTGTATATAATTTGGTGACAATGCATACCTATGCATACTTTTTTTATATTGCACAATCCACATCCAATTTTTGTAATTGTAACAAAGTCCTCCATACTTAATCAATTCAACAACTTTATTGTAACTAACCTTTATGCCATCCATGGAAAATATACCCAAACCATGTAATGAAGATGGAGCTATGTGATATATCCTTTTGTTAATATAAAAATTAGTGTTAATTGGAGGTAGTTCCTTGGGTACCCATTCTTTCTGAAGATGTGTGTACCTTAAGGGAATTTTTGTGGTTTCACAACACATGCCCCATTTTCACTAGAAATGGGGATCACCTACTTTACTTTTTTGGCTTTCTAAAACCCTAGTCTGGGGTTTGAGTCTTTTTAGAGTTTTGATCTATTATTTTTTGTCACGACTAGGTCTTGACTCGAGAACCTAGATCTCAAAAATCAAGTTTTGGAGGGATTAAGTTAACTTTACAAAGAAAAAAAGGTGCACCAGTGAACCTACCTAGGTACGCTAGTGTGCCAAAGTACTTAGAAGAAAGCATCACCACTTGATGATGTGAAACAACATAGCTACACAACACCAAGTGGTGCATTGGGTCCCAAGTCTATATGACCTGGGGACCCCCACCCCTCTCTCCACTTGTTTTGTTTGTCTTCATTTCTTCTCTGATTGACCATAGTGGTGCATCAGTTGAGGTGTACATCCTCACCTCCTACCTACACACAAAAACAATAAAACAACACTTAGAACACCAAAAAATGGTGCGTAGCTGTGCACCCTTTTTAAGAAAAACCTTCAAAAATAAATAAAAATAAAACAAAAACATTCATTTAAGGTGCACAGAAGCACACCTAATTAGGTGCACTATTGCAAACCCTTAGATACTTAAACCTTTCTATGCCAAAGTGATCATAGGGTGCACATTAGCGCACCCCTTGAGGTTTGCTGCTGTGCACCCTATATTAGTGATTAAGTCAAAGTATAAAGGTAGGCTAGGCATACCTTTTAGGTGTGCTAGGTGCACCCTTTTTTGCAAAAAAAGGGTAAAATTAGTGCTTTAAGAGGTTTTCAAACAATTTGGTTTTTAAGGTTTTGTACAGTATTAGTTTTAGGGTTTGATTTAATCATTTTTTCTTCAATTCTAAACTAATGGACATCATTTTTATGAAGATTCAATGGCTTCCTCATTGTCCTCCCTCACCATAAAGATGATACCAAAGCCCATAGTATTCAATTTTTAAGGTGTTCCGACCAAGTCATGATTTTAAGATGACTATTCAGAGATTCGGGACATCAAATTGGGTCACACAGATTTGGGCGCATTCCTGACATTGTGCAATAAAACCACATAAAGTTCTTCAATGATATCTGCCTTGATCTGATTAGGAATGGTAAATGTAGCATCACATCCAATTTTAGTACAATCCTTAGAATTGGTCATGACACTAGTGGGGAAATATGTTTAAGAAGAAAGGGTTGTAAAGAGCATAACTAGAGAGATCATCCTAGATCTCTGACCCAACAATATAGAGAAGGTGTTCCATCTTCCAAGGGTGGATCAATTTGTCAAATTGACCTATTAGTAAGCCGAGAGATTGTATAGGGAACATATTGATGAAGCTTCTAAGATCATATAGTCATCATATCTCATCGAGAAGACTCCTCTAGGGAAGAAAGTAGGAAAAGTCAATATGATAAGAGGATATATGAAGGAGGATATTGGATATTTGATCATTTTCTTAAGCAGAGTCATGGGTTTTCCAATTTTGGGAAATTTGAACATATGGATGATCTATTTCATTGAGACCATTAGGATAACAAAGATACTAATTGATTGGGCTTCCATTCTTAGCGAGAACTTGGGTGAGCAACTAGTGGTAGTTAAGAATAACCATAAATATTACATGACATCATACTTAGTGTACTTTTTATCCACAAGGGTGACAGATTATCCAGGGCTCTATAAGAAGGGTAGCATGCAGGATGCAAACACATGGCCCTACATTGTATATCCTCAGTTGGTAAAAAAGAAGCTTTCAAAGAAAATAAAGGAATATAGGATCGTAAATGATGCTTTCATATTCACAATAATCTAGTTCATAGAGGGGAATTATGTGAAAAGGATGTCAAAAGAGGTAGCTGCTAAGATATCAGAGGTTGGAGCCTACTAAATCCTGTTATGAACATTTACATATTTGAGGGTAGCGGGTACAACTATCAACCCTAAAAATATCCCTAGGTATCCTAATGATAGACTTATTCTACTAGAGATCACTCAGTAACTCTTGTCTGCATATGACAGAGTCAAGAAGCAACACAAAATATGTTGGATATGGCCTATTACTATAGGACCTTTTAGTGTGGTGCAAAGACAAGACATTCTATCTTTTGAGTGTGAATGGGATTAATATCCCTTAAAAGAATATAATTCTCCTTGGCCCTATTTTAATAACATCAGAATAGTGCAACATCTAGCTAGTAAGACATTTTAGCATGAGAATGTAATTGAGGATCATTGGATGAACATAGTGGACAACTATGATATTCGCATAAGGGATTATTGTAGGATGAACCTATATTTGGTAGAAAGTGCTTTGAAGGTGTAGATTCCATTGAAGATTATGCAACAAGATATGAAGGATCTTCTTGATCCATTGTTCAATAGGGATAAGATTGGTGATAGACCTATTATGAATGCTGAGATTGGCAAGGATGAGAACTTGAAAATTAATCACAGGGTGAGGCACAACATCAAATTAATGAAGGATCAAATCAAGAGACCTTTCAAACTTGATCTAATTCCTCAAACAATAGTCTTCCATGCTCAAGCCCACCCAACTAAAGGTCAAGGAGCTAAGGTCACCATACCTACTTTCATAGCCTAGTCATTAGTAAGACCTAAGATAGTACAACAAATTTATAGACCGGTTGCATATTACAAGGCTCAAAAGAGTAAAGGAAAGAGGAAGAGAACTTCTCCTCAATGGGCTAAGCCAAAAGAGAAAGCAACTCAGGCACCTCTATCGAAAGGAGAAGAAAATGTACAAGGGCTAGAGAATGTGGAAGCTGTACAAGATCAAAATGATCCTCATGTACCACTAGCTAAATAGGGCCAAGGGGAAGCAAAAATTGATGTACAAGAGGTGTCTCCACCCCAACAAGAGGTACACGCTTCCCCCCTTGCTACTAAGAAAAGAAAAGTCAAGACTCTGGTAAAGAGGAGACAAAAGGTCATTAGGAAAGTGATTCCTTTCCCATCAGTCCTTGAACCTATCTCAAAAGAAGAAAAAGAAGAGGATGATGAGGAGGAAGAGAATAATTTACCTTTGAATTGGAGGACTCATCTCGCAAGAGCCACAGAGTTGGAAAGGAGAAGAAGCTCCACAATCACATCACCATCTATCTCTAAGAAACCCATTCAAACTACAATATCATAAGATGAAATACAATAGTAGATGGATGAGTAGGATGTGGAGGGAACTAATATCTTTTAGATGTTAGATTTTGATTTCATGCCTGTGGGTACTGAATTACTTGGGGATAAGATAAGAGATACTCCAACCAATCAACCTCAATGTAAGGATTAGAGTCAGTTGCCACTTGAGCCACAAGGACCTGAGGTAGCTCCATCATCCCCAGTGCAAGTCATATTTTGTGTAGAAAAGGGATCAACTACCCCTCTACCTCCAAGTACCAAAGAAGAATAGGTTGAAGAAAAACAAGAGGAAGAGCCAGAACAAGCATCTACCAAGGAAGTGTCAAAAGAAGGGAAAATAAGTGAATAGCCTTAGCAAACTTCCCAAGACATCGAGGTAAGGACTATAGAGTCTATAGACATAGAGACTCCCAATACATATCTCGTACAAAAGGAGAAGTCTCTAGAAAGGGGAGATAAGGGAAAGGGCATAACAAAGAAGACTCCTTCATCCTAAAAAGAAAAATCTCCATTGGAGTGTATCCCAAGGTGGCTGAGGAAATAATTAATAAGAAATAAGAAGCAACATTTCACCACAGAAGAGGAGGATAGGATGGAATTGATCAAAGTCCTAAGGAAACCTAAATCACCCCCAAAGGATGCATGAGCATTAGCCTTTGTCATGAGTGATTAGAAATAGGACCTATCCACTCATGTAGCTATCCCTCCTCCAAATTCAAATGTTGAAGAATTGACTCTACAAGATTACTAGATCAAGGAGGTTATGCTTAGGAAACCTACCTTGGATACTAGTAAGCTGATGGTTACAAAAAGAATTAAAGATGTATTCAGAATCTTAGAATAGGATGGGGTGAAGTTGATAACACTTTGATGAAAAATTAAATCCTAAAAGGATATCTAAGAAAATTTGTTAGTCCCCTAGATCCTACAAACCCTAAGGAAACCTTGAATGCAACACTTGAGAGAAGAGTTAGGGATATGAGCCAATTGTATCCATTTTTGAAAGCTTGTCAGCAATGGCAAGAAAGTTTTGAGGAGAAAGGTGTATAGATTATACAAGGAAATTTGAAGCTATGACACCATATGTAGGATAATACAGATAAGCTAGTTGCCATTTTGAATCAAGATTTTGGTCTGATGGGCAAAGTACATACTTGGGGCAAGGATTTATAGGCATTAAAGGCAATTAAAGGCCAAAGATATTGGATGTTGATGGAAGTGTATACAATTGAGGAGTTAGACAAAATAGATGGTTAGATAGAGAAAATTTTAGATGGAAATAAAGTAATGGAGACATTACGTGTAGAAATTCTCAAGCTCAAGGATCAAACCCAAGAGCGAATTTTGGAAGCAAAGAGGCATTATAGTAATGCATGTTTAGACATTTTTGAGGATGATTCTAGGGAAAAGTTACTAGTTTTAGAGGTAGTAGTTGAGAAATTCTAGAAAATTTTTGAAGAGGCTACTAATGATGACATTAGGCAAGCATTCAGAACAAAAGAGGCACTATTAGAGTTGGATGTGAAACTCAGAGATTTTGTTGAAACCTGTATCGAGCTGGGCAACTATAGACATAAAGTGAAAGAAAAATATGAAGCCTTAGATTTTTGTAGATGCATCTCAAGTCACTGAGATCATTGAGAAATTCAAAGGAAAATACCTAGACATAGCTTTGGTATAAAGGGGAACAAAACCCAAAAACTAGAATTTCAATTTTGACACTTGGTGAAATTTTGCATTTTTTGAACCTGCCTCTAAGGTGTGCTACTGCACCAGGTGTAGAGGTGCACCTTTTTAGTAGTGTTCTGGAAGATTTTGAGAAATTTAGAGGTGCACTAATAGTTAACTACTAGTTCTAAAATTAGAACTTTCCATGCATCAAAAATGCATTCTGACAACAGTTTAACTCTGACAAATGCCTAGTGAAGATGGAGCTTCTATTTTTGGCACTTCTAGAAACTCCTACATCAACTGATGGCTTTCTCTATTCTAATTTTCTCATGTTTTCTTTGTTTTAAGACATGTAAAGGCTCATGCATCCAATTAATGATATAAATATGGATGGAGTCCTACTAAGCACCAATTAGATAGTCATTTTGTACATAAATAGATTTGTTTTATTAGTTTAGAAGCATATGATTGCATAAAGATATCTCTCATTCTCAACACAAATTGAGGAGAAGATTTCTTATAAATTTAGGAATGTAATATGTATTCTAGGCTACCATTATTTTGATGCAATAATATATTCTATTGGTGCTCGCATTTGGAGTGTAGTGATTCTTGCCTATGTGTGTTATATTTTGTGAATGTATGTTCATGAAGTGTAATTGAGCCAATTGTTTTATTGTGTTGTTTTGGTTGTGTGATATTTTAACTCTGGTGTTTGCTATGATTTTAAAAGTTCCACTGATTTACTTAGTTTGAGAAGAGATCACCATATTGTTCCTGCATAGATTTTCATCTTGCATGAGTGCACTTTCTGTGGCCTTGAGATTTGATGAAAAGTGAAACATCTTATGGTTACTAAATTCCCATCGACAATTACATCAATGGAATTAAGGAGGCACTAGTCCTATTTTCATTGGTTACCCACCAATCTTTTCAAAAGCTTAACTTGTAGATACATTATTTCCATGGCTTATGTCTATTAGGATTTTACTTTTCATGTTATTTTCTTAAACTTCTTGTTTCCCTATCTTCGTTATTTTCTTTACTAACCCCTGGGTTAAATTAGGAATTCATATAGTTGCATAGTTAGATTGCATTCATCATAAAATAGAAAAATAGAAAAATATATTTCTTTTTGTGTGTTTATTCTTTTGAAATAGTAAGCAGATTCTACATCTTATTTGAATTTTTTAATGGACTAGCAAAGGACTACTTGTGAACACTCACATTTATCTTCAACTGAGCAGATTCTAGTAGGTCACAAGATTGCTTGGAACCTTGGAGTTGATCCCAGATCAACTTTTCAAGAGAGGAGTTTGAAAGGATTCCTATCGTTAAGCATTGTGCAAAATGATAGCTTAGTAGGAACCTTCCTATTTCCTTCACTCTCATTATCATAAGAACATGACCCCCCCTCAACAAGAAAAAATTTCATTCACTGATTGAATTTTCTTCTAATCTTTTGAACTCTAGTTGATCTTCCTATTTTAGACCTACCAGGTGTCTCACTTTTGTCTTCTATTCCCACATTTTCCTCACTCAAAGAAGACATATAAGACAAATACCTATTTGGTGATACCTACAATCCATAAAATGAGAGACATACTAGGACTAAAGTTGATGTTGATGGTAAAGAGAATATATGCAAATAATTTTTTTTATCTATAGAATCTATTGACTTATACCTGTCGATCCATGTGACTGTGAAAGGTCCTAGTCAAAGGCATTAAGCAGCCTGCATATGTAAATAATTTATCTTAAGTAAGCCAAAAATTACTCGATATATATGCTACAAATTACATAGAAGACAACAATTACATTATGCATTCATCTTATAATTGTATATTTTTTAATTCTTTACCTCTACTTTATGTGTCTCACTTTTCTCTTCTCTTCCCACATTTTCCTCACTCAAGAAAGACAAATAAGACAAGTACCTATTTGGTGATACCTGTAATCCATAAAATGAGAGACATACTAGCACTAAAGTTGATGTTGATGGTAAAGAGAAGATATGCAAATAAAAAATTGTATCTATAGGATCTATTGACTTATACTTGTCAATCCATTGGACTGTGAAAGGTCATAGTCAAAGGCGTTAAGTAGCCTACATATGTAAATAATTTATCTTAAGTTAGCCAAAAATTACTTGATATATATGCTACAAATTATGTAGAAGACAAAAATTACATGATGCTTTCATCTTATAATTGTATATTCTTTAATTCCTTACCTCTACTTTATGTGTCTCACTTTTGTCTTCTGTTCCCACATTTTCCTCACTCAAGGAAGACAGATGAGACAAATACCTAATTGGTGATACTTGTAATCCATAAAATGAGAGACATACTAGGACTAAAGTTGATGTTGATGGTAAAGATAAAATATGCAAATAATTTATCTTAAGTTAGCCAAAAATTACTTGATATATATGCTACAAATTACGTAGAAGACAACAATTACATGATGCTTTCATCTTATAATTGTATATTTTTTAATTCCTTACCTCTACTTTATGTGTCTCACTTTTGTCTTCTATTCCCACATTTTCCTCACTCAAGGAAGATAGATGAGACAAATACCTAATTGGTGATACCTATAATCCATAAAATGAGAGACATACTAGGACTAAAGTTGATGTTGATGGTAAAGAGAAATATGCAAATAAAAAATTGTATCTATAGGATCTATTGACTTAAACCTCTCGATCCATGTGACTGTGAAGGGTCCTAGTCAAAGGCATTAAGTAGCCCACACATATAAATAATTTATCTTAAGTTAGCCAAAAATTACTTGATATATATGCTATAAATTGCATAGAAGACAACAATTACATGATGCATTCATCAAAATAATTGTATATTTTTTAATTTCATACCTCTACTTTAAATATCATTGTATATACTCCATAATAGTAGAGTTCAACACATAATAACTTAATTATAAAAACATACAAGTCAAAAAAATATCTATAAATAAATCATGACCCCATCATACTTGATATTGATCATATATCGATAGACATTTCATTGATCATCATCTTATCCATGTCATCATCATCACCACCATCATCATACTTGCCACTTTGATCATTAGCATCACCACCACCATTTCCATTTCCATCATCATCATCTTCATTACCATTATCATGACCATCATCACCTTGATCATCACCATCTTCATCAGCATGATCATGATGATCATCATCATCACCATCATTGTCAACATCACCAGAATCATCATCATCTTCTTCATCATCATTGTGTAACGGTCATTCATGATCATCATTTACTTCATCTTCTAATTCTTTAGTATTTTCTTCTTCCATCACACTATACTTTACCGACCTTCCTCTTAGATCATGTCTAATAACAAATGACCAACTTGATTTATGTGGAATGCCAAAGTAAAACACTTGCTCACATTGGCTTGAAAGAACATAGGGATCATCTCCAATTGGCTCAAATGACCTTGTACTAATAATTGTAAATCCACTATCATGTTAAATAATAGTCATATCAAAATTATTTTGATTCAGCTGTAGCTTGTACCATTTGATAACAAATAGAACTAATTTGAATGAATTAAAGTCGCACTCAAGTATATCATCCAAAATTCTATAATATCAATTTTTAGATTATTGAGGATGTATGTCATTTGTAGACAAATATTGGTGACCTCAAAGACTGTACTTACCCCATAATCACAAGTTTTCTTTAGTTTGTCTAACTTTTTTATGCAAAATTTATGACCATGGTAGTACATAGCTTTGTGGTGTTTGATTTCTAATTATTCAAATATGTCAAGATTATTTACATTGATCTATAAGTTGATATTAAACTTATGGGTCATGATTAGTAATCATGTACTTACCTTTCTACCTCTTAAGCCATATGCTAGATCAAGTACCATTAGTGTAACATTGAGATCTTCATTACGATGAGCTTCTTTAACCAATGATACAACACTGTCCTATGTTAGTGAGTGACCATTTTCTTGAGACTCTTGAGTCTATACTATCATCCAATCAAGATTGTTTGCAATATACAAATGTAGTGCATCCCACTCATGACCAACTATAAAAAAAATAACTAGACCAATTAGAAATAACTTATAGTGATGATGGATAATAATTAATTAACTAAAAAAAAATCTTATAATTACCTCTCACTTTCCTCAATCTACCTTTCCCCATTAGATAGTCCCCTTTGAATCTATCAATGGAGTTGAGATCCCAAATGTGATCTACATGGAACTTTGATGAAAACTTGGGAAGATATTCACTATTGTACACCATGGTTTGGTATTCAATATATCCCTCTACCATAGAACCTTTAGAATGTGCTCTTTGTCAAACCAAGCCCTTCATAAATTTCAAGTTCCTCTCAACCATCCACATTAACCTAGTTTGTACAGGTCCACACAATTCAATCTCCTCAACTTGATGCATGAGGTAATGTTCTTGAGCATTGAAAAAAGTTGAAGGTAGACACTTTTTCAATTTAAACATAAGTTGTGGAATTTTTTTCTTCCAATATTTTATATCTTTTTTTTTTTTTTATCAATTTCTTTAGATAATAACCACCTAAAAAATATTCAACACACAAGAACATATAAATGAGATTTTGGATAAAAATATACAATAAATTACATAAAAAGTAAAGCATCATAAATATAATATATTTACAACAAATCTAAGAAATAACACTTCTAACCTCATGTATTTTTCAAGATTATATATAACTTTTTTAATACTTTTGTCAAACTAGTGTGGGAGGGATAGAGGTAGGACGCACTGAAATCATTAAGAAATATTCTTTTAAATATATTATGAAATAATACAATAAATATTACATGCAATTTTTCAAATATATTATAAATAGAGAACATGACTTACCTTGATGAAGGTATGCCAATCATGTGTTTTCAACCCTAATCGAAAATCACCTTTCTTTGATTCAAGACTACTTATATTTGCAACAAATCCTATGAGATTTTTTTCTATGACTTCTTTTAATGCATCACTTTGTTGCTCTATTAATAACCAAGGAAGGGCACTTGTATTTATATGATTTCCATTTCTATTTGATTGAATAGATTTTTTCAGTGCATGATTAGATTCATGAATGTCATCACAAATTTTGGTAAATTTTTCTCTATCATACCTTCCATCCAATATTTTTCATAGTGTCTCTATTATATTCTTTCCAATATGCATAGCATCAAACAAATACATGATTGAGAGATCCTTGTAGTATGGTAATCTACTAAATTGAGTGGGATAACTTTTTATTCCTTTAGGAATTTAGTCATTGATACCTTGACGAACTTCATAAGGATCAATTACATCATTGCTAAGTAAAAGACAATATCAAATATAAATTTCAAACTTCAGACCACAAACTGGACATTACCTCAATGATTTAGTCAATCATAATCCAACTTTCATAGATGAGGTGTCATTCTTCGCGGCCTTGATATTGTCTCTTCTTTCCCATTAAAAATATTTTTTTCAATAATTCAATACTTATGATTATTGTGGAGACAATGCCTAAACTCATCAAACACCTTCTTTCCTAAACTTCTTGAATGACAAAATTTCATCTTCGGACCACAAACTGGACATGCAAATTTTTTCTTTGTCTAAAGACATAAAAGATCATGCACAATTGGATCATATACAATTATCATGTACAACTTAAACATATAAAAATAATATGTAAGCACTATAATAGATAAAATATGTGTAACCTCAACAATATAACATACCACAAAATTGAGTTAGCCTAGGGGCATCATGTATTGTCCATACAAGCATTACATATAATTGACATTGTCTTTGTCTTATTGATCTAGAAATGTCATACATAGTGACCCCATTTCATAACTTCCACAACTCATCAATAAGGGGCTCAATATACATGCTCATATCTTTAACTCAGTACTTGCCTAGTAATTGAATGAACATAAATATTATATAATTATTATGACTATTTTGATGCATTGTTTATAAATTAATTTAGATAACTATTAAATGAAAAAATACCTAGTACAATCATTGACAATATTATGTGCTCTCTCTTTATGGACATCTAAGGAGGAATAATATTGTTAATAACAAAAATAGGCCACACTGAGTAAATAGATCTCATATCTCCAAATGGATTGACACCATCCATTGCCAATGAAAGCTTGAGATTACAAAGTTCTTCTTCAAAGTGAATTTTTTTTTTCTATCTCTTTAAATGCATAACCATCTGTAGGCATTCACATAATGTCATCTTGACTTCTATTACATGCATGGTAATCCATAAATTGTGCCAATCTAGTGCACCTGAATAATCATTCAAGACATGGAATAATGAGAATGTACCAAACAATCTTGTGAGGCACCTATTTTGTTATTTGATCTAACCAATATCTACTAATATGACAATTAGGGTATTCTATTGCAAATTCATATTGTTTATGCTATACAATGTGATCATTAGGACATGCATATTTTTTCTAATACTTCATTCCAATTTGATTCATATTGGTAGATAATTCTCAGTACAAATGAGGCAAAATATTTGAAGGTGGTAACAAAAAATCACCTATCAGCCTACAACAATAGATATGAATTGTTAGTATAATAAATAGTACTGGTATGCTAACATTGAAGATGACAAAAATGACATACCTTAACATACGTGACATTTCTATATTGGATAAGCCATTCATAACCTTCAAGTTCACCAACAACACTATAGGAAAGAGAAGAGTTGTTTGGGAGCCTTGGTATAGGGGTTTGTATGCCTTCTCAAGTATAATTATATCAAGACTATCTTCATCATCATTTACAGATGCACTAGTATCATCATGGTGATCATCTTCATTAGTTGCACCAATACCATCTTCTTTAGTCATGTCTTCTAGTATATTATCATCTTCTTTCATAGGATCATTATCCTCATCTTGGATATTCACACCTTCATGTTCCTCTAGATGGAAATCCACATTCACTAATCAATGAAAATTGTGGCCCCCTTCAACGCGACCATGTTACCTCCAATGACTCTAAACTATTTTGATTAGAATTCTTTGATTCTTTAAGCCCTTACATATTTTGCAAGGACAATTACATTTATCAACTTCTCTTCAGAACTAAGACCACAATCTAACAATTGTCTCATTATTTTGTTCTGGGTTCATATTGCTAGGCATGGTCTTTCTTTTATGAAAATATATCTACAAAATTATTGAACATGTTGTACTTAATATTTATAGCTGCACATGTGGTTTTGAAAGAAAAATTTGGTGTAATTAATGTGTATATCTAAAAAAATATTGGACATGTTTTACTTAATGTTTATATCTATACATATGGTTTTGAAAGAAAAATTTGGTCTAATTAATGTATATATTTGTACACTCAATTTGTGTCACACTTTAAACCCTTCTATCCAAGTGATTCCATGAGTTCAGAATGCTTGGATGCCAATGTATAGCTCCCTATCCATGGAGTGCAAGAGAGTATGATTCAAACATGAAAGCTCTCAACTGAACCTTAGATATACTCTTCTTGTTAGTAAACCATGAAATGAGAGGTTCCAAAGATGAGATGCAAGAATGAAAATGTCCACAAGGAGTTCCTCAAGGATAAAATGAAAATGTGAGCTAGATGAAATGCAAAGTGTAGCTATGTTAAACAAGATGAGAGTGTTACAAGATCCAAGCTAATTACTAAGTGATTTAAGCTATTGCAAAGAAACTAGACTAACATGCAACATGATTCTAAGCTAGTATGAGATGGATGAGAGAATGAGATGAGAAGTAGAAGTTCTTCACAAATCTTTTTCAAAGATTCAAATGAGAAACCTGTAGCATAACATTACTCAAGAGTGTGGATCCTTTGAAAAAGGGAGAGCTCTTTCTTTTAAAGTCATATGGATGGTAGAGTTCAAGGTCAACATGATGGATGGTCAAGGGTGGAGTTTGAAAATATGAGTGATCCATGTGCACACACAAGTCAACCAATAAAATAGAAGTTGACTTCCCATATAAGACAAAAGTCACAAAGTCTTTTCTTTTAATTTGTAAAATAGAAATTTTTTTTATGTGTGCACTTTAAGTGGGTTAGAAGAATGGGGGTTTTTTATTTAATTAAAAGGGAACATGTTCTTTTAATCAAATAATGGACTTAGGATAGTATAGTCAAACTATAGGTTATAATCAAATAAATAGATTTTAGCAATTTGGTCTAGGCAAATGATTAATTTAATCAAAATACTAAGAAGGGGGCTAATAGTCTAGGTGACCATTTTTAGGTGATTACATTTTTCCCTCTTTGACTAATGTATGATCAATCTAGGAAAATGTTACGTCAAAGAATATAGAAGCCAAGTAGGCAACAATAGATAGATATATTTGATTCTGAAGAATGAAATGTAGAAAGAGATAGAAAATCCTAAACATACAGTGTAATAGCAATAGTACTGAACACTAGGAAAGAGACAATGTTAGAATTTAAGAAGAATGCTAACGCTTAGCAAAGCAGATGTAGCGAGAGCAAATGAAAAGATCAAACATATGCTCCTACGAAATAGATAACTGTAGCAAACAATAATAGAGTATTTCTGCCCCCTTGGGATCAAAATCAAAATAAGGTAAGGAAAATGTAGAAATGAGCCAGATATGAGTAAATCAAGATATAGAAAAGTCCACGATGACAGATATGTGATTAGAACCAAAGAGTGACCATAAAACTAATAGAATGCCCCAGTTTGACCAGTGTTGACCATGAATGATAAAGCATGAAAATTAAGTCAAATCAAGTAGAAAGGTGATTTTAGACATGAAAAGGTGAATTAGAGAAGACATGAAGCATGGAAATGGTGAAGACATGAAGAAATGAAGATGCCTCAGCGATGATTCGAAGATTAGACCTCAAAAGGTTAGCTAACTGCATAGAAGAAGGTGGAATTTTAAAATATGATTATGACTATCAAGATGAAATTTGATTTAAATTTTGATCTCAAAAATGGATCTAGGACATCAAAATTAGCTAGGGGTGCAATTTTCACAAAATTCTGAGAAGTTTGAAAAATGGGTCAAAATTAGGTCGAAAGGCTATATAAGGGGTCCAAGTGTCATTTCATATATTTTTGTCTTTTGTGATTTTTTGAGAGCTTGTGAGATCACGGATTTGGTGAACATTCTGACTCATTGACACTATTTTGAGCACAACCAGTTGCACAACTTGCCAGGCAACTATGAGGTGTCGGTAAGTTTTCAACTTTTTGTCACTTTTTTGATCATTTATGAGCTTTTTTTTGCACATTTTAGGAGCTTCATAGAGAATATCATGCAATATTTTAAAAATGATCACATGACTACTTAAAAAAATATCACGCAATAATTTGTATGAAAAAAAGTATCACATAGTTGTTCTATGGTATATATTAAGAACCATATCCAAATGTTGCACAAATTGGTGTAAAATGTTGCTTGACAAAATTGTATCGCTCGAGTATAGTAAAAAATATTGCACAACATTTAATCAGCATATCGTGTCACTTGAGTATAGGAAAAAGTGTTATTTGGTTTGTTGTTTGCATTTTTTTGTTGGATTTTTCATGTTTGCTAATGTTTATTGATGTTTTCTTGTTTTGTATTGCAGATGGTGTTTCCAGCCCTTCTCATTAGAGCCCCCAAAGTTGTGGGGTTGTAGGTTTTATAGCACCTTGATGATGGTGAGTAAGTGGCCATAGAAAGTATGGTGTTGAGGTGGGTCATGCGGATGCCCCATCTATGAGGGAACCGTGGGTTGTTGACTATGCTAGTCAAGTGATGGCATAGAGAGCACAACACCTTCCACTTGTCTACTAAAGAGGCATCCATCAGTTTGGAGGATGTGTACTACATCCTTCAAGTACCCTACCATGGTGATCCAGTAAGTTCTAAGTTTTTTTTTGTTGTTTTATATTTTTAGGTTTTGATATCTATGTGAGGTATGTTGATGCAAGATTTGGTTATATGTCAAAAGTATACTATGATCAGACCCCGACAGAGGGGAGGTAAGTGATGTAGGAGATGTTCTAGGATGTTGCCATTCTAGACTACCATCCAAGTTGGTAGTGACTCATTGATGAGTATGGCACTGATTACCCACTATCATGTTTGTTATCATCATTGGTGGCATAGGCTCTCGTTACTGATAGGAGCCAAAAGGGCTTTCCACTAGGATGGGGTAGACTAGTGACAGATTTGATTGTATGACATTGTAGGATGGCATGGGGACCAATGATCCTTATGGATATGTATCATGAGCTACACAAGGTTGTATATCATGAGGGGCACTCTTGGGCATGTGGAGAAGTGCTAGCTTAGATATGGGTGTGGGAGCACATTGCTATCATCTGACCACGGCTTCAACCATGGTAGTGCAACCAACCCTATATCTTTGTATATAAAGGGTTTATATTGTAGACCCATAGTGGGGAGGTCACATATTATTGATGTATTTTTGATGAGCTGACAACATTCAAGTGGTAGTCATATCAAGATTGCCATAGATGATTTGACTCTTGGAAGCTAGATTACATGGGGTATAGTAGACCATTGGTGGGTAGACACTCTAATATAGTGGGACATTTCATGATTAGTTGGGTATGGTGGTA
Source organism: Cupressus sempervirens (assembly GCA_028749045.1). Taxonomy (NCBI): domain Eukaryota; kingdom Viridiplantae; phylum Streptophyta; class Pinopsida; order Cupressales; family Cupressaceae; genus Cupressus; species Cupressus sempervirens. The sequence goes on along the minus strand of CM053783.1, from coordinate 528,371,624 downwards.
GTTTACAGAGTGATAGGTAGTCTCAGTAGAGATGAAAACTTATGCTCGATTCCACTCAGATGAGGCACGAGGTGGGCTGCCTATGTTAGACTATTAGACATCCATCTAGGAGACAACAACCTTAGTTCAAACACCTTGGGATTATTTTCTAGATGTTGCAAATGTAGGGGCAAACCCAACATACTTGTATGAGAGGTAGAGGCATCTATTCTCTCAGTTTACAGAGCCAAATTCTCTACCCATAGTAGCAAGGCATGGGGGAGATGGAGGTAGAGGTGGAGGAGGAGGTGGAGGGGGCAAACATATGGAGGTTGAGAGTAGTTTTGAGATGGACATGGGTGCAGATTGTGAGGGAGGAGGAGGAGGAGGAGGAGGAGGAGGAGCCACTAAGGTGATAGAGAGTTATGCCAGTGGAGGTACAGGTGGATCATCTAGCCAGGGGGGGAGACAATCAAAATGCTAGGATCTAGGCTCTAGAGGTTGAGCTACATGCAAATCAAGTGACCATGGTGGGTGCCAAAAATGTACACTCTATTTGTGTCACACTCTAAACCCTTCTATCCAAGTGATTCCATGAGTTCATAATGCTTGGATGCCAGTTTAGAGCTCCCTATTCAAGGAGTGCAAGAGAGTATGATTCAAATATGAAGGTTCTTAGCTGAGCCTTAGAGATACTCTTCTTGCTAGTAAACCATGCAATAGGAGGTTCCAAAGACGAGATGCAAGAATGCAAATGTCCATATGTAGTTCCTCAAGGATGAAATGAAAATGTGAAGTAAGCTAAGATGAAATGAGAAGTGCAACTATGTTAAAAAAGATGAGAGTGTTACAAGATCTAATCTAATTACTAAGTGATTTAAGCTATTGCAAAGAAACTAGACTAACATGCAACATGATTCTAACCTAGTATGAGATGGATGAGAGAATAAGATGAGAAGTTGATGTAGGAGCATCCAGAGGTATAAGGGCAATCCTGTGTCACCCAAAAAAATGTACTTAGACTTAGTTTCTGTTTCATGTCTTTTCATTTTTGGATACCCATTTGGGTCAAATAAACGTTCCAACTCTCACAGTTCAACTATCAGTGTGCTAGAAAATCTCAAAAAAATAGGAGCATGCAATTTGGCCATCATTTTGGTGACCTAGAAGGTGTGAATTGGCCAGATGAATGTAATTGTGATTTAGAGAATTCCAGAAAAAGAATCAGGTCAAAAGGCCCCATGGTTTGAAAGTTATTGCAGTTTTTCAAGTTTTGGAGACCTCCTAAGAATGCTTCAAAGTCAGGTTAGGGGCATTAAATGACCTCAAAAAGGGCTGAAAAATGGGGGATGAGCTATAGAGCACTTCGAGAGCTTTCTGAAAATGTAAACGGTTCGTCAATCGGAGCTACGGTTCAAAAGTTATGCCTCCCAGAAGTTCAGTTACTGTTTCTGGATTCTTCTAGATTTGCACCGACTTCTAACGCAGCTTCTGAAACCTTCTATTTGGTCGGTGGATGCCTACTAGCACTTTCTAGAATGTACTCCTAGTCCTTACCCTCTGGGGTCTATTTAAGGAGATTTTTGGCATTGTAAAAGGCAGTTCGGAGTGGAGTTTGAGAGGAGGTACTAAAAGGAGAAATTATCTCTAGATTTTTGCTATTGTAAGCCCTTAGGGCATGTTTTGAAGTTTATTTTCTCTGTACTGTTTGTTCTAGCTTATTTTCTCAGTTAATACAATTTCCCTTTTTTTGTTGTGTCCATTTTGTTCTTGGGTCGTGTCCCCATCAAGTGGTATCAGAGCTGGTTTTCCTGAGTGTGTAGACAGAGTGCCGACTGTGAGGCAGTTTGCACCAAGACTGTGTGGTTGTGAGATTGAGTTAGAAGATGCCTCCACAAAGAGAGCATGGTAGAAGGGCCAGAGCTATTAATCCTGAGGATGTTAGAGCCCTCCAAAGGCAAGTGCAAGCATTGCAAGAGGAGCTCCGTAGAGGAGAAAATGTTGCCGCAAGTGACGACAGTGAGGATGACAATGAAGAAGAAGTAATGGAACCAGAAGGGGAATTTGATGGGGAAGTTTTGAATCATGCAGAGGAAAGGCTTTTTAGGGCCATTACTAAGTTTGGGAAAAGACCTACAATTGAAGTGGGTGTATTTTCAGGAAATCTGAAACCAGATGAGTTGATCGATTGGATCAATGAACTGGAAGAATACTTTGAGTATGAGGATATCAGGGACCCAGATAGGGTTAAGTTTGAAAAGGCCAAACTGAAAGGCCATGCCAAAATCTAGTGGCAAGAGGTTCAATTGGAAAGAAATAGAAGAGGAAAGGAGAAGATCACAAGATGGGATCGCATGGTGGACAAATTGAAGAAGTAGTTCATTCCTGTGGACTACGAGCTTGATTTGTTTAAGAAGATGCATGGGTTAAAGCAAGCAGGAAGATTACTGCAAGAATATACAGAGGAATTTTACCGACTCTTGATTAGAGCAGGGCATGTAGAAGAAAATAAGGAGAAGGTTGCTTGTTATATCAATGGGTTGCGACCTAGCATCTAGGAGGAATTAAGTCTGGTAAGAATGACCAGTGTTGAAGAGGCATACCAGTTTTCCCTATGAGTTGAAGAGAAGCTAAATAAAAGGTTTGAAGGAAGACAAAGAGGACGTGGTCAAGGAGGAAGGGGAAGCAGTAGGTCATCTGGAGGCCACAATGAAACCCAAAAGAAAAATGAAGATGAGGGTACTAGCAGGAACCAGAGGAATGAGGGTTTCAACCGCTCCCGTGACCAAGACTTTGGAAATCAGAGAGGAAGAGGTAGAGGATGTGGACAAGGAAGAGGAGGCTTCCATGGTGCCTATTTTCATTTCAATGAAGAAGCTCATCGTGCCTTTGAATTCCATCAACGACAAGGAAGGATAGATAGGAGAGATAAGGACCAAGCTAGGGTTGCTCATGTGGATGAGGATGCACAATCATCACATTTAGAGGATGCAGAAAGAGGAGAGACCTTGGTAAATGAAAGAGTCCTACTAAGTGGTGAGATTGAACTAGGACAACAGAGGAATTTGTTTCATACCAGATGCAAGTGTGAGGATAAATGTTGTGACATGATCATTGATGGTGGTAGCACTGATAACTTGGTATCAGAAGAGATGGTCTCTAAGCTGAAGCTCAAGAGGGAGAAACATCCCCAGCCCTATCGGATTGCTTGGGTAAAAGATGATCATAAGGTCTTGGTAAGTGAACAATTTTTAGTAAAATTCAAAATTGGGAGCTACCATGATGAAGTTCTCTGTGATGTTATTTCGATGGATGTTTGCCATCTATTGTTGGGTAGACCATGGCAGTTTGATAGACATGCAGTGCATGATGGACATGCAAACACATACTCTCTGAAAAAGGATGGAGTTCACCACAAATTGAAGCCCATGAAAAAGGAAGGTGAAAAGGTATGTAGCAGTGCTAGGATTTGTCTTGTTGATGGAAGAAAGTTTTTAGATGGCATGAAACATCAACATATGTGCTATGCTTTGATTCCTAGGAAAGATAAAGAAGGTAGTAGCGAAATACCAGTTGAAGTTTCAAATTTACTAGGGGAGTTTGGAGATATTATCTCTGATAATGTTCCACATGGATTGCCACCAGTAAGGCAAATCAATCATCAGATAGATCTGATTCTAGGAGCTAGTTTTCCTAACAAGGCTGCTCATAGGATGACTCCTACTGAAACAGAGGAGCTAAATAGATAGGTTCAGGAGCTGTTGAGGAAGGGCTTGATTCGAGAGAGCCTGAGTCCATGTGTAGTACTTGTAGTACTCCCACCAAAGAAGGATGGAGAGTGGAGGATGTGTACAGATTCTTGAGCTATAAATAGGATAACCATTAAGTACCAATTTCCTTTACCAAGGATGGATGATCTTATGGACTGCTTGAGTGGAGCTCAGTACTTCACAAAGATAGATCTGAAGAGTGGTTATCATCAGATATGGATTCGAGAAGGAGATGAGTGGAAAATAGCCTTCAAGACCAAGGAGGGTCTTTATGAGTGGTTAGTCATGCCCTTTGGATTGACGAACGCCCCAAGCACCTTCATGCGGCTCATGAATGAGGTACTTAAGAAGTTATTGGGAAAATTTGTTATTGTCTATTTGGATGATATTTTAATTTTCAGCAAGATTTTGGAAGAAAATTTACTGCATATTCGTAGTGTCCTTGAAAGGCTAAGGGAAGAGAAACTATTAATTAATCTGAAGAAATGTATCTTTGCAAAAAGGGAGTTAGTCTATTTGGGGTTTGTTATATCACCTGAAGGTCTCAAAATGGATCTGGAGAAGGTAAAAGCCATCTTGAAATGGCCTACTCCAAGGTCTGCTACTGAGGTAAGATCATTTCATGGTCTGGTTAGTTTTTATAGGAAGTTTATTAAGAATTTTAGTGGCATATGTGCACCCCTAACTGATACAATAAGAGGGGATAGAAAATAGTTCAAATGGACTGTAGCAGCTGCGAGAAGTTTTGAATTGCTGAAGAAGAAGGTAATAGAATAGCTTGTGTTGGCACTTTCAGATTTTAGAAAGGTTTTCCAGGTAGATTGTGATTCCAGTGGCAATGCTATTGGGGCTGTATTAAGCCAAGAAGGTAAGCCTATTGCATATTTTAGTGAAAATTTGAATGATGCAAAGAAGAAGTATTTTGTTTATGATCAAGAGTTCTATGCAATAGTTCAAGCCTTAAAGAAATGGAGGCATTATTTATTGCCAAAAGAATTTGTTTTGTATACTGATCATCAGGCATTACAGTACCTAAATAGCCAAGGTAAATTGAATCAGAGGCATATGAAGTGGTAGAGTTCATGCAGAGCTATACATTTGTGTTGAAGCATAGAAGTGGAAAATCTAACAGGGTTGCAAATGCACTAAGTAGGAGATAGTCATTGCTTACAGTAATGCAGGTTGAAGTAGTTGGGTTTGATGAACTCAAGAATTTGTACACTGAGGATCCTGATTTTGCTGAAGCATGGAAAGCTTGTAAAGAACCTGTTGCTGTAGATAGAACCAAGTGGTTAGACTATTTGATTCAGGATGGCATGTTGTTCAAGGGTAGTCAATTGTGCATTCCAAGGAGTTCCATGAGGGAAAATCTGATTAAGGAGAAACACAGTAGATGGATGGCAGGACATTTTGATCGAGACAAGGCCATTGCCATTCTTAGAGAACATTATTTTTGGCCTCAAATTTCATAGGATGTGAAGAAGTTTGTACAGAGTTGCCAGGTTTGTCAAGTTGCCAAGGGGTTTAGTCAAAATACTGGCCTATATCAGCCATTTCCTGTTCCATCAAGGCCATGGGAGGACATAAGTATGGATTTTGTTCTTGGATTTCCAAGGACACAAAGGGGTAATGACTCAGTATTCGTGGTGGTTGATAGGTTCTCCAAAATGGCACATTTCATTCCATGCCACAAAACTCATGATGCTGTCCATATTGCAAACTTGTTTTTCAAAGAGGTGGTAAGACTACATGGTCTTCCAAGGAGCATAGTTTCTGACAGAGATACTAAATTTGTGGGGTATTTCTGGAGGACATTGTTGAAAAAGTTGAGAACAGACTTGAAATTTAGTTTGCTTACAATAACTCTATAAATAGGAGTACTAGAAAATCACCATTCCAAATTATATATGGGAATAGCCCAAGGACTACACCAGAATTGAGGAAGATAGAACAAGGGGAGAGGACAAGTGCTGAAGCTGAGGAATTTGCTGAACATATCAAGCGTCTACATGAGGAGGTTCAAGCACACATTACCAAGATGAATCAAGAGTATAAAGCTAGGGCTGATCAAAGGAGAAGACATAAGGAATTCCAAGTAGGAGATTTAGTCATGGTGCACTTATGAAAAGAAAGATTTCCAGCCAATACTTACAACAAGCTGAAAATGAAGAAATTTGGCCCCTGCAAAGTTTTGAAGAAACATGACTCAGGAAATGTGTATGAGGTGGAGCTGCTAGATGGTATTCACATTTCTCCCATTTTCAACATTGCAGATTTAACAGAGTATCATGATGATGGTGCAGATGAGGTGTTAGAGCCATGTCCAATTCCTGCTTCTAAGAAGGAGGAGATAGAAGACATTCTAGATCATCGTGTGGGTAGGAGTACTAGAAACAGGTAGTATGAAGAGTATTTGGTCAAATGGAAAGGACAACCAATCGAGGACTCAACTTGGATTTCAGCAGCTGAGGTTTCCCATTTGGGATTTCCTCTACCATTCATAAAGTGACAGGGTCACTTTTCAATCTACCCTGGGTGTCTGATGCAGGAGCATCCAGAGGTATAAGGGCAATCCTGTGTCACCCAAAAAAATGTACTTAGACTTAGTTTCTATTTCATGTCTTTTCATTTTTGGATACCCATTTGGGTCAAATAAAGGTTCCAACTCTCATAGTTCAACTATCAGTGTGCTAGAAAATCTTGAAAAAATAGGAGCATGCAATTTGGCCATCATTTTGGTGACCTAGAAGGTGTGAATTGGCCATATGAATGTAATTGTGATTTAGAGCATTCCAAAATAAGAATCAGGTCAAAAGGCCCCACGGTTTGAAAGTTATTGCAGTTTTTCAAGTTTTGGAGACCTCCTAAGAATGCTTCAAAGTCAAGTTAGGGGAATTAAATGACCTTGAAAAGGGCCAAAAAATGGGGGATGAGTGAAGCTTGTCCATAGGGCCATAGAGCACTTTGAGAGCTTTCTGAAAATGTAAACGGTTCATCAATCAGAGCTACGATTCAAAAGTTATGCCTCCTGGAAGTTCAGTTATCATTTCTGGATTCTTCTAGATTTGCACTGACTTCTAAAGCAGCTTCTGGAACCTTCTATTTGGTCGGTGGATGCCTACTAGCACTTTCTAGAATGTACTCCTAGTCCTTAACCCTCCAGGGTCTATTTAAGGAGATTTCTGGTATTGTAAAAGGCAGTTCGGAGTGGAGTTTCAGAGGAGGTACTAAAAGGAGAAATTATCTCCAGATTTTTGCTATTGTAAGCCCTTAGGGCATGTTTTGAAGTTTATTCTCTCTGTACTGTTTGTTCTAGCTTATTTTCTTAGTTAATACAATTTCCCTTTTTCTGTTGTGTCCATTCTATTCTTGGGTCGTGTCCCCATCAGAAGTAGAAGTTATCCACAAAGCTTCTTCAAAGATTTCAAATGAGAAACTTGTAGCATAACAACACTCAAGAGTGTGGATCCTTTGACAAGGGGAGAGCTCTTTCTTTTAAAGCCATATAGATGGTAGAGATCAAGGTCAACATGATGGATGATCAAGTGTGGATTTTGAAAATATGAGTGATCCATGTGCATACACAAGTCAACCAATAAAATAGAAGTTGGCTTCCTATATAAAGCAAAAGTCACAAAGCCTTTTCTTTTAATTTGTAAACTATAAAAAGGACTTTATGTGTGCACTTTAAGTGGGTTAGAAGAATGGGGGTTTTATTTAATTAAAAGGGTACTTGTTCTTTTAATCAAATTTGGACTTAGGATAGTGTAGTCAAACTTTAAGTTATAATCAAATAAAAATATTTTAAAAGTTTGGTCTAGGAAAATGATTAATTAATTTAACCAAAATGTTTATAAGGGGGCTAATATTCTAGATGACCATTTTTAGGTGATTGCAATATCTACAAAAATAATGGACATGTTCTACTTAATGTTTATATTTGCACACATGGTTTTGAAAGAAAAATTTGGTCACCTCGCTCAAATTCACCCATATTATAATCAATGAAAATTTTTCTACTTACAATGCTTTTTGTTAATATCCTCCTTTGTTTCACTTCATTCTTAATTCTTCTTGAAGATGTAAATTCTTAATTTAAAAAAAAAAAAATTCACTAGTTTTTGAACTTCATCACTAAAACACCTAATTCTTGGTTTTTGACTATTTTGGTGTTCAATAATGGAAAAAATATTTGTTTCATCGTAGACATGCATTTACTACCATTCTTAAAGGTTTGGAATCAATTGGTGTCCATTAGGATTAAAAATGCAAAAAAGTTGTCATATTTGACAAGAAATTGCAAATATACAAAAATGCAATTTTGGAAAAATTGTTAAAAATGATTTTTTAGCCTCCCAATGTTCATAACCATCAAAATTTGGTTTGAACTGATTGGATGAAGGTATTTAAGATTCATTGTGTCCATTTAATAATTGATCATTGGGTTTTATAGAAGAATCAACATTTTATGAAGGGAAAAACCTATTTTCTAGAGCAAATTTGTTTTGTACATCTCTGTATGGATTGATACAGATAGTTGATGCTCATGTGAAGTTGGATACTCGTGTTATCTTTAATTTGAAATTGTTTTGGTTGAATTTTATTGAGTTTCAACGTAGTTATAGAAAATTTTCTAACTCTAGGTTTGAAACCCTCATTTCAAAGGTTTGAAGCCAAGAAATGGCCATAACTTACAATTTCAACATTGGAAATTGATTCCTTTCGGTGAAATGCAAGTAGGTAGGGTGCATTTTGAGACTTCAAAGTCTTGAGAAAGGAAATTCCCACTAGCTACTTCAAACTTGATACCCTAGGGTAAATATGACTATGTATTTAGCCTTAGAATGTGTTGTTTGAGCAAGTAATCAACAAGGGAAGATTGTGGGTCAAATTTTTTGGATGAAACAGTTTATTCTTGGTTTTTAGGAGGTCATTTATTCACATGGATCCATATATATATTTTTAGGCTCATGAAATGGAGAAGAGAAATGAAGGAAAACCTGGTGAGGGTAGACCAACTATGAGACAATTTGTTAGGGACAATGGGTATTGACCATTAATTTCTTTATGTCATTTTTAATAAATTTTCACTAAAGTCAGCAAAAAAATTAGTTATACTATAAATTATAAATGATTCAAGTTTTAATGCTTTGAATACTTGGATGAGAGAGGAAATGTTATCTAATATTTGTAACTCAAATATCAAGCAGTTGTTGTAATGAAGTATACATAAACATTTTTTTTCTATGAATTACTTGTTTACATTATGATAAGACTCATCCCATACCTAATATGATATGCATTTTATTTTGTTCAACAAGACTTTAAGTGTATGTAAGGAAATGACTCCTATATTTTAGAGTGGTTAATTGTATTCTTGCTTTGTAGAAGTGAGACTGCAAAACAAAGTGGAGAGGTCCTACTAAATATATTCAGCCTTATGTTCCTTTTGTCACATTTAATTATTGCATCGTTGAATGCTTCATTGTAAATATGTTATTCTTGGTTTGATTTTGAAATCTATGTAATCTTAGATTTATTTTTGTAGGATTAATTGTTCATCATCATTAGGGGGTGCTCAAATTACTGAAATAAATTGTATTAAATTTTCTTCTAAATTATTTCATATATGCTTGAAGGCAGTTGCAGGTAGTTGAAGGCTGCCTCCTACAAAGAGAGGAAGGAAAAATAAGTTTGAAAAGATTAAATAAGAGATAGATTATGGTATCTAATCAACTCTTGATGAAAAATATGCAATCATAAATTGCCCAAGAAGAGCATGATGGTCTTCTTAGGAGCCATGAAGCTTTGCACATGGAATGTCAGATGAAAGGGCTCATATTAAGCAACAATTAGATGCTCTTGGGTTGGAAATTGTAATGATATAAGAAACTAGATTATCCTAGTCAATGTTTGAGTCCACATTATTTAAATGAAAAAATGGCATTCGCTTCAAACTAATGCTGATGGTGCATCGACAAGATTCACAGTTCTATGGAACTGAAGATTGATCAATATTCAACTACTTAAATCTAAATCCAATTGGAAAGCTCTATTTGTCACCCATTTTGACCTTCATTTTTTGTTAGTAAATATTTATGGGCCGACTACTACTATGGACAAAAAATGACAATTACACATCTTTCCCTTCTTTATTTTGTCTATAGACAAAGGGTTGCCAGATACATAATCCTTGCAAATGGACGGTGCAAGAAAGATAAACATGAAGAAACTTGGTCAAATATCAAAGAAGATGTTTAATGAGAATAGCATGAAGTTTGTTTCAATAAAGGGAAGAAGAGTGCTTTCACAAACCAACACCCAACATTTGGACTAGTTTGCAGAGCAGCTCATTATTGAACATGAAGCATGTAGATCCCTAAGAAAAGTGCCCACTATTGATCTGAAGTACACTAATAAAGATCTCAAAAAGTGTGTATTATACAAAATAACCTACATTATCATTGTACTACTCATATACTTAACAAGGGATTGATATTGTACAGACTGTGATGAACCTATAGGGGAAAAGAGTTTTTGTATCTTTCTGTTATCCAAAGTTTTTGGAAATGACTAATTTTTGGGTTTTGAGTATAACATAAGCATATGCAAAATCAAAATTCTTTTAATCTTGTAATAAACTACTCAAAAAAAGGATCAAATATGAATATAACATGTCATAATGTAGATAGAATTTTATCTAGAAAAAATATGATTATCCATGTTTTCTTTCTCCTTTAAATGCATGAAATGTCACTAGAAATCTATGTTTGTTGCATGACAAGAAATTTTGACTAAAATAGTTTGGCTTTTCTACAGTCAAGTCATATTCCTTGATTTTACATAAGTTGGTGCTTGTGTGCAATAAAAATATAATTAACATCAAATAAATCATACCACCATGTCTAATGATTTTTTTTCTTTATTCTTACCCCAAGGGTTCTATTCCATCAAATTCAATCAACACTTGGTTTCTTCAGTAGTGTAGCACAAATTGATTATGGTAGAACATAGGCTGTTCATGTTTTCTTCAATTTTACAACACAATTTTTTTATGAAAGCATGTTGATGGTGATTGTAATTTTATAATATGTAGAACATGTTGCACACATTTTTTCTACAATAATATAGCACAAGTTGTTTATGTAGCACAAGTTGTTTATGCTAGCTCTAGTTTTTGATGTTGATTATGATTTTCTACTGTATAGAAAATGTAGTGCCCTTGCACATGTGAGGCATTGGATGATGGGAACATGGAGGAAATATATTGTCTAGTTTAAATCTTAGCTTAAATCCAATAAAAGACACATTACTTGTTTGTAACTCTAGTTTTAACATGATAGATCTTTCAAATAATTGCAATACACTTTGTCTATACCCTACACTATAAGGAAGAATGTTTGCATAGATTTTCATGTTTGGCTTTTACTTAACTTTCATTCAAGAGTGTCTATCGTTATTTCAACAGTCATATTTACTGCATAACATGCAATAATTTCAGTATGTGGACCAATCCCTCTTTGTAAATCCTCTTGTCAATCCCATTTTTCTTGGAGTACTTAGGGATGATTCTTGGAAATCAAGTTCTTCACCTTCCATTGCATTTGTGGAATCGATACTTCAAAACTTTTCCAAAAATTCTCATTTGTGCCTATCTTGCTATACTTTAAATGGATGGAACCTATTTCGTTGATGTGCATTTTCATATGGTTTGTAGTGATTCTTTTATGAAAAAAATGGTTAAAATATGTTAATTTCATTGTCAATTTTTTTAAAAAAAAATCATTCACTAATATTTTACATACATCACTAAAATTTTAATGAATTTAAAAAATAGAAAATGTATAAATTAGTTGTCACCTAAAAATAAAAGTTTATCAAATCGTTGTAATTTAAGAATGGAAACAATTGATGGGTTAAGGGGAAGTTTATGTAATATTTGAACATTGCAAATTGTGTGTATTATTTGTCTCATGAAATATAATAAGACTATTAAATCTTTCTTTTCAACATATATAATTTCTAATGTTTATAAATTTATACATATTTTTAAATATGAAAAATGTTAATTATCTTTAGCCTTATTGGTTGAAATTAACGATAGTCAAGAATAAAAATAATTTCTATTACAAACAAAGAAAATAAACTCTGGGAAAAAATTAGGTAATCTAGATATATATTATCTATAATCTAGAAATCTAGAAGTTTCTAATGTGGGCGGCAGAGTGTTAATATTTGTTTTGGATGTATGCTACATGTATGGTGAATGAATCAGGGCCAAAAACAAAAAAATGACTTCCTATGTTCTCCAAGAGCAAATTGTAGATGAGGTTCCATCCTTTGTGTTAAGCTGGCTGTTAGGGTTTTTTATTTTTCACATCAATCTGGTAATGCTTCACATGCACTCAACAGTTTGTATAATGTTGGACCAATTCTTTATTCCCCTCACCTTATTATTTATTCTAGTTGGTTGGATCCAATGAAGGAGGTTTTGATGCACAATGACCTATGGATCAAGGGAAGCTCTACATCCCTACTACTCTAGTTTCTAGTGGCAAGCCTAACAAATCTATTTGGTTCAATGGGACTTTGAACTAAACCCTACCTCTATCATTAGTACACACTTGTGTAGCTACACTACAAAAATAATTTTGTTTTCATAGTTCAGAGACTAAAAATGACAAAGGCCCAACCCAATAAATCCCCTTTTCCTTTTGCTATTAAAGCTGAAGTCCAACACATGCTCAATTCCTTTAGATCCTTTAGATATTGGGAAGTGAAGAAAATTGAAGTAACATTAAACAAAACTAAAACTCGAGCCGTGAAATCACATTTTTATACTTTGTAAAAGAGTCAAATACAATAGAAAATGACAATGTCTATGCCAAACAATGCAAATAAAATAATATGCAAAGAGTGAAAAGAATAATGACAGAATAATGGAAGTTGAAGGCAAGAGATAGATTCATGTGTAACCTGAAATGAAAAGCAAGGCCTAGGAGACTAACCTGAAATGGCTCAGGCACACACTGAACAACAAACTCCTGCCGCCAAATAAACACGTTCCAAAAAATAACAAATAATTAATGACAATTTTTTTTTTTTTTTTTCTATTAACCCAATTTGGTCAACCCTAATTTGGTCAAAATTTTGACCAACTCGAGCATAAAAACAAAAAAAAAATGTATTCAACAAGCCCATTAAGGGCTTGGTCAAAATAAAAGGTTGAAAATTAACTTATAATGTACTAATGACATTATGTTTTGAATTGCATTTTGGTTTGGGTTTGGATTTTTGATGTGTGTGGAACCTTAGGTTAGAGTTTTGACCACATTGCATAAGGTTTAGTGTCTTTAGTTGGGACATTAGTAGAGGATCCTCTCTTCTCTCCAAGCTTATAGGAACTCGATAATGATCTATCCTAGATGATTTTTCAACAAGGAAGAGACATCTTTCTAGATTTGTCCCATACTTTGATTCTTGTACTAAAAAGAAAATGTCCTTAAGGAAATTAGTTATGTATAATGTAAGTTGCAATCATCATTATCCAAAGGTAGCTGGTTGTAGATATGTTAAAAATGGCTTGGTAGTCTTGGACTCTACGTTCTATTTTTTATTGTTTGATTACTTACTATTTTGTTGATCCTTTGTTGTAAATAAATTTAGGTGTTATTAAAACTTATCCTTAATAGAAAATTTAAATTTGTGATGATTTTTTTGAGGTCTCACTTGAGTAAAAATAGGACTAAGAAATACTAAAAGATGCCTTAGATTAAAAGTACTAGCTCATAAATATGTAGTTTTGTAACAAAGTAGAGCTCATTAAATCTCTGAAAAATATTTTTAATATTTTTATATGTTTGTCTAAAGCCATTGAATTTTTTTTTATATGTTTGTCTAAAGCCATTGAATTTTTTTTCCCTTATTAACACTCTATATGTAATCTAGTTAAATGATAAATTGAAAATTTATAATTTTTTCCTTAGAACTTGTAAAAACTAAGAATTTATACCCCCCAAAGCTTATATTTCCCTTGGCACTTTAGCTAAATTCTAAAAATGTAGTTTTCCATCTTACATTCTAGTTAGAGTGCCTAATTCTCAATATCCTCACAACTTTTATTTACCTTGCTACTTTCGTTAGGTACTAGGTAGGGTGTCATCTTGAATTCTAGTTATTGAGTTAATTATGATAGGACATATTTTAGTCAAATTGATGGGGAAATGCATTTTTTAATGAAGTATTGACTTCATTATCTTTCTATGATCCTTTATTTGATGAGGTGCATTTTTGCAGACTATTGAGAGAAATGAAAATGGAATAGGAGTCCATATGAACCTTTATACATGTGACTATAAATAATTTAATACCCCTATTGAAATTAAGGTCAATTTGTCTATTAGTGAATCACATTTAGTCAATATATGGTTGCTACTGAGTTTCTTGGTTGCTACCAAGCTTTAGAACATATGTATAGTTCATGCCAAGTATAGTAGTGTCTACTAAGTTGTTTAGTGCAAGTGATGGAAACTCCAGTGTTAACTGAGCTCCATAGTGTTAACCAAGTTATTTAGTGTTAACCATGTTCTCTAGTGTCTATTGATCTCATAGGGTTGGAAAAGTGAATCTAGTGTTGATCAAGCCATGAAGTGTTAACTGAGAGATTTAGTATATGTTGAGTTTTACAGTGTTCAATGAGTCACACAATGATGATCGAGTTCAAGCTACTTGGAAGTGATTAGTATGAATTGAGACTCTTTATCAATTGAGTGCCAGAAGATGCTGAGTGTTGACAGTGATTTCCAAGTATCAAAATATCACCAAGTTTGTCTTCAAAACCTGAGTTACATTAGTTGGGTTGAATTTGTGGATTTCGATGAAACTTGTATTATAGCTAAATTTAGTAAGTTATGATTTGGATTGGTATATATGTAAAGAATTGTATCATATCTAAATAAGTATCACATGAGAATGGAATAAGAAAAAGTGTGAATTAAGAAGGCTACAAGAAATATAAGGTATTAGAAATTTATTCAGCACTCCCCTCAGGATTCATGACAAGAGGCTTAACAACCTCTAGTGTACTATAAGTTGAGTGGTTGTATCAACCATTGATAGATTGGTCTTTTGGTGCAATGAAAATCCCACTCTAATAAGTGGTATCAAAGCTTGGTCATAGGTTCAAATCTTTAGATCCTTGGGTAATGCTGATGGGGAGATTGTTAGAAATTTTTTTAGCACTCACCTCAAGATTCATGATAAGGGCTTAAATACCTCATGTGTACTATAAGTTGAGTGGTTTTATTGAGAATTGATAGATCAATCTTTTGGTGCAAAAAAAACCCCACTCTAACATAAGGGACAATAAAGATCTATCTATCATAGCAAGGTGATCATTACAATTCAAGGAATCTCAACTAGAAAATTAGAGTTGTAGATCAGAGATCAGCCATTGGTTCATCCAAATAGGTGTATCAGTTAAATCCTTTAACAAGGTAGACTTAATAGTCTTATGTGAAATCTCTTTATCGAGTGCATGCTTCATTGTATAATTAGTAAATCCTTTCACAAGGTGGACCTCATAGTCCTTATTGCTTCTAACATGGCAGATCATCAAAAGTGATCAATTGTAAGCTTTAATAGGTTAAATTTATACTAAAATACTAAAGCTTGTGGGTATCATCCCCACTCAGTTTTACTTTCTATTTGGAAGGTTTCTAGGTTACCATATCTTATGTTAAGTGTTATGAATGTTTTACTGCTTTCATTCTTTCATGCATGCAAGTAGATCAGGAAATTATATGAAGGATTAATAGGTGAAATAAGAAGCATATTTTATTGATTCCTGATTCACCCCTCCCCTCTTGGTAACCTTGCCTACCTCATATTTCCAACAACCCCATGATGTCTGAAAATCTAAAATTAAACTTGGTCCATGGAGGACAAAATATGATTTGAAAATAATATGAATTAAGCATATTTTTCTTAGTTGAGTTTTGTTTATGTTTAAGATTTCTTGCCTATTTTTAGCTTTTCACATGTCTAATGGTTACATTTTAAATATTTCTATTTTCTTTAACAAATATATATGATGGTCAATAAGACCTTCAACCCTTTTTTGACATGTATGACTATTGTTTTATAACTAGTTTTTATTATAAATGCAAGTTTCCTAAATATAAAATAAAATGATTCATTTCCTTATGATAGAGATATAATTTATTAAGGAAACTAATTTTTCTTGATATGAATCTAAGGATATAATATTCTATTCTATATACACATTTTTTGATAGGATGCACTAATCACTAATTAAGTATGGGGTTAAAATGGTAAAATAAGGGATATTATGTGTTTTGCAATAAAAAACTTCATATGTATTTTATTGGTGAGGATTAAACCTAACCATTTGATGAATATGATGTATATTAAGGACCATATGATTATAAGGGACTACTTTGTTGGATCTTGTATATTAGAGTGAATAAGCTTGAGGAACGCTATTTGGTTTTAAGATATTTTAAAAAGGACAAGACATACCATTAACAACTTTATAAAAATCTAGTGTCCAATCTCAAAAGAGGGTAGATAGCTCACCCACAACATAAAGAGTAGAATAAGAGATTGAAGAACGATTTTTCCTAAGTTGTCTGATAATAGTCTGGATGGTATCATTGTAGACACCTAAATCTAATTACATCATTCAAGTAATCCTATTTAGTCATCTCTTAAGACATTATTGATTAAGTATAATTAATTTAATGTCATCCCCTTATTAATTGACTCATTTAATTGACTAAAGTCCAATTGATAAATTACATGACAACCAAAAGTTTAAATTATCAATTAAATTCTTATTCTTCTATTAAATTAAATAAATATAGAATATCTATTTAATTTAATCTCAAATTCCCCTTTGATAAATAATCCATTTAAATCAAATATTCAACCCCTAACTAATCCTTAACTCAATCCTAACTCCTTAGTTCTAACTCAACCCAACCCATTCACCCATGCTAACCCATTCAATTAAATTCTTATTCTTCTATTAAATTAAATAGATATAGAATATCTATTTAATTTAATCTGAAATTCCCCTTTGATAAATAATCCATTTAAATAAAATCTTCAACCCCTAACTAACCCTTAACTCAATCCTAACTCCTTAGTTCTAACTCAACCCAACCCATTTACCCATGCTAACTCATTTAACCAACTAATTAAACCAATTTAATTAACCAACCCACTTGCATTTCTCTAACATGCCCACTTTCCTCCTAATCCCCTCTAATCCAAGCCTAATCCCCACCCTAAACATGTTCACAACTTTAATGATAGATTAAGAATTCCTAAGTTAAGCCAAAGTCAAAGCTTCCATCCCATTTCATACACCTCACTTACATCCCCACCCACATGTATTTAATACTCTTACAAAGACTCAAAGGCTTCTTACACATCCCTTACACACCCTTAAATTCCTCTTACACACTCCAACTCCCTAATAACTCACTTGTACCCCCACTTTGCCTCCATTTTTCTCATCCTCTGACATCCTCTCTTTGTGACACTTGTCACAAGGATATGGATTTGAGAAAGCACAATCCATGTGCTTCCCTCTCTTTTCATCCTATCCCTCTCACATTTTCTCAACTATGCATCTTGGCCCTCCATTAAACTACCATTTTTCCTATAAAATAAACCCCACTCCCTTCACATTTGTATCCACTCTTTATGCTAATGTTATAATTCTCTTGTGAAGAAAAAAGTCATCAGATACACCCTTATCATGCTCAAATTCACACCCATTTCACACTTCCATATCCCATCCATTGAAGGCTTGAGACACACAAGATAATACATCTCCAATACTTTCACAAACCCTCTTCAACTTGGAGGAGTGAGGTTTGCATTCCTTTTAATTATTTTTGGTTTTATATTGAAGGTATTCTCATAGGTTTTAACCTTGTTGCTTTGTTGAATGCTTTGTCTAACCTTGGTATTCCATTGGCAATACATTTTGGCATGCCTCATATGAACTGCAAATGTGTCATTCATTCATCCATTTTAATCTATTTTTCTTGCAAACTAACAATCCAATAGTTGTTGTTGTTTAAGTATTTTGTAAGTGTGTTTTGGTGCTTGTGCAAGTTTGGAGACATGTTTGGAAGGAACAATCATGCTTTGAAGACTTTAAAAAGCACTCAAAAACGTCTTAACCACCCAAACTAATTTTTTTCAGGGCCATTTTAGTGCTTATACCATTTTCTCTAATACATATGTGACCCATTTTAGTGCATTTAAACACTTCTATAATGCCTAGTGAATCACATCGTAGCACATTTATCAATTCAAATAGTGCATTTGACGTGTTTTAACATATTTAAAACCTATTTTGATGCATCTAAGCATTTTTTTTAGCACATTTGACTTGTTCTGTAGTGCATATGCTTAGTTCTATAACACATTTGATCAAATCTCTAGTGCATTTGAAATCACTCCGAATTCTTATTTACTAGCTACACTTGAGCAATAAAACATCATTTTAATGCATTTACAAATTTCTTTAGCACCTTCAAAGTTTGTTTTAGTGCATTGATACAAAATTTCAATGCTTTTACTCTATGATTTAGCATATTTGCATAATCCTATAGTACATTTGAGTAAACATTTTCACAGTGCTTGGTGAAGTGTTCTATAGCACTTTTGCAAATTCTTGTAGTACTTTTGCATTATTTTGTAGCACATTTTCTTAACTTAGAATCCTAAAGGATCTAACTATGGATTTAATCTTTTGTGTAGGTAAGGGAGCCTAGGAAACTGTTATTTTGCTAATTGTTGCTTGCAGGTTGTCATTTAAAACATTTTCTTTGAAATTTAACTTGAATGATTAATCATGGTTTAATAAAATCGCACTTTCAATTTGGGCTTAATAATCCAATAAATAATTCTGGAATGCATTTAGGGATAAAATGAAAAAAAATCATCACATTTTGATTTGGGTGCTAAAATTGAATAAAAAAATCAAAATGCAAACTCCATCTTGAATGCTTAATACATTGTCAATAGTTTCAGTGGAATGAATGCATAGAAATCAAACACACTCTTGAATGCAAGAAGGATCAAATAAAAATTCTATGAATCACACTTTCAATTTGGACTTAAAAACAAATTCATCAAATATTGAATGTTTAA
Organism: Cupressus sempervirens; assembly: GCA_028749045.1. Lineage (NCBI taxonomy): Eukaryota > Viridiplantae > Streptophyta > Pinopsida > Cupressales > Cupressaceae > Cupressus > Cupressus sempervirens. Next base: position 528,352,683 of record CM053783.1, on the reverse strand, counting down.
GAGGAAAAGAAAATTGCAAATTAACAAACTCAACTTTGGGGTTTGGAAAGAAATCAAAAAATATAGAATGCTCTAAAAGTAAATCATTCTTATTCACATATTTTTCAAAATATTTCACGCATGATTTATTAAGTTGATGTAAACTATCAATTTGGAAAGAACATTTTATGTTAACCACAAGTATCTTCAAGATCTTAGATAGGCAAAATTAAATGCTTCAAGTTTGAAATGAACCTAGGTGTTTTGTGTGTTTGAAGATGTGTTTTTCAACAAGTCTTTTGAACTATATTTATTATTTTCAAATTAGATCCATTAAATACATGATGCATGTACTGAAGCTATTAGCAAGACTATCTGCAACAACCTAGGAGTACTTCTAGAGAGTTCTATCCTTTGGGAAATGTTTGTCCCCTTAGGAGACATGCTCAAATTGGTAAATCTCCTAGGCTAGTATAAAAATGAGAAGGCAAATTTTTACTCAATCCACACAAGTTTGGGAAATGCATTTCTACTAGTTGTTTGACGTAGGGAAACAAGATCCTATGATTTTAGCATGGGAAGAATAGACTCTTAAGTGGGTCACACACATAACATCCATTTAGGAGGACTCTATGGATCTTATTACAAACTAATGAGTAGCCACCCTTTTATCCTTAGTATGTTACTCACAGTGCAAGAGAATATAAGGCTTCTCTGAAGTTACCTGGCATATATGTTTTCCATAGTAGTGGCATAAGGCTACTTGTATTTCATCCCCAAGAGTTTTTTTCCCTGTAGAAGGGGGACATCGATTTTTCATACCTTGAAGTATCTTTGATGTGTAGTGGTTTCAATCCACTCTTGTATCAACTTACCTCTTAGATTGAGAGGGAAATATCACACTAGATCTAGAAAAATTCAAGATGGGCTCCTCTTGGCATGCCTAATGAGTAAAATATTGAAGCCAATTTGACCTCAGGGATAAAGTGTGCTTGAAATATCTTCTTTGTGACTAGACTACGTAAAAAAAAAACACATTGGTTACTATCAAATCCTTTTGATAAAGAGATTGCTTGTTTGTGTCTCTCATAGTTGCTTTATCCTTTGAGAGATTATTTTCTCACAAAGTCCTATCTACTATCAGAAATTCTTATCTTTGTTTTCCAAAAGGTTGTTAGCAAGTCTATTTGCAAAAACCCTAGGCCTAGTTTGTTACATTTTACCTTTAGTTCAAATCAAAGTTATTAATTCATCCTTTGAGAATATTAGTTTTTCCCACTTAGAATAATTTTCTATCCAAAAGTTCATGTTTTCCAACCTAAGTAAAAGGCATACTTAGTGTAGTCATTGCCTTGAACCAAAAGTTAAGAAAAACCTAGAGCATACAAGTGGAAACCTCATGTTGGACCTACAAAAACCCATGTTCAAAAAGGTCAAACTCAAGTAACCAACAATATATAGAGAAATAGAAGCTAAACAAAAAAAAATACACACCCAATCCAAGACTTGTTAAACTTGAAAGAATTGAGAAAGAAGGTATTGAAGCAATGCTACAAATAGAGTGAGATCAAAAAGTTCAAAACATGACCTTAAGACATGGAGTCAATCATAGCCCCACCAACTACATCGGATACATCCACTTTGATTAGGTCTATCTTCTTCCATACACACTTTTCACTTATCATATCATAGATTCACCCCTTTAACATTATTATACAGGTCATTATCCTTCTTAGGAATTTTGTATATTTGTCATTCTTAGACCATACTTTAGAAACCCATCCCCATCCAAATAAAAATTCTAGATCAATATCCTTCATCATCTTCATGATCCTTGAGAATTTGGCATCACTTTGTTAAAGTTGTCTATCCTACTTCCTACATTTATCATACTATCATGATTATCCCTTTGACCATGCATTGTCTAGGGTAATCTATCTTTGTCACTTGTGTCCCTTATCACCTTGATCCATAGGTTGGGCTCCACATGTGATCATCACATGTCTTCCAAAAGGTCATTAGTCTATCCTAAAGTTGACACTCTCACCACATCTTGGGCTTACACATAGGAAACCATCCCCTTTACTTTGACATCACATTGTTAACCATTTAGGTCCATTAGGCATCATATTCCTAGAAAGTAAGATCCTCCATCATCCCATTTTATGTGAAAAACCATTCACCTATCACACATCTTTAGGCCCAAGGAAATCCTTGCATTATAGGTTAAGCATTGCCACATCCTTAGGAAACTTAGAAGGCATCTCCTTGCATATTGCCATCTCACAGTTAGGAGGATTATCATTTCATGCCACCTACCACACACCACCGAAAGAACAAAATGAATAAGAAAGACATGGATCCTAGTCTTGGTGGTAGTTTGGCTGGTATACAAGCATACCCAATGGCTTCCATGATCACACTTGACCCACCTCTACATAATCTAGAAGATTTGGGACCCTCACTATCAGACATAGATGCCTTTATGAATCAACTTAGGAATTCAACCCTTGTAAATTCCATCACAGAAAGAAATAGAGAAACCATCATGGAATTTTTTTAGAGAGATAACATTGGTTTCTTTGGCTTTAAGAGACCACCACCTTTGGACATAGCAAACCCTATGCATCCTTTGTTTGAACAATTGCCACCACCCATTTATCCCTCTGATCCCAACAACCCCTTTTTCATACCTAGAAGAGGACATCAATTAGTGATACAAAAAACCTTGGAATTAAATGTAACATCCACCCAACTCAGCTCTCCCATCCCATAAAGAAACCAACCCACCATTACACAACCATTAGTCTACACAATACCTCAACAACTGAGTATCACATAACCCATATCTGTGTCCACTTCCATCACTATTGTTGCAACTTGACAAATTGAATCCATCCCATTGAAAATTGCATGACCTTCCACCTCTCAAGTTAGTGCATCCACCTCATTCATAGCCACTAGTGGTGCATCTCATGCATTCCAAAAAAGTATCCAATCAACACCACAATTCACCATAGGGATATTGCCAGTAGGGCCTAGCCATGAACATATTGTCACCCTAATTTTAGCATCAATCCATTTTCTTCCACCCAAAGCACCACCACTTCATTTTCACTTGGCCCTTGGAATTTTGTACAATTATAGGGGTAGGAAATAATCCTCTTGACTAGTAACCCATTCATGCCAACCTTCTAAGTGTAAAAACTCCCACCACTGCTAACCAATCTACTACCACCCATCAGTAATTATTTCATAATACCATCTTTAGGGAATAACCAAATGATAACACAATAAAAACAACCAACAATGGGGGAAATCCCCTATATCAACTATTTTGCACTCTTAAACATCTAGTTTGCCTCTCAAGGAAGAGCACACCCAACTTAAATTGGGAAAAATATGGAATCCCAAAACATTGCACTAGTATATCCACCACCACCACTATAACAAAAACCATTACACACAGAACCATCCATCCAGACAATAGTTCCACACCTACCCACTACTGCAAAAACTACAATATCAATAATTTTTCCCTAGGAAGTGTAGTAGTATGTCCAACCACCACCACAACAGCCCATAAATCTTTTCCAAGTAGTAGGGAAAGCCATGTTCCACCCACAATAGTACACCCATCAAAGTTATCCATATTCACTTGATCCATCTGATACATACCCTCCACTAGGGGTACAACCTATAATACCTATCAACTTAGGGTGGGAAAAGATGAAGAGCACTTTGAATTTACTCAAGGATGACACTAAACCCAAAACCTTCAAATTTGAAAATGTCTGCCCAAATCCATTTGACAAGGCTATAACAATGACACCCTTTTCCAAGCACTTTGAGATCCCCAAGTTTGATAAATTCAAGGGGAGGGGATATCAAGTCACACATATCAAATAATTGTACATGCGTTGACAAGACAAATCCTACATGAAATATTTCTCATGCATCTCTTCCAAAAATGTCTTGGAGGCCCTTCTCTAAAGTGGTTCTATCATATATCCTGTGGTATGTTACACACATCTGATGAAACTAAGTTGTTAGTGGTTGATTTAGTCCACACTAAATAGAAAGGAGGTGAAATCCTTGCTGATTACTTGCAAAGGTGGAAAATTCTCATGACATGAATATGTTGCAATTTACTAGATTACCACTATTGAAAAAAATTGGTTAATTGTGTATTGTATTTGATGTTACACAAAATGCCATATCTTTACTAGTCAGTGTATGCCAAGCTCACTCGGGCATTGAAGATAGTTTCCTATGTCAGCCAAGCATTTCAGAGTTTTCCAAGTTTTGAAGACAATGTTTACTGAGTTCACTTAGATTACAAAAAGAAGTTCATAGAAAATTGAGCGTTAATCGAGCTCACTCAGTTAATGAAGGACAAGTTGGATAAAACCAGTATTAACTGAGCTCACTTGATTACCAAAGGAACTTTGTGAAGGAAAATTATTTTGAAGTTAGTGTCTATCGAAAAGGGTTGGCTAATGAAGGAATTTCTTATTTGGCATATTGAGTTCAATAGTTTTGTTTGTTGGTCCTAGCTAATGGAGGAGATGAATATTAAGTATTCTAAGTTGTATTCAAGCCAACTTGAAAATTTGTATGATATAAATGTTAACCATATTTGCCTCCTGCCAAAATTTGAATTCAAATACTTGAGCCCACCCAATGGTCACTTTCCATATTTAAGTATTTAAAATGCCATAGAAATACGAAAATAAATGAAATAAAAACTTAATGTATTTCCTTTTTTCTAAGTGAGTGTGCACTTTAATGTTTTTGCTTGCCCACAATTCCCTCACTATCAGATCTTTCATGATCTATGGTGGGGGCTTTCCTTCTTTCTCAAAATGCACTACCTTTACCTAATGCAGGCAAGTGTCTTTACACCACATAGCTCCTACTAACATTCAAACCTTAGTGCACTACAAAATTTTTTGGTTGTCAGAAGTAGTCAGACCTGTTGTAGAGTTGTGAGTGTTCCTCGTACACATTTTGAATTTCATGCGATGTCATTGGTTGGTCTTTTAATGATATTAATACTTTATAGGTTAGGCATTGTGATCTTTGATTTAGAAAAGATCAAGGGCTAGCACTTTCCTGTAATATGAAAGTGCATGAGTTTTAAGTAATGCGAGCAAGCCCCTTCGTGACACGTAGCTGATAATGACATCATGCATCTATTCTTCTCAAAGCAAGATCCACCGTTTGATGCAAACAGATCTACAGTGGGCACTTCCCCACATTATGAAGATGCAAGGATGTTAAGGAATGTAGGAAAGTGCCTCACTTTCATGTGTCTTTGTGAGGTCAGGTTGATTTCATAAGCCACAAGGTGATGCCAGGTGGGGCCAGGTCATGCTAAGGTGTATGCTGAGTAGTTCGTGGGCCCAAAAGTATTAAGGGCAAGTGTAGTATCATGAAGATCTTCATGATCGTTGATCTTATAGAGATCAATGATTAGTGCTTTCCCACATTATGAAGATGCAAGGTAATTAAACAATGCGAGAAAGTGCCTAAAGGACACGTTTCCTTATGGGCTCGGCTAAGGCATTAATAGTTAAGGCTAACGATTATGTGACATCATGGTTAAGTTGGGAAGGTGGCTCAGTTAATTGAGAAGATGTGGTCAACTACATGGAGACTTACGAGGTGGAAAAATGAAATGAAATTATTGGCCCACATGGCCCATTTTGGTTGTGAGACTCAGTTAACCTACCGACTTTGTTGATTCATAAGCCAAAGATGAAGGAAATCAAGTTTTCTTACACGATTTGATCCTTATGATCAATTTGAACCACTCTTGAATGAATGCTAAACCTAGTAAATAGTAGGAGAACACTCCACCACCCTATTTCATCCATCTATTTGGTTAGAATGGTTTAATGGAATTATTCCTGTCAGGGCACTGTTTCAACAAAATATCAAATTTCATTGTATCTGAATCTGTGCCCAAATTAGATTTTCTCTAGATCTGTAAAGAGACTTAATGGTAGTGGTTATGGAGTAACTTCAATTAGAGAACATCTCAGTTATGCCTAAGATATAAAGGCAATTTTTGTAGATTTTTTTGAGGTCGACCCTTCTTTGTTTTCTCTAATATTGCTCTGCAATTTCACTATAAATCCCCTTTGCCTCTGAATTGTATGACATTCTTATCTCCTTTATCCATTGATGTGAAGTGCAAGAATTATTTGAATCTCATTGGTGTATTGTAGATATCTACAATCTTGCATGACTGCATCTCTTGTGGCCTATAAATGGTGTATAAGTGAATCCTCTCTTTCCTTGTGTCATTCATTTGGGTTCTTTTGATTTGCATGTGATTGTTAGATTAAAGCAAGTTTGGATGCGTATATATTTTGGTGTCATGATGCTTCAGTAGTACATGTATGGGTAGATTTTGGTTTGAACACCCTATTTTTGGTGCATCACCCCCCTTAGGTTAGAATAGGTAGATTTTCTTCTATGCATTCTTTCTCCCTTTTCCTCTCTAAGAGTAGTTAGGTACACCTTGATAGTAAAGGAAGCCAACCTTCTCTAGAGACTCAACCTCATATTTCAAATCCCACATCTTGGAGGTTGTTTCTATGTTTCACAAGGTTGTCCTTAGGTAAAAACTTTGGACAAGGGTGTAAACTTTTGTGACAACAATTTTTAGCATGCTCGGTGGGACTGTATTCAGAAAATTTCAAGTCTACTGGTGTCAAAAGGAAGATTTCAAGATTAATATTAAGGAGCTAGTACTAGCTTCAGTGTTTGAGCTTTCAAGGGATTCATTCTTCAAGTACTTGGTTACTCTGAGCTTCAAATACATCTGGTTCTAGACCAAAGTTATAGTAATTCATGCCCAAAGTTGAAACAAGGGCATCTTCTAGAGGTAAATTTTAGTACCAAGAGTTTTTATTTTCAAATCTTAGAAGAAGGAAGACTATAGTATCTTTATCACCAGTTAGGAGTGCAATAGTAACAAACACACCTACAAGATCCATCTCTACTCCTCCTACTATTAGATCTTAGCCTAGATTGCCATCAACACATATCAATAGATCACTTGTCTATATGGCGCAGCCTAGAGCTCATTCTTTTACCAACTTTAATGGTGGAAGTCCTCTTTTATTGGCCCAAAGACATGACATACCAATAGCTGCACTCAAAAGTATACCAAAATTTACTGGTGAAACTTCTATCTCTCGATTAGAACACATTTAAGAAGTTGCAAATATCTGCAATATCCATGGTATTATAGAAGATGATGTTGCAGTAAGGCTTCTAGCCTCATCCTTGAAAGGAAAAACACTACAATGGTATAGAGGTTTGGTTCATGGTTCTATAGCAGATTAGGATGGATTAGGAGTAGGACTGTGCAAACACTTTGAGGATAAAAGTGACCATTTATCACTTTTAGAACAGTTGACTACTATAAAAAGAGCCCCCCATGAATGTATGATTGATTTCAACTATAGATTTCAAAAGACATGGGATAGAATACCTACTTCAGTAAAGCCTACCCCTGGTAATGCCTTCTTGCATTACCTCAGAGCTTTTAATAGTGCCATTGCCACTACAATCCAAACTATGGGAGGAGATACCTTGCCTAATGCTTATGACATAGCAATAAAGTTAAAAAACATGCTAATACAAGGAGGTAAGCTAGCTCCAAGGCCTCCTATGCCTTTCTTTGCTCACATTCCAAATCACCAACCATCAATGGCTCCTCTTCCCACAACTTCCACATCACAATCCCTTGCTCTAGTCACTCAAGCTTCCACATCTTCAAATGGAATAGATGAAATCAAGGAGATGATGCAATCTATGATGCTAAACATAGAGAACATAGATAAAAGATTGTACAACCAAGAGAAGAAGCTAGAGGATAGCTTCTCTGTGATGCAAAAAGTGAGAAATAAGGTGGTAACTTTAGAGAGATTGCAAGCTCAAGGTAGTAAGGCTCATCAATTGCAATATCAAACTCTAAACAGTGGTAGGCCTCCAAATCATAATCATGGGAACAATTCTTTTGATCAGAATAGGCAGAATAGCCATGCTTCAACCTCAAATGTAAACCAAAGTAGGGCCATAGTTCCTCAAAATAACATGGCCCAAGATCAAGATTTTTGTCCCTCCTATAACTACTCTTATGCCTGTTGCATGTGTTAGAAGGCTGAATCTTATTTGGCTTTGACCATCCAAGAGCCTGCAACAAGACAATCATACAAGGAGGACCAATTTAAAGATGCCTCATATATGCAAGGACAAGGTGATTGCTCCTTTATGAATCATCGGGTGGAGGAACATTGTAATGTAAACCAGGATTCCATTTCTCACAACACTAGGAGCAAAAGAAGAGCTATTGAAGATGCTACCTCTCCTCCTCCCAATCATGCCTCAACTTCAAATGCAATACCTCATGAACAATCAGTAAATGATCAATCAAATACTTTTCAGCAGCAAAGGTGAAATAATGGCAAAAAGGATGTAAGCGATCCTCAAGTTGTTCCATCTCATCCTCCTACAAATGTAGCTCCCAAGGCTTTTACCAAAGTACCTACTATGCCATTCAGTGTGGTAGAAAAAATGAAGAAGACAAATGTGAATATTTCCATGTGGGATGTTGTTGCTACTATACCCATGCAAAAGAGGTTGCTGCAGCAAGAATTGGAAAGTATTGAACCAAAGGGTCAACTACCTAGCATGGAAAGTGCCACAAGCCTAGTACAACCATCAAAGGAGGTAGAAACAAGTAAAATGGTTAGACCCCCTCCATTTTATGTTTCTCTAATTATAGGGGATAAACTAGTCCACAATTGCATGATTGATTCAGGGGCTAGTAGTTCAGTGATGCCTAGGTGTGTTGCTAATGTTTTGGAAATGAAATATGAGCCCATTGTTAGAGATGTATTACAATTGGATGGTAGTACTATCAAGACTGTAGGGATCCTTAGGAATGTGGAAATGGCCCTACATGCATGCCATGGTTGTACTATAACTCAAGATATATCTGTTGTTGAAGTCAAGCCACATTTTTCCATCTATCAGTCAAGATACTTCACTGCCCAAATAGGTGGTTACATATCTTCTAATTGGTCATATATGTCTTTTAGAACAAGATATGGGACCAAAGCTTCAATCAAAGCAGAGCCTCTAGCCCTCCATCATACTGAACCTTACACCCCTAATCTCATCAACATGAATTGCACTATCCTATAAATGGATGAGAATGACATAATGAATGAGCCTACTACTTCCCTAGCAGAGATACCTAATTTTCTCTTAGATGAATGGGCTAATGCATATCAATTTGATCCTATGTCAGAAACCCTTGAGATAGGCCTCAGTACATATTGTATATTAGAGAAGGATTCTCTAGTTCCCAATCTTGTGGAGACTAAAGAAGATGTGAGTGAGATATGGAGTATGTACTTTGATGGATCAAGGAATAAGAATGGATCAGGGGCTGGTGTGATGTTGATTTCTCCTGCACAAGTAAGGTACTACTTCTCCTTTAGGCTTCAATTCATTTGCACTAATAATATGGCCGAGTATGAATCCTTGATTCAGGGTCTCCTACTTGCTCAGAAAAGAGGAATTCAAGCCTTAAGTGTATATGGAGATAGTGAGTTGGTGGTTAATCAAGTGAGAAATTTGAATATCACCAAGAATGGTTTGCTCAAGTATTATAAACATAGGGTATAGGATTTGTTTGAGGGTTTCAATGCATTTAATATTCAAAGCATCCCTAGAAAAGAAAATAGATATGTTGATGGACTTGTAGCAATAGGTGCATCTCATGATGTGCCAGGGAATCTTGAGGAGAAGAAAAAGAAACAAATCAAAATGATAGTAAGGCTTGCCATCACTGAAAACAACATTCATTGGCAAGTGTTTGAATTTGATGAACAAATTTTAAGCTTCTTGTAGAATGAAGCATAATTTTTAGATAGAAACCAGTTGAGACTGCATGATCAGTATGGTGATCAAATCATTAATTTTAGATCCAAAAAATTACCTAAGGATCTCATTACCTTAGAGAGTGTTTTCAATCCTAATGACCAAGCAAGAGGCAGAGTCATGAACCTAGCTAATAACAAATATGATCACACCCTAGTCACGGTTGCTAATGGAAAATCTTTAAACATGGGGAAGGTATGTTTTGAGATTGAGAAATAAAGTTTTATTCATCTATGTCAAGAATTTAATGATGTATTTGCCTAGATGTATGATGATTTGAAGGGTTTTGACCCAAGGTTTTTTTAGCATACCATAGATTTAATTGATAATGTCAAACCAGTAAGACAAAAATAGAGGCCAGTGAATCCCAAAATTGAACCCTTAATGAGAAAAGAGCTATCCAAATTGATTGAGGCCAACATAATTTTCCCCATCAAGCACTTGTCATGGGTAGCAAACCTTGTCCCTATTAGGAAGAAGAATGGAGAAATTAGATTGTGTGTGGACTTTAGGGACCTTAACCAAGCTTCCCTTAAAAATCACCATCCTCTCCCTTCCATGGAGCAAGTTTTGTCCAAGGTCAGTGGTTCAAAGAGGTTTTCATTTCTTGATGGATTTTTTGGCTACAATCAAGTGCTAATCAAAGAGTCTGATAGGTAAGAGATTGTAGTTACCACCAAATGGGATACCTATGCTTATTGTAAGATGCCATTTGGACTAACCAATGTAGGTGCTACATTTTAGAAGGCAATGGAGATGGCCTTCAAAAATGTGATTGAAAAGTTTGTACTAGTTTACCTTGATGATATCATAGTGTATTCAAAGAATGTAGAAGATCATTTTGATCATTTGAGATAGGTGTTCTTAAGGTGTAGAGAGTTTGGGGTATCCCTTAACCCAAGAAAGTGTGTCTTTGCTACCAATCAAGGAAAATTATTAGGACACATTGTATCTGAGGATGATTTAACCATTGATCCAGGAAGAAAAAAAGCAATACTTGCTCTCCCTCTTCCTAAACATAAGAAAGGGTTGCAAAGTTTCCTTGGTAGGATAAATTTTGTGGGAAGCTTTATCCCTAAACTTGCTACCATGGTAAAACCCCTTACGGCTATGCTCAAGAAAAGTATGGTCTTTGCATGGAACAAGGAAGGGAAGGAAATTTTTGAAGAGATCAAGGTAGCCATAGCCTCAGCTCCTACTCTCATTAATCCAAATTTTGAAAAGGATTTCATCCTTTATGCCCTAGGTGGTGAGTCAAGCATTTCTGCTATCTTGACTCAAACAAATGATAAAGATAAAGAGCATCCCATAGCCTTCTTTAGTGAAGGGCTTAAAGAGTATGAAAAAAAATACAACTATATAGAGAAGCAAGCCCTTGCAATCATCAGAGCTTTAAAGAAATTTAGACACCTCCTGTCTAATAATAAAATTCATTTGTTAGTACCCCATGCGAGTGTGAAGGATTTTCTTTTGAGAAAATATATTAGTGAGAAGCGAGCTGATTGATTACTAAAGTAATGGAATATGATGTTGACATCTAGATCACCAAGCTGGTAAGAGGGAGGAGGTTGTGTAAACAGATGATATCATATCAGGAATCAAATGAGGAAGTTGCTATGATACTAAGAGAACAACAAGAGACAAGAAATGATGACCCAAGGAATTGGATGGATGATATGAGGAATTTCTTATTAGGCAACAGATATCCTCAAGGATTAGATAGAACTAAAAGGAGACAATATAGATTATAGTCAATTCCTTATGTCATAGTTGATGGTATCCTTTTCAGGAAAAAAATTAATGGAGCCCTATTAGGATGCATTGACATAGACCAAGCTGAAAGAATGCTCAAACAACTTCATGATGGTCCTGATGGTGGTCACTTCTTAGTAAGGACAACTGTAATGAAGATCATGAGGGATGGTTACTACTAGCCATCCCTGTTCTATGATTGTCATAGGTATGTGAGGAAGTGTGAAAAATGTGCCTTCTTCTCTAGTAGACAAAAGCTTGCAGCTCTTCCTCTTCATCCCATTCAAGTGGACCAAACTTTTTCTCAATGGGGATTAGATTTCATAGGCCCTATCAATCTTTCTTCTAGTTCTAGTGACAAATGGATTTTAGCTACTACAAATTACTTCACCAGATGGATAGACACAGTTGTATTGAAGGATGCCATAGAATCTTCAGTTGTTGAGTTCCTTGATGGAATTGTGACCAAGTTTGGTACCCATTCAACCGTTATTTTAGATAATGTAAAATCTTTTGTAGGAGCTTAGATTTGTGCATGGGCAGTTGACCATAATATCTACTTGAGCACATCCTCAAACTACTATCCTCAAGGCAATGGTTTGGCTGACTCATCCAACAAAAACCTAATTAGGATTATGAAAAAAACTATAGAGGATAACCAGAGGTGTTGGCATCAAAAGTTGAGGATTACACTGTGGGCTGACAGAATAAAACCTAAGAGGTCAATAGGAAAGGGAGCTTTGACAAGAAGGCTAGGGTCATAATCTTCAGAGAAGGTGATTTTGTTTTGAAATGGGATGTAGATAGGGCAAAGCTAGGGAGACACTCAAAATTTGATGCACTATGAAGTGGTCCCTATGTGATTGTCAGTTGCAAGTAGGCTAATGCTTTTTAATTAAGCAGCCTGGTGGTGAAATTTTGCCTATCCCAATCAATGGGATCTATCTCAAACCATTTTTCTGATAGGGGTTGAGGTTTCATGTACATAGGTAGCTTAGTTTTCTTCCTATTGGTTTCCAACTTTCCAAGAAGTGCATGAGCACATGTGTTTTGTTGAGTTGTAGAGGAGCAGAGACAGAGCTTTCAATGTTTTACTACCATAGAGGTAGGGTTAGGGTTTCATAATGCATGAGATTCATCTTTTTTACAACTCTATGGCCCAATGGATGCATAAGGTCACTAGTCATATGCATAGCTAGCTTGCATCCCCTTTGAGTCACCAGAAATGTTAACCATATTTGCCTCCGGCCAAAATTTGAATTCAAATACTTGAGCACACCCAATGGTCACTTTCCATATTTAAGTATTTAAAATGCCATGGAAATACGAAAGTAAATGAAATAAAACCTTAATGTATTTCCTTGTTTCTAAGTGACTATGCACTTTAATGATTCTACTTGCTCACAATTCCCTCACTGTCAGATCTTTCGTGATCTACGGTTGGTGCTTTCCTACTTTCTCAAATTGCATTACCTTTACCTAATGCGAGAAAGAACCTTTATGCCATGTAGCCCCTGCTGATGTTCAAACCTTAGTGCACCGCAAAAGTTCTTGGTTGTTAGAAGCAATCCGACCTATTGAAGAGTTGTCAGTGTTCCTTGTGCACATTTTGAATTTTCTGCGATGTTATTGGTTCTTGTTTTAATGATATTAATACTTTATAGTTCAGGCATTGTGATCATTGACTTAGCAAAGTTCAAGGGCTAGCACTTGCCTGCAATATGAAAGTGCATGAGTTTTAAGTAATGTGGGCAAGCCCCTTCATGAGACGTAGCTAATAATGACATCATGCATCCATTCTTCTCAAAGAAAGATCCACCGTCCGATGCAAATAGATCTACAATGGGTGCTTCCCCGCAATATGAAGATGCAAGGATGTTAAGGAATGTGTCTTTGTGAGGTCATGTTGATTTCATAAGCTGTAAGGTGATGCCAGGTGGGGCCAGGTCATGCTAAGGTGTATGCTAAGTAGTTTGTGGGCCCAGAAGTATTAAGGGCAGGCACAATATCATGAAGATCTTCATGATCGTTGATCTTACGAAGATCAACGATCAGTGCTTTCTTGCATTATGAAGATGCAAGGTAATTAAAGAATGTAGGAAAGCACCTGAAGGACATGTGTCCTTATGGCCCTAGCTAAGGCATTAACAGTTAAGGTAGACGGTTATGTGACATCATGGTTAAGTTGGGAAGGTGGCTTAGTTAATTGAGAAGATGTGGTCAACCATGTGGAGACTTACAGGGTGGCAAAACAAAATGAAATTATTGGCCCACGTGGCCCATTTTGGTTGTAAGACTTAGTTGACCTGCTGATTTTGCTAATTCATAAGCTAGAAACAAAGAAAATTGAGTTTTCTTACACAATTTGATCCTTATGATCAATTCAAACCACTCTTGAATGAATGCTGAACCTAGTAAACAATAGGAGAACACTCCACCACCCCAATTTATCCATCTACTTGGTCAAAATGGTTTAATTGTGTCATTTCTATCAGGGCCCTGTTTCAACAAAATATGAGATTTCATTGTATTTGAATAAGTGCCTAGATCAAATTTTCTCCAGATCTCTAAAGAGACTTAATGGTAGTGGTTGTGGAGTAACTTCAGTTAGAGAACATCTCAGTTATGCCTAAGCTATAGAGGCAATTTTTGTAGATTTTGTTGAGGTTGACCCTTCTCTATTTTTTTTGATATTGCTTTGCAATTTCACTATAAATTCCCTTTGCCTCTGAATTGTATGACATTCTTATCTCCTTCAGCTATTGATGTGAAGTGCAAGAATTATTTGCCTCTTATTGGTGTATTGTAGATATCTACAATCTTGCATGACTATATCTCTTTTGGCCTATGAATGGTATATAAGTGAATCCTCTCTTTCCTTGTGTCATTCATTTGGATTTTTTTGAGCTGCATGTGATTGTTGAGAAAAAGCCTCTCCAAATGTAGGACTTTTAATCTACCAAAATGCATTCCCACCACACAATAACAATAAGAATGCATGCAAGACACCTCTATAGAACAAAAACAAAAAAAAAATAACAACCAACCCAAGGAAGGTGATAATCATACAAAATCACAAGACTACACTTCATCATACCTTGACTATGGTAATTTGATCAAATGTATATCCCAAGTTAAGCTCTCTATTAATGTATTCAATATCAAGAGCCCTTATAATCAATGTGCAGTCACAACATGATGGACCTGACTCAATATTGTAGGGTCACCTATGCCTACTCCTTCCAAGACACAATATAATATTATGGAACACCTTGAGAACATGCTAGCCCAAATTTCCATGATAGATCTCCTTCACACTATCACACTTCATGAGGAGATCCTTAAAAATACGCTCCATACATCCAATATCCCCACTGATATCAATGCCACAGAATTCAAAAGTCTAGTGGGCCACCTCTCTGATTATATACCCTCTCTTTTAAACCATTAAATGTCCTAGAAATTGAGCTAGACCACATCCTCCCACTCCATATTGTCATTATGGTCTTTGACTTTATAGTCAAGAGGGTTATTGTTAGCAATATTTTCCCTCCCACCAAAATTTGAGTTTTCTTGTTGAGCATGGCACATGGTCATATCTATTCACATATTCATGATCAAATGTTATAAAAGATATATTTAAACTTTCTCTTATCCCTTATTTTCCTAAGTTTAAGCCTTTTATGCTTTATTCCCTTGGAGATTCAAGTCACGATCATACGACTATCCTTCATTGCCTAGTCATTGTAGTTTATGACTTAACCATCAGGGAAGGTGTAAATGTGCAACACAATATTTTTAGTAGTCATTGTGGCTTTGTGGTTTAGAAGGATAACATCTAGTTATGAGTGACAACGTAGCAATATCTCTTTATTGCTCGATTGCAAGGTTATGATCTTGACTCAAGTTTTAAGTTGTGATGTTGTGACCCTTCTTCATTCACATGAGCACATAGAGTTTAGTGTTAACCATTGTGAGGATGGAGAAGTCATGAATCACCTTGTGTTCATGGTCACTAAGATCATTGATGGGTTAAGGAATCAAGCTGTGAAGCAGTGATAACATGAAATAAGAAAACCAGATGGTCATCATAGCTTCATTGGAGTTATGGCTTGAATCATAGTTAGTACTATGATCATGCATATCTTCCTATTCATGTGGTCACAATGAGTTAAAGATAATCTAAGGGTAAGGTTGCAAAGGTGTGGCATGGCACCATATAGATGAATCTAATGATGTGACAACATTGAATTGGTTAAAAGTTATGACATGGATGGTAACTACAATTTTCCCTTGGTCGTCTAATCTCCCAAGATCAATGCTTGTTGCTATGTCATTAAGAAATGATGTATGATGAAAATACATGGCAAAATGGTGATAGTGAAACATGTGTCTCAGCAGGCTCAGGTGGAGAGAAAGAAATGGTGGTTAAGTCTATTTTCACATGGTCTCAAGCATTTCATGTCAAGACAAGGATCAAGCCACGATGACACAAATGGTATGTTGGTGGTTTGGATAATGGTTCTATATGGTTGTAGGTATCTAATGCTAAGTTAGATATTAAGTAGAGATGATTCAAGATGCTAGTTTCATGTTGTCACTTGATCATGACAATTAGGGGAAGATGTTAAGGAAAATTTGTGAAGCAGTGATACAATTTGTCTGCAATTTCAAAAGAAATAACAACTAATGGATAAAGGTGGTTGCAAAGCCACAATCATGGTCAATCAAGATAAAATGTGAAATATAGAAGAGTGGCTAGGTGGAAGAATGATAGAATATGACTAGTTTATGTATTGAAGCCTAAGGATTGATTTTAGTTGATCGATGACCTGGCTAACTTGGAATGCTAATAAAAAGGAAGCAACTCTTTGATGGTGGATCTCATCTTTTCAATCTTTTTCAACCACTTTCATCATTCCCCATGCTTGATAAATGTGAAGGGACACTCCATCACCACCTAGTGATCCATCTAATTAGTCAAAATGATAATGGCCATTGTTTCTATCTTCTCAAGGCTCTGTTTGGTGAATAAGTGATTTTTCTATGTTTGGATGTGTGTCATGATTAGATATTTCCTAGATTTTCATAGATTGTTCTCTGTAATCTTGAATGTAGTTCAATTTTTCCTTATGGTAGAAGCTATATGAGTTATGCTTGCACTATAAAATAAGATTTTGTAACCCTCCCTAGGATTGATCTTTTTCTTTGATTCTATATCATTGTATGTCTATGCTCTACTACTATAATTTCCTTTGCCTCTGAGTTAATATATTCCTTTGTTGTATCTCTTTCTTTATTTAACATACTGTACAATACCCTCATGCTTTTTTGTTAATGTATTGTCTTCATTTCTCAAACTATATGATTATATCTACTTGACTTTTGAATGATATAAAATGAAGTCTCTTCCTTATAGCATTCTTTTGGCTTCTGATCTACATATGGTTGTTGGGTTAAGAAATGATTGAATTTGTATACATTGAGGTTATATTGATGAATTGTGCATTCTTGGGTAGAGATGTAATAGCCCCAATTGTAATAAACATTGATAGAATTATCTAAATGATTTGCTAAAATATATATATTTAATAAGTTAAATACTTATTAATTTATCATTGACTAATTTGTCACTAAAATATATAATCATTCAATACAAACTATTAATCAAATGATATACTAAATCTCTAAATACACTAAAACTATATACTTAAACTAAATGACATGACTAAAATAGCCTACATTCTATAAGTACGAACAACACCAAGTCAAAAAGGGGTATTATGGGAGGAAGCATTCAGGAATCAAAGGAAAGGACATAAGAATCACCATTGAGGATCAAACACAGAAGAGGGATAAAAATTACCAAAAGGAAATCCACATCACGATCACCAAAGTGGGAGTAGATCATGCAATGAAGGAGGTAAGTAGAATATTGACTACTAAGGACACACACCATTTGATATTGCATTGATCACACCTCTTAAGAAATTAGACTTGACTAAATTGTGGAGTAAGTCACCCAATGATCATACTATGTCTTCTTTATGGACCCACCAGGTACGAGGAAAGCTATAAAAAGGGGTGAATTCCACATAAGTGAGAACACTCCTTACAAAGTGGGAAAGACAACACATCAAAGCTTGCATGACCATCGGTCAAGGTAATTTGGTATAAGGTTAATAAGTAGGGTGTTATGTAGCTATAGAAATATATGTGTATACAATGGTTATTTCATTCTTTAGGGGTACTTATATTAATTAAAGTATTTAGTTCAAGTGATTCACAATATATTTAGATAATTATTCTTTAAAGGACCAAAACTAGGATATATAACAAGATAAATAGATGTGATAAAAAATGATTATTATTTTAAATATAGAGAATAACATTGAATGATTTTCATAGTATGAATCTACTCCAAATATGTATAGGAGATTTGTTATAAAATCTTGTAGATCCTTAGGATGATCTTCAAAGATGATGGCTAACTAATTGAGGATTATTCTAAGGAACACATAGGGCCTTTCTAGAGGATTATGAGGCCTAAGTTGGAAGGTAATTTCAAGGAGGAAGATCAAATAATTGAGGGTCATTCCTTAGAACATAGGGGATCCTCCCAGATGATTAGGAAGCTTGATTAAGGTATCCTTAAGGAGGTGTAGTAATAATGGCATTCTTAGGTAGAAATCATTAAAATTGAATTCAATAATCTATATTGTTAATAATTTCTATATGTAAAGAGTCCCAAGGAATGGGGACACTATAGTGGTATCAGAGCATAATCCTATCATCTTGTGGAACTGGTTAGTCTATGCTTTGTCACACCTTAAAAAATGATGACAAGGGAGCTAGCCCAAGAAGTAAGGAACTTTATAGAACTAAATAATGAGAGATTTTAAAGGACTAGAAACTCCAATAAGGTACTACTAAAATCTATACAAAAATTAAGTAGTAAAACTAACAAAAATGAAAGACTTAATTCACAAAGGGACCATAATTAGACTAAGGAAAATGAACCCTCATCACAAAGTTTAGTCCCACAAGAAACATTCCCCTCATTCATTCTAAGAGAAGAACCTTCCATAGATAATGAAACAACCACTAATAGTGTGGAAGAAATTGCACAAATGTATGCTATCTTGGATCTCGATCTTTGACAACTTATTACCTTTAAAGAATACTATGAATCTAAACTCATGGAAAATAGAAAGAAACATCATGTAGATGAAGACCTTTAGAAGAAGGTAAATAAGGTAAAATTATCATGTTTCAATGGGTTAGGAAAAGAAACTTCTTAATCATGGGTCCAAAAGTTAGATACATATCTATCCTACAGTCTTATGATAGAAAAAGGTGTTGTCAAGTTTCCCATACTTCATTTAAGAGGATAAGTCCACAAGTGGTGGTACTATGACCAAATTTCCCTGGGGCTCAAGAAAATTACATCCTATAGTGAATTCACTCAAAAATTGATGAATAAGTTTGATCTAAGGGATCCTAAATGGTACTTCCAACAACTAACTCACCTAAAACAATCGAGGTTAGTAGAAGAATATGCAAATGAATTTCAAGATCTTTTTGTAATGGTTCCAAATCTATCTTTAGGTCAAATCACTCATTTATTCATAGAAGGACTTAAAGAATCCATTAAAGCACAAGTGAAACCCTTTGAGCCCCAAAGTCTAGAAGAAGCCATTAGAAAAGAAAAAAAGTTGAGTCAAATATGATAAAGGAAAGACTTGACTATCTCCTAGCAACAATATCCCAATAGGGTACAACATCAAAACAAAGTAATCAAGGAAGACCATGTTACATATGTCATGAACCATGGAGTAGGGGACATCGATGCCAAAAAAATGAGGAACTATTCAAGAAAAAAATATGTTTCAAATGTAAGGGGCCTTGGAGTCATGATCATCAATACAAGAGAGGAAAAGTAAACCTAATAGAAGAAATATGTGATCAATTTGTAGCAAAATTGTTAGATAATAAATATAAGCTCATTTCTCTATAAAATAGGAGGAAGCTATTATAAAGTGCAAAAATGCAACTCTAAAAATATTTGCTTGAGGACAAGCAAATTCAGGAAGGGTAGACTGTAATAGCCCCAATTATAATAAACATTGATAGAATTATCTAAATGATTCATAATCCTAGTCATAAAATAAATATTTAATCAGTTTTCCTAAATATTTACAAAATTATTTGCTAAAATATATATTTAATAAGTTAAATTTATTAGTTTCTCATTGACTAATTTGTCACTAAAATATATAATAAATCAATACAAACTATTAATTAAATGATATAATAAATCCATAAATAAACTAAAACTATATACATAAACTAAACGACATGACTAAAATGGACTACATACTATAAGTACGAACAACACCAAGTGAAAAAGGGGGATTATGGGAGGAAGCATTCGACAATCAAAGGAAAGGACATAAGCATCACCACCAAGGATCGAACCATAGAAGAGGGATAAAAAATTACCAATAAGTAATCCATGCCACCATCACCAAAGTGGAAGTATACTATACAATGAAGGAGGTAAGTAGACTATTGACTACCAAGGACACATGCCATTAGATATTGTGTTGATCATGCCTCTTAAGCAATCAAACCTGATTGAACTATGGAGTAAGGCATCCAATGATCATACTACATCTTCTCTATAGACCCAATAGGTATAGGGGAAGGTATAAAAAGGGGTGAATTCCACATAAGTGAGAATGCTCCTTATAAAGTGGGCAAGGCAACACATCAAGGCTCACATCACCATCGGTCAAGGTAATTTGGTATAAGGTTAATAAGTAGGGTGTTATGTATCTATACAAATATATGTGTATATAATGGTTATTTCATTCTTTGGAGGTAGTTATATTAATTAAAGTATTTAGTTTAAGTGATCCATAATATATTTAGATAATTATTCTTTAAAGGACCAAAACTAGGATATATAACAAGATAAATATATGTGATAACAGATGAAGATTATTTTAAATATAGATAATAAAATTGAATGATATTCGTAGTATGAATCTACTCCAAAGATGTTTAGGAAATTTGTTAAACAAATCTTGTAGATCCTTAGGATGATCTTCAAAGGTGATGGCTAACAAATTGAGGATCATTCTAAGGAACATAGAGGATCTTCCCAGAGGATTATGAGGCCTAACTTGAAAGGTATTTTCAAGGAGGAAGGTCAAATAATCAAAGGCTATTCCTTAGAACATAGGGGATCCTCCCAGAGGATTAGGAAGCTTGGTTAAGGCATTCTTAAGGTGGTATAGTAATAATGGCTTTCTTAGATAGAAATCATTAAAATTGAATTCAATAATCTATATTGCTAATAATTTCTAGAGGTAAAGTATCCCAAGGAGTGGGGACACTATAAGAGATAACATTGAACATACTATTTGGTCCATCACCTCCTCTTAGATTAGATTAGGTAGTTTTTTTCATGCATTCCTTCTCCGTTTTCCTCTCAAGAAATAGTTAGGTGCATCATAATAGTAAGGAAGTCGACCTTCTCTAGAGATTCAATCTCAAGTCACAAAGTCCCACACTTTTGAGATTGTTTCCATGTTATACGAGGCTACCTCTAGGTAAGAATTTAGGCAAGGGTGAAAGATTTTGTGTCAATATTTATGATAGATAATGGGTCAGCCTTGAGGCTATGAACTTTGAAGTTCATTAAAAAAGAATGATACACTAAGGTATACATTATAGATGAGGCCATCACCATCAAGGCCTATAATAAATTAGAAAGAAATACAAAAGGAATTATCTTGTTGCCCATCAGAGTTGGGCCTACTACTCAAGAAATAGTGTGCCATGTAGTTGATCTTAACCTACCCTTCAACACCCTCCTTTACTAACCATGGATCCATGCATGAGGGTCATTCCATCTACTTATCATCAGTGCATCAAATTTCTACATCATGACACTAAGATAACCGCCTGTGCTAATCCAGAACCCTTTGCATATTACAATGCAATAGAAGCATCCTATGATAATCATTGCCCTAAAATTGAGATCAACATTTCCATTGCCATCTCTTCACGTACCTATCATGACCATGACACCATCCTAGCATTCACACTCTCCACCCATAAGATCAACTACTAGGGTTTTGGTGAATATCATCTCTCAAATGAATTTTCTATTAGTACCTTGCTACTTGACCCATACACATGGTGGTGCCCAACCTATTAGGGAACAAAGAAAGACACAACTCCCTAGCTCAATTAGGTTGGACCCACCACATTTGTTTCCAATGGGATAATTAATGGGAAAGACATGGCTCTAGACATCAGCACATAGTTATACAAGTATCCACCTCCAAAAGATAAAAGGCTCCTTGAATACCTCAAACATAAATATTCCTGCTCACATTGACTTGCTACTAAATAGTGGGATTATTAAGGAGGTGGCTTAGGATGAGAGGAGTCAAGCATTAGACAACCTTTAGAAGCATACAAAGAGGAGAAGAAGAAAGGTCTAGGATTTGGATGCCCTACAACTAAGGGCACTAGTAAGGACAATCATGCCTTCTTAAACATCCAGGGAAAACTCATAGAGGTTGAAGAGATCCCTAAGGAAGTTTAAAAGAGAGCTTATGATGATATCAATAATGAAAAAATCTCCCTAAGAGACTCCATACTCCATGAGCTATCCATCAACCTCATAGACCTTTCCCTCCCCCACCTTGAACTCATTGATTGGGACCAACTAAGTGTACTCCACTTTAACATGTTCTCTACTAAGGAAGAACTCCTAAGATTCATGGGGGCTGAGACACCACACAAGAAACCAAAGCCACCTTCAAATTATGTCTACAAATTAGACTTGAAAGGATACTTTTGGGAGGATGAAATATCTAGTGGAAAAAATAACAAGATAAAAGAAAAGAATAATCAAACAAGAAAAACAAAGGCACCCCCTGGTGAAAACTTGGCTGGAGTGCCATTTGATCAATCAAAAAATTAAAAAGAAATAAAGGACATATCTAATAGTGAAAAACTCTTTGAGGTTCTTTAGGATGGATATTTCTTCCTTCCCCCAGAGGATCATAGGCTAGAAATATTGACTATCCTAGTTGAAGAAACAAGACTAGTCAACATTAGTCTAATATATACTCCTAGGATCATGTACATCATATCATCGTTGCCACAAGACCAAGTAGACCATCTCATAGAGGTCCTATGAGAAAAAAATGGCCGGTTTGCATGATACCAAGACATTCCAGGCCTAGACCCTAAATTGGTTGTGCACCACTTGGTAGTGGATCAGAAGGTCAAGCCAATCAAGCAAAAACTTTAAAAGATGCATCGTAAGGTTGCCTTATTATCAAAGTAGAATTGTAAAAGATGCTAGAAGAAAAGGTCATTCTCCAATTAACTACTTAGAGTGGATTTCCAACATGGTACTAGTCACTAGACCTTCTAGGGATATTAGAATCTGCATGGATTTTTAGGACCTCAACAGAGCTTATCCCAACAATGACTTCCCTTTTTCAAATATCAATATGATCATAGATGATTCAAGGAGGAAATGAACAACTAGGACTAGAGGCTCACCTAACTATCCAAACACCTTGCTGAGTAAAAGAAACTAAAAAAAACACATGGAGAAAACACCAAGGAGAGAGACAATAAAACACTTTTACTGATTCATATCAGCATACATGCCCAACTATGTGGCATTCTGGCTTATGACCAAATGTAAAACATAACTTCAAGATCCATGGTCATACTTCAAATTCAATATTCAAAAACCATATTCTCTCCACTCTCTAAGCTCATATGTAACCTAAACCAAATACCCCAATTTATACTTGCCAAAATGGATTACAAAAGATTCTAGATTATTACATAATAGAAAGGTTGACCTTAAAATTTTCTACACACATCCCAAGAGAAGATATAAACATCAAATTTGTGATCCAAATTAATTACATAAGTCAACTTAAACTAAGAACCAATCACCAAATAACTTAGTCAAAGAAGGAATTGAGCATCGATAAATAGTAGTTTCACTTGTCATATGAAGGAACACTCAACCAACATTGGATAACTTGGTCGATACAAGAATATTTGGTCAACACTAGATAGTTCGATAAATAATTACAAAATAAATGAGATAACATGACAACCAGTAGGCTAACAGGACTTGATAATGAATGAAACTTAGTCGATACTAAATAGATCGACAATTAGTGACACTCAACAATGATTGTAACTTGGCAACAACTAGATAAATAAACACAAATGAGTAGGATAACATGTCAACCCAAGATGTTTCTACGTAGAACATCCAAGGTTGAAAGAAATGATTCTCCTAAATAATTGAGATGTTGCAACCTAAGTTGAATCCAACTCAGATTGATAAATCCATGTAGCATCTTCAATTGGTCTATTCTTCCACTTTATCAAACATTCATAGTAATCTTTTCCTCTTGTTCTTTCACCAACTCTTTGATTTAATATCTATTTAGCCTCTTCAATTTACTTCTAGGATAATCATTAGGTACAAAAAATTCATCATCTAACTCATGATACTTATGTAAATCAACAACATTAAATATAGGAGATATATTTATGTTATTAGGTAACTCAAATTCATAAGCATCACCATTTTTAAACTTCCTCAAGATCTTACAAGGTCCAAACTTCCTCATTTTCAGCTTAGTATATGTTCCAATAGGAAATATTCCTTTCTTTAAATGAACAATCACCTCATCACCAACTTCAAATACATGATGTCTTCTAGATTTATCGATATTCTCCTTATACTTTTGATTACTCTGTTTCAACTTCAACTTCACTTCCTTGTGCAAAGACTTCATAAAATCAACAAATTCTTCTCCTTCAACACTTCTCTTCTCTTCACCAGAAACATCCCTTAAATTTGATATTCCTCTAGGTTATATTCTAGTAACAATCTCAAAAGATGTTTTCTTGTACTCCTATTCACCTAATTATCTATAAACTTGTTTTATACCAATACCATATTTGAATTACTCAACTTATCTCCAACTAAGAATCTCAAAAAATTACCCAAGCTTCTATTCATAACCTCTATCTGTTCATCTATCTATGGATGGAATGTAGAACTAAATTCCAACTTAGTATCCATCTTCTTCCACAAAGTCCTCCAAAAATAACCAACAAACTTAATATCTCTTTCATAAATAATAGTTTTTTGGTAATCCATGCTATCTAACAATCTCTTGGAAGAAAATCTTAGCAACATGCACAACATCTGATATCTTCTTACATGGTATGAAATGTGCCATCATAGAAAATCTATCCACAACAATAAATATAGAATCATACCCTCTTTTTCTCTTAGGTAATCCAAGAACAAAATTCATATTGATGTCACTCCAAGGTTTCTCAAGAACATAAATAAGTGTTTACAATCTAGTATTCTAACTTACTTCTTTTGTAACTTGACAAATTACACAACTCCTTACAAACTTCTAAAGCCTTATACATCTGTGGTCAATAATACTTATCCTTTAGTAAACTGAATGTCTTATCAATTCCAAAATGTCCAACCAATCCAACACAATGCTTTTCCTTAATAAAATTAACTCTCATAGGACTTCTTGGTAGACACAACTAAATTAATTTTAACAACATACCTTCTTAAATGAAATACTCATCATACTCATTCATTTGATCTGATAGATTTGGTGCTCTGCACTCTCTCCATGACTTAGAAAAATTAGGATCAATATCATACGATTCCTTCATTTTATCAAAATTAGGAACTTCAACCTTGATCTAAATCATCAAAGAGAATATCCTTCTCAATGCATCACTAACTCAGTTAGTGACTCCACTTTTATGCTTGATTACAAATGTGAAACTCTGCAAGTACTCAACCCACTTCATATGTCTATGATTCAACTTGTTGGAATTAAAATAGGATAGGTAAACTTTTTTTTTTTGGGGGGGGGGGGGGGGGGGGGGTGAATCAATAGTTTAAACTTGAACCCATAAAAATTTCACCATACATCCATCTTATGCATATAAAGCATATAAATCTAAATCATGTAAACATGCGAGCATTCACAGACATAACACTAGATATGATTACCTAGAAACCCTCCAAGTGAGAAGGTAAAACTAGGGTGCGGATGATACCCACAAATCTTCATTACTGTAGTAATAAATTGTATCCAATGAAGGTTACAATGTTTTGATCATGGAACATGATCTACCTTATGAAAGGTTTGCCCTATTAAAGGCTTACAAAGACTATTAGGTATCACCTTGTTAGAAGATTTTAACACCCTGTTAGAAGTGTGCCTTGTTAGAGGACTTTAACTTATAACTAAGTAAGCACTCTATTAAAGGATTTCATACAACCTATTAAGACTACTCTGTTAAAAGATTTGACTGAAATCACCTGTTAAAATGTCTCAGCATAGATCCTATAGTTGGGACTTGCTTTCCTGATGATAGATCACCTCTATACAATGTCTTCTTGATCCTTCTTTGTCTGATGTCTCAATGTTGTATCCTTTTCACTATCCTCTGTTCTGCTCTAACTGATTCTACAATTCACTTTCGCTTTATAACTTCTAAGTCACCATGAATGCTCTATTTTCTCATTAAAACTATCCTCTTCCCTCCTTCAATTCCTTACACACTCGATTATCATAAAGAGTTTAGGGTTTCATCCTCCTTAAGAAGACTTTGGTGGCTTAGGGTTAGGTATGAATCTACGGCTAAGATTCATCCATTTTGCCACTTAATCCTTCCCATTTTTTAATTGACTACATGTAATTGCATAGGGAATCCACTAGAGATTCATTCTTATCTCCAAAATATCATGATTTATCTTTAAGTTGAATAAGAAATGGTTTACATAGTTGTTTGTGCCATTACAAACAAATATGTCAAAACTGTGTCACTCTGCATCTAAAGTTTTTGCTGCTCGACATGCACTATTTTCTTTGCTATGACTTGGTACCTACATTGCTCAACATCCACTATTTACTCAGCTCTTGAATCACTCAACATGGTCTATCTGCTTGGCACTTGAGTGACTTGGCATGTGAGTGGCTCAAAACTCACTATAACTTGGCATGGACTAATATTTATATGTTGTGCTTGGCATGTACTATTAGTTCGGCATGAACTAAGTAAATAACTTAAGTATGTTAACACTCACTTGTCAAAACCAATTTGAGATCAACAATATCCCCCTTTGACATGAGTATCAAAAACACTTGAATATACATTAATATCCTTGATTTCTCAAGCATAACATATCAATGACTTAGCTTATATACAAAACTTCAAAATTTGAAAAATTTGCAATAACTTGTATACCTCAAAATTTTGATAACTCCCCCTAAGTTGATATGTTTATTCTATAACCAAAATTCTATGTTCCTTCTAAGTAAATGTGTCTCTATTGATACACTTTGACTTCAATGTGTTATGTTACTGATACTCTTTCATTTTTTCATCTGATACTTCTTGTATACTTGCTCTTCCTTAGCTAATATCTCTCCATTTTTCTCTCTCTCCAAAAATATATATCTCACCCAATGATGTATCTCCCCCTTTTTGACATTTATATATCAAATGGGCTATACACTTATTGTGTGTTTGTCCAAAAAGCATTTATGGACATCCAATATTATCTTGAGGGCTACATCCTAGCTTTCACATGAAACATCCAATGACTTGAGTTGGATGGAAAGCTTGGTAGCAAGGTAGACTAGACCATCTAAAGTAGAAAGATTTGGATCTTTCTTCAGTAGAGTTTTAGCATAGCCTAGCTCCTTGTGCAATATTTCCATATGTGAGGTGAGTGTTGTTTGTATGCTATTCAGTTTGGCTCTTATGTTAGCCTCATCTACTGTCAATGTGGCTAACTAACTCTGCGTTTGAAGCAATGTCCTAAAATGCTTCTCACTCTGAGTTGGATTCTTTGGTAGTCTTGCACTTGATGCAAAAATTTGGCTCTCTAGACTTAGAATGTGAATTCTGCTCTCTTGGGTGAAGAGTGATGGGTTGCATAATTTTTGTGTATAATCAGAAGATGTTTTCAAGTACTTTCTTCACATCCTCAACCTCAGTTGCCAATGCAACTTATGTTAGAGCTATCTCACCAGATATTTTCTCATTCACCTTGTTTTGGAACTTCTTTTCTGACCATTCTAATAATTTGGCATTAGTATCAAGGTCTCCATTACTGACCTTTTCCACTATAGCTGTCAGTTGTTCGATTAGTGGCTTGGTCTCTTCAAGATTTGGTAGACTAAATGCATCTAGAAAGTTTTCCTTAATATCTTGAAGTGTCTGCTTCTACCCATATTCTCTCCTGAGAATTTCTTGATGCATTTTCCTTCCTAGGGTTTGTTGTAATATGCCTATTTTTTCTAATGTCATGGTGTCATATTCATATTTGGGTATAAAAATTTCTTCACCAAGGCATATATCTCCATAGTGAATTACCTTTTCAACCTTTGATGAACTTGGGCTTGGTACTGAGATTTGTAATGGAATAGCTTTTGTGCTCAGCTTCTAAAGAGTTTGTGTGGAAGGAGTGCCAAATTCTGGTAAAGCTACTAGAGCTTGAATGAAAACTTGTTCCTTCACCTCAGGTGTGAGCTTACTCTCTTCTGGCTTGCCCTATTCTACCTATATGATTCAATTTTCACTTTTCCCTTATGTTCTAGGTGCAGATAAGTCTATTTGACCTATTTCCTATTGTCTTGTAGTGGCGACTTGTTCTTCTACTATCTTTTTCTCAATAGTATCAATCATGGCAATTGTATCAACCTTGGTAGATGTAGCTTCTAGCATTTGGACCAAAGGTTATATATTGCTGACTAAAGGGATGATAGAAGGTGGTTCTTGTGGATTCAACTTTTCCCTTGCAACATCAGTCACTGACTTTTGTAGTTCATCTACACTTACCAAAATAGGATTGCCACAAAGTTTGGCCTACAACATATATTTATCTAATATCTTCTTCAAATCTTCTTTAGTAAGAGGATTGATGTTCTGAGCTGATAGATTAGAAAAATCCTTGACATTTATTGTTTTAGTAGTTTCTATTCTATCGTGTAGAGGGATGATAATCAGTAATTTTGTGTCATGCACACTCTGTTCTTCTTGCTGCTCAGGCTTAGCTATTGCCTTGTTATCTTCTTTCATCTTCATTCCTCCTCCAATAGTATTATCTTTGTCATTATCTTCCTCATCATCATCTTTGACCTTAGAAGGTTCAGGTTCTCCTTTCTTTACTATGGTTAACCCATAAATGAATTTCCATATTTGTGTTGACTTCTTGACAACATTCTCAATATTATTTTGTAAAATGCTAAAGGCTCTATATTTAGGTGTGAATCTAACTGCATACTTCTTTACAAGCTTAGCAATTTATGCCTTTATTAATTCAAGTATCACTTGGGCTAGTGTGGTTTCCTTGACTTGTCTTTCCATATTTAGATAGTAATCAATTATGTCATATAGACTCTTAGGTATAGAGTTGGAAAATTCTAGTGGTGTTATCTTGAATTTTGACATCATGGCATATAGGGCCTCTTCCACTTGGTTTTGCTCCTCTTTACCCAATTGATCAAAATCAGCATGATTGAATCTTAATAGATTTGCATTATTCTTTACATTTTCACATAACTTTTCAAGATTTTAAAGAGGATTTTGACTCACTACTATAAATTGGCTATTGTCATTTGACTCTATTTTCTCCTCTTTAGAATCTGGTTGTGCAACATACTTCCTTCTAGGTCTCTTTTTCTCTTGACCTCCTTGTTCTATTTGTTTTGTCTTATCCTCGGCCTTTTGTGTAGTAGCTCATGTGCTAGCTCTTATTATAGGTGCAGTGGACTTTGGTTGACTTAGTTTGATAATTTTCTTAGTCCTTGCCATAGGTTGTGTCTTGGCCTTCCTCTTCTTTTGCTTGATAGGAGTAGATGCTTCCTTAGCTTCTTCTCCCTTGGCACCTTCAATTTCCTCTTCTTCTTTATCTTCTCCCATGCCTTGTGTCAAAGTTAGAGGTGCTTGTATTTGAATTCCTTCTTCCTCTTCATTCTCTTCTTCTTCTTCCTCTTCCTCCTCAGCACCCTCTCCAAATTTGGCTTTCAGTTTCTTCACTATCTTTTCCTCTTTCTTCATGGTAGAGGCAATTTTTAATTCTATGGTAATCTTGGACTTTACCATCTCATATTTTTGAAATTTTTTTGCAGTTTTGTCTACCTCTTCTGCAAGTAGAGCTGTTATAGCTACATAGGGTTCATCCACATTTATCTCATAGCCTAAGGGTCTCAACCATCTTACCCTTGGTGTGGTAGCTTGTACAAATGTATAATCAACATCCACAAGAAAACATACATCATTATAATGTTTTTCAACTAAAGATACTAGTATTCTTAGTTTCTCCTTCATTGACTTTTTGAAATCTTCAAAGTAACTCGTCATTAAGGATTCAAAATTCTCTCCAAGCTACTCAATGTACTCACCAATCTGTACTGTGATTGATCTATTAGTTTGCCATTCCACAGTACCAAATGAGGGGAATTTTTTTTGTATATAAAAGAATATATAAATCAATATATAGCCAAATTTGCATTGTGCACTCTTTTTTTTCCTGATTGCTCCAAGGTTCTCCATTAGTTGTTACGATTATAGTTTTGCTAGATCATATGTATGATCTTTCTCAACAATCTTGTAGCCAATATCCACAAATATATAGGGTACACTATTCAATCTACTAGATTGATAGAACTTGTGTGATATTACCCTTATAGAAAATTTTACTAGAGGTTCAGTGATTGTGTCTATTACCATGCCTCTCTTATTCCATACAACTCTATTATTATTCTCAATCACTTCCTTTGAATCACTTCTTAGTGTCTTAGGCCGATCTAGGGCGGGGTAGCTAGTAACCCTATCGATTATTCTCTTGGTAATTTTAATAGTTCCAGTCTCTATCCATAAGGAACCATCATGGATTTGGCTAAGCACTATTATGATCCATTCTATCTTAAACACATTTGGAAAATCTAGGGTTCGTGTTAATTTCTTTCTCTCAATGATTTTGAACTCTTCTTTAGAACACCATTTTCTCAAAGTTTGTTGTATGTTTCCCTAATTTCCATATCCCCAATGCTTCCTATCTTATAGTTGTAGCATTTTCTTACATCTTGCACCATTATTACATTATACAGAATCATTGATAATGCACCAGAAGGATCTTTCTTGTAAGAAATGTTAGGAATAGCTTGGAAAATGGGTTGCTTGACTTCATTACTCACTAATCAAGCATTTACAACTTCCTTCCCTTCAACATTCTTTGAACTAGATGCCATTGTGTGAAACTAGGGTTTATGAAAATTAAAACTGTGTAGCTCGACTCTTGATAAATACCTTAGGAAATTTGATGAACTAGTGTGAGATCACTACTAGAATCTTTTGCAATTTCTTTGAATAGATTTCTAGATTTCCTTCTACTCTTCTCACTCTTTCTTGAATTTGAAATGATGAAAAATGAGCTAAAATTGATCAAATACCCTTTGAAAACCTTGCAATGAATGCTAAGTGCTTACACAATTGTAAGCTCAACATCAACCAATTTCAGGCTCACTCGACATCCATTTAAATTTCCATCACTTAGCAACCACTATGAGTTTGGCATCAACTAGCTAGATTGCTAGCTTGGCATCTTCTAGCATTTCACATACATAGAAAATATTTCATGCTCAGCAACAACATGAAAAACTTGAAGTTTTATCTTGAATTCCTAAAAACATTTTACATCTTTATTCATGCTAATGTAATCTTCTTAGAACTATCTCCTTTGGAATTGATGTATGATATAGCCTTTAAATACCAGTCCTGCAAACCTCTTGATTTTATAGTTTGATGAGGTGTGATCACCTGACCCATTGGGTGAAGTGATTCCTCCTCCATTTGATGTGCTGCAATCATCCTTTCTCTTCCATGTCTTGTTCATCTCATCTCTTATGTGTTCAACATCTACCTTGCCTTTGCCTTTATCAAATTCATAACTTGGTGCCTTTGACTTTGTTGGGCAATACCTATTGATGTGACAATCTTCAAACAACTGAAACATGTGGTTTGAATCAACAACCTTTGGTAATTACCTCTGAAGTCTATCCTAATACAATTCTCAAGAACATGTCCATATTCTTGACAATAAAGATAGCTATATCTTGTATTATAATCCCAGTTAGAAGAGTTTTCATTGTTCCTTACCTATTTTCTTGTTTGATGACCACATGGGTTTGGATCTAAATTCAAAAGCTCTATGTCCATACTTCTGAAAATTGTAGCAATATCCTTTGAATTTTTATGTATGCATGGTTCTAGTTCTACATTCATGTGCTTGATGAACTTTTTTGTTGCACTTATGGTAGTGAACCATGTTCTTAGGCTTGGCATTCTAATTTGTAGTCTTGCTCCTGCACACATTAGCAGTATGTCCTTTCTTACTAAAATTATGGCAAATAGGTTTGGGGTTCCTACCTTTGTTGATCCTTTCTTTTTCACTTTTGGATGATTCTCCTTCTTCAGTCCTTGTATATCCCAGTCTAGATGTATCATTCTTAGATATAGGGGATCTCAATAATTGCTCAAAGTATTTGATGGCTTCATTTGGCTTGTTGAAAATTTCAACAAATTCCTTATCTCTCTTGAGGTCATTCTACAACTTCAATGTAGTTATCTCAATGTCTTTGACTTTTAACTCATAGTTGGCATTCATCATTTGACTTAGAGTATGCAATTGCATGTTGGAAATATTGGTTAGCTTTGTTGATTTCTCTTCTAGTCTATTGGCTAGAACTCTTTTATCTTCTTCAATCATGGCTTTTTCTTCCATGGCTTTCTTCTTTTGTTCAAAAACTTCACATAGCAGTATGGCTTGTGATTCTTGCTCTAATTTGAGATTTTTAATTTCCTTAGCTTGGACTCTATTCTTTTCCATTAGATCTGCAACTACTACATCAAACTCATTTGAGTCTCCATCTACAAATAGCTTAGTAGTGTCTATCTCTTTGTAATTTGTGTCCTTCTCCACAATATCAATTTCTTTCCTTCTCTTCAAGGAATTTTTTAGGTCTTCTCTTGCTTGATTCAATTGATGTAGTATGAGATGTATTTCAATCTCCTAGTTCTCAATAGTCTTTCCCAACTTGTAGACTTCTATTTTAAGATCTTTCTTCAAAGTTGCAAAGCTTCTCTTTCATAGAACAAATCACTAATACCAATTATTGGAATTACAATAGGAAAGGTAAATTTGGGGGGGGGGGGGGGGGGGGGTGAATCAATAGTTTAAACTTGGACCCATAAAAATTTCACCACATGTCCATCTCATGCATATAAAGCATATACATCTAAATCATGTAAATATGTAAGAATTCACACACATAATACTAGATATGATTACATAGAAACCCTCCAAATGAGAAGGTAAAACTAGTGTGGGGATGATACCCACAAATCTTTACTACTACAACAATAAAGTGTATCTAATGAAGGTTACAATGTTTTGATCATGAAACATGATCTACCCTATGAAAGGTCTACCATGTTAATGGCTTACAAATACTGTTAGATCTCACCTTGTTAGAGGATTTTAACACCCTATTAGAAGTGTGCCTTGTTAGAGGACTTCAACTTGCAACTAAGTAAGCACCCTATTAAAGGATTTCATATAGCTTGTTAAGACTGTTCTATTAAGATATTTGAATGAAATCACCTGTTAAAATGTTTTAACATAGATCCTATAGTTAGCACTTTCTTTCTTGATGATAGATCACTTCTATAAAATGTCTTCTTGATCCTTCTTGATCTGATGTCTCAATGTTGTATCCTTTTCTCTATCCTCTGTTCTGCTCTAACTAATTCTACAATTCACTTTCTCTTCATAACTTCTAAGTCACCATGAATGCTCTATTTTCTAATGAAAACTATCCTCTTTTCTCCTTGAATTCCTTATACACTTGATTATCATATATATTTTAGGGTTTTGTCCTCCTTAAGAAGACTTTGGTGGCTTAGGGTTAGGTATGAATCTACGACTGAGATTCATCCATTTTGCTACTTAATCCTTCCTATTTCCTAATTGGCTACATGTAATTACATAGGGAATCCACTAGAGATTCATTCTTATCTCCAAAATATCATAATTTACCTTTAAGTTGGCCAAAAAAATGGTTTTCATAGTTGTTTGTGCCATTACAAACAAATATGCCAAAACTGTGTCACTTGGCATCTAAAGTTTCTGATGCTCAACATGCACTATTTCTTTGCTATGACTTGACACTTGCATTACTCAACATCCACTATTCACTTGGCTCCTAAATCACTTAGCATGGTCTATCTGCTTGGCACTTGAGTGATTCATTGCATGAGTGGCTCAACACTCACTATAACTCAACATGGTCTATAATATACATGTTGTGCTTGATATGTGCTATTAGTTTGACATGAATTAACTAAATAACTTAAGTGTGTTGGTACACACTTGTCAAAACCAATTTGAGATAAACACAACTTATGTTGGCTTCCCAAATATTTTAAATCTTTATGATCAGTATAAAATAAAAATCTGTAGGAATTAAATTATGTCTCCACTTCTTCAAGGCTTGAACAATAACACAAACCTCTTGATCATACACATAATATTTCCTTTTGGCATCATTCAACTTCTCACTAAAGAAAATAATAGGTTTACCTTCAAATTCAACTTGAAATACCTTATTGAAATTAGACAAGGTTTTAAAACTACTAGGCAACAAAATACCTGACACCAAGGTTCAGAAGACAACAAAAAGCCTAAGGGTTAGCTACTTCCTATATTCAACATGATTTTTTTTAGATATGGACCAACTTCAACAGAATCTTAGAGATTCTCTACTCCTTTGGCTCTACAGGACCAAGGCAGGTGCACCTTAGGGATGAGATGGCTATGATACTTGATACTTTATTCACACTTCAGTCATACACTAATATTCTTCCTTCTTATTTATCCCCTATAGAAGATAATGGTCATAATTCTTCTTGGTTTTATAAATAATTCTTGGTTACAACAACTAAATATAACACATAAAGATTTATTGCAAACAAGTGCTGACCAACAATTACACTCTTCATACAACAAAGTAAAGATTGATTTGATTTTAAAATTTTGCTTCATGCAACCCCATGATTTCTCAATATGTAGCTGAATAAATGACTAGTGCCCTATCCATTGGTATTCAAAGTCTACCCAACAAATTTTAACCTAATTAATTGCTTTACAACTAATTATATCAACAATTAACCCTAAACCCCATTCTTATTAATATCCTTTTTATATGACTGGAAATATTACCAATTTATTGAAGCATTTACCTAATTCCTTGAATTAAAAGAAACAAAAAATTGATATACAACCTATCCTATGTCATGCCCAAGATTTACAAGGCAAAACACAACCAATAATTTTTTTTTGAAAGGTGAACTAAAGGATTATATATATGACCTATACTTTGTTATGAATATTCTATCAAAATATGTGGTGTTTGGGATATAATGACTCATGCTTTCTCAAGAAAATTAGGATATTACTTAATTGATCATTGAGATGGAGGTAATGCTATTCTAGTTAATGTGGGAGAATTTATTTCACTCAAAATTCTAGACTTCAACTTTTTAAGGGAAGCCAATTAGTTTTCTAACATTCGTTGAAAATATAAGCTATAACATAATAGCTAGATGATGTTATCATTTTGATTTCCACACCCTTACCTTGTATTAAGACATTGCATATATAGATGTGAAGTACAAATTTCTTATCAATGTAATCGCAACAACTCGATAATTTGTGAATATGTGGATGTGTATAGTTGTCCTAAATGTTCTGATTTCAAGTCATCCTACCACATATATTTAAACATAACCTTAATTCATTTCATGCCATGCCCATTTCTATGCCATTTCAATTTATATATATATATATATATATATACACACACACACACACACACACTCTTTTCTTTAATGAATTTCTTACATCTTATCCTTTTTCTAACTTCAGCCATATTGATAATTTACTAGTTAGGTACTACTAAATAGATTCCTAAATTAATTATTAATTATTTATTTTTCCGACTACTACAATGTATTGCCATTTACTAACCCTTTATCATTAACTAATATTAATAATTTCATGACCCTAATACCAATTAAACTTACCTATGTCCTGTAACCTTTACTTATTAACAAGAAATATTTGCTAGCTCCTTTTAGCACAAATTAGATCTATTATCTGACATACAATTTATCAATAACTTCCTATATACCTACTAATTGAAGGATGCTTTGAACTCCATGAAAAATTATGTTCATATGTTCAAGATTTATAGATTTAAATAACATCAAGGGGTACTTATGTTATTTTATATTTTAATATATCCTAATTTTGTATTATTATTAAATACCTACTTACTAACATAGATCCAATATTATACTCAACTCACATAAAATGGGGTCATGTTGAATATATTTATATTTAATTGCTAAACTATGATAATTTCCAAATAATCTCTATCTAATGAAACCCTACTAACCCCATATCCCAACTAAGAATCATACCATTATTATTTATTGAAATTACATAAGCAAAGGAAATATAAAATCCCAAATAAGAATTACTAATCCATTTCCTAATATATATAACCTTTTAAATATCTTTAACACCTATCCTACACTCCACTATCCTACTATCCTACCTTATCACTTTCCAAGACTAAAATAAAATGATAAATTAAAAACAAATGTAATTACTAATTCGTCATTTAATAAAATAACACTCCCTACTAATGATAAGGCACCCACTACCTTTTAGCAATAATATCCTACTATCTTCTACTCCCTAGCACCTACCCCTATCCCATCTTAAGAAATTGCCCATCCCCCAAGGCACCTCTATCCCCTAGGATGGCGCATTTCCTTGTTCTCATGGTGGAGGCACCTAGGGAAGGCTTTTTGACTTATCTTAGAGCAACATCAAGTTTTTAACTTTATCCCATGTGCCCAAATGGTCTTCTAAAAGGGGAGGCACCTAGGAGGTGTGGGGACCACTATCCCTTTTACAACTATGCACTTGATTTTCTTTATCCTCGAGCATGGATGCTTAGGCTTATGTTTTTTTAAGTTTTCTTTCTTTATTTGATTTTGTTTTTAATTGATGATGATTATAAGGTACCCCTCCCTTTTCACCTAGGTCTAAGGGGGAGTTACTAGGTCCTTGACTTGACATAACTTTTATTTAATTCTTTGTTATTCATTTGTCCTTTTTTTGAAATTGTGACACAAGGGTCACATGACTCATATGAATCTACTCTTACATACATTAATGAGCTAGATATTTATTATTTGTTTGACTTTAATTAATTATTATTAGTCTATGTATTGGATTCCCAAGGTATATTTTCTCTAAATAAAATATTAGTTTGTAATAGGTATCAACTTTTTGTTTTTT
The DNA here is from genome assembly GCA_028749045.1 of Cupressus sempervirens. Lineage (NCBI taxonomy): Eukaryota > Viridiplantae > Streptophyta > Pinopsida > Cupressales > Cupressaceae > Cupressus > Cupressus sempervirens. The sequence goes on along the minus strand of CM053783.1, from coordinate 528,315,434 downwards.
CATCCTTATCCAAATTCCAGAGAATCAAAAGTGCACCTACAACATACTTCCCTTTATGGATTTTAAAATATGCAGTACATTGGAAATTAATTTCCTCTTCACTACTATGGAATTTAGAGAGTTTCTTAAGTGATAGGTTAGTGATACTATGATCTATTGGTGCATTAGTATTATATGACTTAAATTTAACACTCAAATGCACAACCCTAGATTTGAAAGTTTTCTAAGGAATGAGTTAAAATAATGCAGTAAATTTCTTCACATTGAAATAAAATGAATCATTTTTCAAGCATGCCATGGAGAAATACAATAATGGAACCCTCATTCTCATTACAGTAAGCACAAAATCTAAACTTTACAATGATCTCACTCATCCTATTTTGACAAATATTTCATTGACTCTCTCTCACATGAAAAATTCCACAACTTCTTTATGCATTAAATTTCATGAATCTACTTATGTACAAGAGCTATTTGAAACATGAATTTCCAAAAAAATGATATACATCCCTTACATGAACCATTCCTTTCTTCTCATGTAAAAATGAATATACTATATTCTTTCTTCCATAATGCCAACTACATGCATAACATAGCTATATTTTTCATCTCCACATTTCCCTTTACATTTCAAAGAACATAAAAATGAGGATTCAACCCTCATAACTCGTAGCAAAATGAAATAAAAAAGATGAACTCATCACAATACTTGATTCTTCAAAAATGTCAAGGAAAGACTCTAACTTCTTCATGATGTTCATTTCTACAACCTGCACAAATGACACAAAACCAAAAACCATGGAGGCTCACCTCACATCCTAGGCCTCCAAAGGGGCCACCCACCAAGTTGGGGAAACAAGGCCCAAACAAGATTTCACACACAATCTTGCAAATGCACATTCATCACATTACAATGTTTGAACAATTCCATCCCAAGGACATTCCACAATGGATCACCAATGGGACCATGAACATAGGGTGAAGGTGTGCTTTTCAAATGGAGACTTTCCATATCAAACAATATATGTAATAAACAAATTTCATGCCCTTTTGGGGCTATCACAAAACAAAAAATCCCATGCCCTTTTGAGGCTTTCAAAATCATCCTCCAAACACACTACCATTAGTTGTAACTTCCTTGGAGCCCACACTCCATAAAATTCATCTCTACACCATACTTCCCTTATCACCCCAACTAGATATGAATGATTATGGCATACAATGGAGCCCATACTCCAAGGTTCTCAAATACATTTTTAAGCCCAACTAATCTCTTCACCTTAGACTTCTCTTCCCTTCCCAAAGGGTGAGTGAAGCCCTCACAACCATAACAACAATCATGCACAAAATCATGGAAAATCAAAAGCAAGAGAACAATAAAAATCCAAAATTCATGCTCATCACAACACAAAAACAACATGATAGAATATGATACCATACATTTTTCTCACAAAGGCATTCTCACTACCCACATTCTCATGAATGCAATACCAAGGTTCAACTTCAAAATGGAAGAAATTAATTACATGGAAAAAAACAACAACCTTGAATTCTTTTGCAAAATCTGAATGAAAGGTTGTAGCAGAGCTTCCCTCTCATTAGACTTTTTCTCCTTCCAAAACACTAATTGTCTCTAAACTTAGAGAGTGGGTGAACAACCCACTAGTTTGTCCAACTCTCCCTAAAAAGGCTCTCCCACTATCTATTTATGCAAATACATCTAGCCACTATCTCTTACAACCTTGTCTCTTCCAATTTTGCTATTTTTGACTTAATGGAAACATGGGGGAGAACTCATGGGATAACTCAATTTTCGAATTGATGGAAGAATCCATTGGTTAAGGGCCCCCCTATGCTATCTAAGCACTCAAATGGTCAAATATAGGCCCCTAACATGTTATACTAACATATGGGTGGCTTATTTCTACAAAAAAAGACACTTTGGGACCACATAATGCCCCTTTAAAATCTTTGTCAAGTTTGATTTCGAAATTCACATGATGGTGACCCATCCTACCCTTCTCCCAAGTGGGTTTAATTAGTCTTTCTAATGGAAGTTGGTTTAAGGTTAAGTGGCCCCATGAACCAAACCTTGGGTCACATGTCATTAACACATAAAAAATTACAAGTGTCAGGTAACACACATTAAAATACATTACACATCACGATGACATGTCTATGATGTGTTCATGAATTTAAGTCTACTACACACATGAAAACTCATATTTATAAAATAAACACATCATAATGAGGCTTTTGAATCTTCCAAAGATTCACCTTGGCTAAACCATGTTCACATGAGTATGAACCTTGTTTCCCTGATAAATTTCCATGGTTCCACTTCCTACACACTAAACTCGAGCACCAGTAGTCCAAAGAAAAGTTATATAAAATACATGTTATAAGTGCATGCAATTTCCAATGTTGCATAATCCACATTAGAAAAATTCCATTAACTTTCCCTTTCTTAATCATTTCAAATAAAGAATTCAAAATATTAAACTATCAAAATTTTCATATCACATTTAACATTTGGGTTCCATGCTTCATCCTTTCCAATTAACATACTTATTCTAATAATTTTCACATAAAATGTTTAGAATACTACAATATCAAATTCTACTTATCAACATTAAACTTAACATGATCAAATTAATATTCTAAATAACTTCATTATATATTTGCTATCATAGTGACAAAATGTTGAATCCACGACTATTGAGTCCCTAGGCATGTAGATTAGGTCCTAGAGCATAAACCAATCTATCCTTTAACTCTAATTTCCACTTAAATATTACATTCTTATATTACAATCATTTCTACAACTAGCAATTGAAATAATTTAGAACATGAAATGCAATCATTAAACATATTGATTAGGTCCTAATGTGTAGACATAAGTGTGAATCATTAAAATGTAGATATTAAAATGACATAACCCTATAGTCTCAGAAGTGTATCAAAACATTGAATTAGAAACATCATAATGCAAATATGTCATCTATGCTAGGGCAGATTGGGTGAGGCCTCACATCCTAGTTGCATTAAATTGCATTAACCTTGCTCATACAATCCCAACATAACTAGCATATAACAATGAAAATAAATTTAGAGAAAAAAGATATGGAAGAATATTATTTTTATATTTATTTTCCTTAAAAATCATACAATGCTAATGTAAACTCAAAAATACTTCAAGACTTGACAACTTATTATTCAATGTTCACTTGTATTCTCAACATCACAAAATTGACACAAATATTGACTAGACCAAATGAAAATAGCATGATACTAAAAATTACATGGACTTTGGACCTCAAATCCCAATCTTGGAAATCCTTTTATTTGAAGGATTGCAACAAGCTTCAGATGGGAGGAAACTTGTCAAAATTCAATAGGAAAGCAAATACAAAGATATTTTCATTTGGTTACAATACAAAACATTCTCTATGCCTGGATCAAAACTTTGGATGCAGTTGCAAAAATGGTAGGTGGCATTATCAACAAGTATCTCTTTCTCAAATTTGTTTTGTCTTCAACTCCTGTCACCATCCATGCATTTTATTTGTTCTTTATACCCTTAATTACATCCTAACTGCACAATTTTATTACACTAGTCACTGTCACTAGATGGTAGGCATTTGATGTCTACAATGACTTCCCATATAGCAATATTTGTATCTACATCTAGCTAGGTGGTATTTCTAATTGCATCCAACTCATCTAGGCATTTGGTCTAGTTGGCATCTATTATTTCCTTGACTTTAGCAGTTACTTTAGAAATCATTGCCTCTATGTTGTAAAGCATATCAATCATATCATAAACTACTATAGCACTTGCCTCATTTTTGTAGTAAGCTAAAAACCTAGGATGATCAAGAATATCATCAAAAAAAGATGACCACTCTGTAGACACCTAAATCTTATTACATCACTAGGTAATCTTATTTAATCATCTCCTAGGACATTACTAATTAAATATTTATTATTTAATTAATTAATCATCATCCCCTAGTTAATTAATTAATTAAATTAACTATAGTCCAATTCATAAAATCAAACGATAACCCAAAATCAATGTATCAATTAAATCCCTATTCCTCTATTAAATTAAATAAATCCTCAAATCTATTTAATTTAATCCCACATCCCCCTCTTTATTAAATAAATCATTTAATAAATTATACTAACCCTTAAAACATCCCTAAACCCTATCCTAACCCCCAACCCAACCCATTCACCCATACTAACCTCACTTAGACACCTAACTAACCCATCCCATCAAAGCTAAGCCACTTGCCCCCTAACCCCCTTCCTAAGCTAAGTCTAATACCCCTCCTAAACATGTACACAACTTTAAGCAAGGGTTGAGACTTGCTAACCCAAGCCAAAGTCAACAAGTCTCCCTTATCCTCTTCCATCCCTATCCAAGAGCATTAATGGCTCTTACATGCCATTAATTCTTCTTACATCCCTCTTTATGTCTCTTAAATCCCTCTTGCACATTCATCCTCCCTCATCATTCTCGTTGACCAACCCTTATCCCATCCCCTTACACTCATCCTCCTTGTGACAAGTGATAATCCACTATTGGCTCCAAACAAGCACAATCCATGTGCACCCCTTTCAAAGCATCCTAGTCCTCCCTCACCATTCTTATATCCTTGCATCTTGACCCTCCATTTCACTACCCCTTAGCCTATAAATAAAGCCCTTCCCTCTCACAATCCATAATCCACTTTTATGCAAACTTATAATGCTATTTTGAGAGCCTAAAAACTACCAAAATACTATCATAATGGTGAAATCCATCCATACCTCCATTGCTGAAACCCTCACCCATATACACACTTGGTAAAAATTCCCACCTATTGGAAGCTTGAGCACACCATGAGAATACATCCCCATCCATCAGGGACATACCTATGTCATCATAGGCTATACCATAAGGAGCCTACCATTCTTGGTTTTCCTTCTTGGTGATAACCTTGGTCCTATAATATGTGTTAGCTTATTTAGTTTTGTGAATGCTTTTATTAACTAGTATTCTTTTATTACACTACTAGATTAGTTGATACACACTCTACCCATTATTTAATCTTACCATCATTATCCAAAATCGTAGGCACCAAACTAGGTGTACCTACAACAATTGTATTCATCTTATTTTGGATCAATTGAATTTTTCCACCAAAGAAACCATTTAGATCCTTTACTTTATTGATCATTTTTATGTTGTTTACAATGGTTATCTTTGGCAAGTCTTTCTTTTGTGCCAGCAATAACTAACAAAGAAATAACCTCTAAACACCTATATTCTACTCCTTGTAATGTATGATAACTACAATGCACATTCTGAGAGACTATTTTTAGTACATTTATTGTGTAGACCAACAAGCTTTTGATTATTCTAATTTATGTATCCTTTCTTTCCTCCAAATCTCCCTCATCAATCTCCATTGCATGACCTGATTCCTCCCCCATTTCAAGTGTCTGGCCTTATGTCTGCACATCTTTGTCATGGATTTCTATAGCAGTTCTAATAGTTTTCTTCAATGTTGCTACCTCCATTTCTAGCTTGATGGTCTTTTGTTCCAATACATATATTTTTTTCATCTCCTCCTAATAACTCCTAGTTTTGATGAATCTTTCATAAGCCCCTTCTAGTTGAGCCTTTAGAATATCCATTTTGTTCTTGCTCATTAGTGCTACTAAAGTGTGCATCCCATATATCTGGTCATTGGAGCTAGAGTGTACATTCCAAAAGATAAGATTCCCTCTTGGGGATTCTTTGATCTTCATTAGGGTAGGCTTATCATGCTCTCAAGCTAAACTCCATATTGCCATTGTTTGAGAATTTTTATTATATCCTAACCCTCTTAACTCTCCATATTGATTCTCATCTTCAAATGAGATTGACCTCTCTTGTCTTCTCACTTGGTCAAGAAGATTAGATGATTTGATATCCCGTCCTGGGAAAACAATTATACCACTCCTTTTCACCAAGTCTCTTGCTTCTTCAACAGTGAGGGCTTCACTAGAAGGATCATATTCTTATAGTTTCTACACTAATCCAACAATCACTTCATCAAAATCACCTAACTTCATTTGCAGATTTTACTTAATTTTAAAGAAGAAACTTTTAAATTCATCAGATTTGATGAAGTTATCATCACTCATAAATTCATAAGATTCAATGATTCTATCATCAATCATTTGAGATTCTAGATGCAATTTCTTTGCTCTATGCTCATCTTTTGATTCTTGAGATACTAAAAAAATCCTTCTAATATCATTAAAATATTTATTGCCTCTTGGTAGAACTTGGAGGGCCTTTTGCTGGGCCTTTTCTAGCACTTCCACCATCTTTTTTCTTTTATTTATTTGTTCTTTCCACTTAGAACTCTCAGGAATGTCCTCTTTAGGCTGATCTTGTTTAGGTTGATCCTCATCATCAGTGACCTCAACAAAAATATCGTCATCTAAATATTTAGGATCAATCTTCCTTCTAATTGCTTCAGGGACTTGTGATGCTAATTCATCAAAATTCTCCACACATTTATCCAATTTGGACTAGTAGTCTTCCTCAGGATAGAATCCCTTGAAGGATGGATTTTTTTTTCTCATGTCCTATTCAAAACTAACAATGTCTCTATATTTTATCATCCTTTCCCTACAAACATCTTCATTCAACTTATTAGCAATGACATATTCTTCCCACATAGGTTTTGTGGAAGGGAAATTGTACCCTCTCATGCTCTTTAGGGCATGTTTGACTACATTGAATGGGTCATAAGTTCTAGTTGGCCCAAGTGGTAGTTTATAATTTCTTAAAAGTGCATTGGTATTCTCAATGGTATTTTTACCTATTTCAAAGTCTCCTACCCTAGTGAATATACACAAAAGGTTCCTTTCTCGATACCTTTGACCAAGTATTCTCTATTCAAAGAAATCAATTGCCAACATACTTCTATAAACCCTAGTCTCTTAGGGACATACTTGGGTAAGATATGGACTGGCTGAGGGTATCCAAAAACCCTTATAATAGTATATTCTTCAAAAAAGAAAACACTTCCCCAGTCATGTGTTAATTTCTTTCCAGCATCATAGCACATTTTAGGGTTAATAACCTTTCTAACACTCCTAGGGATTCTTTCAACTAATAACCCTATCATTTTCAAAACTGGATGAAAAAAATCATTATAAAAGGAAATACCATTAGAATATGAGTAGAAAATTTGACATACCCTTGTCCATCTTTTTTACTCGTAACCTTTCTCCCCATTCTTGTGTAGACTTGAAGAAGATCTAATCAAATATATCAACATTCTTGAACAAGATTAGATGCATGATCAAGGAGTAGTGATGAAATTTAAAATTCTCCAATTGTCCTTATTGAACAAAAATGATCACCTCATGGATTCTATTAATGATATACTCAAAAAAATCACACCCAACATTATGATTTGGGTCTTGGATATTCAAAGCTATGACATAATGTGCTCCTAGAGCATTGATGGTTCCATCTACACCTAAGGCTTTGTTGAATCCAAATACAGTATTCTAAAAATATCTTTGGAATAATTCAAGGGACATAATTCTTTCAACCTCTTTCCTCTTTGAAATTTTTACAATGTCCTTCTTTGATGAAGGAATGTATCTGGTCATCACCCTACCCATGTAGAAGTTCTTATGATTCTTCAAATTTTCATTCAATTTCTCTATCTCAATTTGTAGTGACATAGGTCCTCCCAAGTCAAATGCTTATATGAATGTTTCTTTATCCAAGGATAAGAAAATGATTCTATCCTTTTTGTACAATAACTTGTTAATAGGATTGTATCACTTGACTAATGCTTTCACCAGGTCCATATCTACAAACACTTTTGGCATAATTAACTTGCCTAAGTTTCTTATCCAAGGGTTACAGACTGGAACCTTTCCTATTCTATTCTTGTAGAAATACTAGAACAACTCATATCCATTTCTATCAGGAACCTTTGCATCTTTGCAAAGTACATATGGGTCTTTGAAAGTGTAGTGCCTCTCATGTTTTCAATCTGTACCTTGTTTATTTTGATTTGGGAGATACTTGATACTCTTATTTTGTACCTTATGATGACCTAAGGGTCGGATGTTATACTTTGATTCAGTACCATAGATGTTTTATTGCTATACTATTTAGTTTATCATATTTGTATGTTCATGCTATTTTGAGATGACAATAGATCTATGATGATATTTGGTTTAATGGTTTATTGGACATATTTGTTGATTATGTTATGTGATAGATTTTATGCTATGATGATTTACTTTATTCTTGTATCTTTATGCTTTATGTGAACATGAGTGGTATAAATGGATTAAATAGGTATTTTTAATACATGTTGCTTTGGCTATGATATTATATGCAATTACACTTGATCGTGTATTTTAGTGTGCAAGAATTATATCCCTTGCAGTGGCACATGGAGTTAGTGATTCAACTATTCATATTTTACCAGTGTCATCCCTATATGGTCAACATATCCTTATTTTAATTGTTTTAATTAAAACTTTTTAGTGATTAGTAAATATGAACTCATTTGCATTATGTGATTAGACTTGTAAGCATGTTTGTGCATTTAGAGGTTCGCTCGGTCATGAAAGTGTTAAGTGATTTTTTGTGATTTTGGGTTTTTGGGCTTTAAATATTTTTAGATTTAATTTTTGGTAGCTTTTCCTTAGGTGAATTTCTATTATGGATAATAACCTATTTTCATTTGGGTTGATTCGGGGTTTAGCTACTCCAACTAGCTTTTTGCCATAATCGACTATTCACTTGAAAAGTGAATAAGTATTGGAAAAGTGAATTAATTATTCACTTCTCACATTGTAGAAATAGAATTTTGAGAGCTACTTTGGAAATCCTCTTCTGAAGGATTGGTTATTTGTTCATTCTAGGAGCTATGAGCATGGGATCTTCGCGAGGTTGGTCTTGTTGGATTCAACTCAGGTAGACCATGATTTGTTGTGAGTTTCAGCAGATTCAGAGAGTTATTTATTTTATTGTGTGAGTTTTAGTTTCTGCCCCTTTTGCTATCAGGTAAGGCTTTCTCATTTGATTATTTTTTCTCTATTTCAGCTTCCATTTCTTGTAGCAGTATGTTAGGAGGATGAGAACTAGTGTTCCCCTCCATTTCTATTTGCTAGTTCTTCCCGGTTGGTCAAGTATGAATGTTTTCCCTATTTTTGAAATGGGGTTTCTAGTTTCTAAGCTGTTATGCTAGCCATTTTTACATATGGTGTCTGATTTCAATTATTTTTGAATTTTTAGGGCTTTTGCACCCAAAGGCCAAATGGGTTCTAATTTTGAATTTTTTCCAAAATTAGGGGTTTTTGCCTCATTTTAAATGCCACCCTATTTTCTTAGGTTTTCTTGGCACAATGTGGGTCGTGGACCTGGATGATCCATTTTAATATCTGTCAGACCACTTTTACACTTATGTTGCATTGGGATGTGTGTTGTGTCCATCCTCTCGAGTCTATTTCAATTGAGTGACTTTATGCTTATGTTCTCATCTAGTCCTTGTGTTGATCTTCATGATGGTGGTGTACCACACACAAGTATGTACATGTACATTTGTACGGTGACTTGCAAGGTCCAATCTTCTATGGTATTTTTGGAAGTCATGATCATTAGGGTTGGGTTGGGAGTTTGCATGCCTATAGGCACTCATCATTGGATGAGCATGGGTAGGGTAGGGTAGCATATGGAGGGGCTCCTATCCTGCAACCTGGTGACTATTTCCCATTAGTTGGCAGAAGAAGTTTAATATAAGTGATAACTAAATTAAAACATTTGGGTGGTAATAAAATATAAGATAATTAAAAATGGGAATTGTGTGCCTTCCATTGGGAAGTTGATGTTTCCTGGAATTGTGTGCCTTCCATTGGGAAGTTGATGCTGCTAATAGTGGCTTGGGCTTGTCAATGCCAAGTGACTCTCCATGATGTCAGCCCCTATGTAGTAGCCCATTGAGATGTTTGACCAGGACTTTTAGTTTATGCATTATCTATATCTTGGATTCAGTCATCATATTGCTTGGCGTGTGTGTCAACGATGGATGTTATTCTTGTGTGTTTGTGGTTGGATCTTTACCTCCATTAGCATGGTGGGTGTGGACTTGTGGGTGCCATGTAGTTGGGAGGCATAGCTACATACATCACTGCTAGGGGCTGATGTACAAGGATGGTCTATTTTTCTAACGCGATCATTGCTGGATGTGTTCACTTGGTACTTCAAGTTCTGGAGTATGCTTCTTGTGATTTATGCTTTCATTGGGATGTCTGTTTATCATGTTAGATGATCTTAGTTTTGACGCATTCCTTATTATGATGATTAGTATGTGATAGGTGATGTTATCTACTTTTAGGTTTATCTTATGCTTTACTACTAGCATGTTAGATTTCCTTATGCTTATGCTATAGCATGTTTTAGTAGTGACGTCCCTATTACAATAGTACCAATAATTTGATTAGTGACTTGGTATGTTATGCATGGGGGATGGCTAGGGCCCATGATGGTCTTATGATGCCATTGACAATTAGGAGGAACTACATACTTAGTTTGGTTATTTTTGTACATTGCAATGTTATTTCTATTCATTGTGATGTTTCCTTCAATATTTTTCCTCTCACTACTTGTTAGATGGTTAGATGTAGATTACATCTTTCAGTAGTGTATTTGAGTGTTCACTCCTCAAATTGTGGATCTGGTACTCCCTGGTGTGGAGGTTTTACTCTCTATTTTTCCTCTTTGTGTTTTCCTTAAGTGTTCTTATGTTTCCTCAGTGAGCTTTTGTTAGCATGGTGCGATACAATATTGTATCACATGCCTTTTGAGATTGTATTGTGCATTCCCTGATTGTGATCCAAATTTTTTGGGAATCAATTGAGACACCCTCTTAGGTGTTCTTCAATCCTTTGGTGTTGCATTTTGATTCTAATTGTGTGTGTTTCCATAGTCAGTCCTTTGGGGTTTAAAATATATCATTCAAGTATAAGTTGATGTATATTTAATTCCTTATACTTATACTTTATTTTAATAAATGCGACGATTCATTTGAGATAGGTTCTAGACCTCTATAGGCTAAGATAAAGATTCTAAGAAATTTCAGGACTTCAGAAATTTAGACTTAGCCAAATTTTAGGGCTTTAGGATTTTAGACTTAGCCAATTTTCAGGAGTCAGCTTTTGTCTTTTATTTTGGTTGATCTCTTATGTTTTCTTGTTTGTAGTTTTGGTTAGTTGTGGCATTTGGAGATCCATTGGTGTTTGGATGATTGTCAGTATTTTGTTGCGATCTTTGAGATTTGTGTATGTTGTTATCATGTACACATACACTTCTTTTAAATTTTTTTTTATCTTGCATGTATTTCATCCTTGTTTCCAAGGATTTTTGGACGGGGCATTACAACAAGAATATTTGTCTGCATTTTTGCCATTGGATGAATTAGGTAAGATATGTATCCATTCTTCTACAAACATGTTGGGGACTTTTGGCTGTGTAGTTAGGACTTCATTCACTACTTGTGCAATTAGTTCTCCTTCTCTTTGAGCCATTTATACAAGAAATTCTATAAACTATGTATACTAAATTCTGAAAAGTCATTGGAAATCACTCTACAACTCAAAATTCACTCAAAAAACTTAAGAAATTATGAAAATGGTAATGAAAATTTTCTCTTCCTTTAGAGTTTATTTGTTTCTGCAATGGGAGTGTGGCATTAATTTAATTTGAGATCAACACATTTGAAATCCCATCAATTCTCAAAAAGATGGAAAAATCTATGTTTTTTCATATTTTGTACTTCTAGCTCATGTTCTTTTTATTCAGTTTAGACATGGTTGTTAAAACTACTTTCATGCCATAAAACTTATAGTTATGACTATGAAAACAAGGTTACCTTTTTAATGTTTCACAACCTTGCATCTTATCTCTTCAACTATTGAGCCTAGCTTGCAATTACCTCATTTGTTCCTTTGCAACTTTATTTTACTTTATCTTTTTGACCATTACAATCTGGCAATGAGCTCTTTATCTAACATTTTGTACTTTCATTGTCATTGATACCCTAACATATTTTATCCTTGCAATGTTTTGATGCTTTAACCTTTTCGCTCCTTCACAATTGTCAAATAAGATGTTCATTCTAACCTTGCGATGTTGTGCCAAGCATTTGCCAAGCATTCTTCTTTAACACTTTCCTCATCTTGCAACATTGCAACTTAATATATTGATTGTCTATGGAACCATGTGAGAATGCAATAATTACTTTTAACTGTGAAAATTTCTTTATTCACATCTTTGCATCATTATTTCTTTTCCTTTATTCTTGCCTTGTGAAGATGTGCTCACTATTTTTTTTGACCATTATTCTTTCCGTAGCTTTGCCATTTGAATTTTCACTATTATGTAAAACCTTGCAAACTTGCACTAGTCTTTAACCTTAACCATTCTTGACTTATCTTTGCATGTTCACAACATCAATTTGGTAACTGCAATTAAACCTTGCAATAGTGCAATCCATAGCATTTTCCACTTTACGAACTTTACTTTGAGTCATTAATTAACTCAAGAGACATTATGATAGTATAAATCTTAATTGCATGATTACTTGATCACTCCATCACAACTCAATTTATCACTTTGCATCAAACCTTTGTGAGCTAGTGATAAGTATTTCTTCTAACTGTTGGGCATCTTTTGTGGTTTTGCAACTTAGAATTCATGTTCATAACTTAACCATGTGATCATGTGAACAAGGCTTTACTTGACTACCTTCTTTTCATCATTTTTTCATGGCTTAAACCTTTAACTCAACACATGACCTTGCAAAGGCAAGATCATAAGCTTTTACAACCTTGCTCCATTAACCCCAGGTTTTTTTTAACTCACTTGCGAACTCGTGCTAACTATTAACTCAACCATCATGTCTTTTTTCATCCTCACAATTTAATCTTCATGGTTTATCTAATCCCCCATGATGTTGCACTGACATCTTTGCTAACTATTTCCTTCTATTCATACATTCACAACTTAAAATATCCATAATGCTTTATGACCTGTGACCTTGCGAGGACCATTTGAACTTAACCTTTTCCCTTTATTGTAGCATCATCATTTAAATTTTCTTAATTAAAAAATGACTTGCAATCATGAAATCTTCCTTGTTTCTCTCATTTGCACCTCCAACATTGATATTATCATTAGCCACTACAGAGCTGTGCTAAGCTCAAAATAGATTGTTTTGCTTGTTAGCAACCCTGGAAATGGTTAGTGAACAAAGCAAAGAGATGTTACAATCATAGAGACTTCACAATATCGCAATCTATAATATGTAGAATGTCATGAAATATAAAGACAAAAATTAGCTTAAAACTTAGGGATATGAAGATATAACAAGAATTTTTTCATATCCCTAATTTAAAATTGTAAGCTAATTTTGAAATAACTTCAATCAATCAAAAAGATAAAAGACTTTGACCTAGGGTTTTTATGAGGGCTAACATAAATTTCAAAACCCTAAGTAGTTTAAACATAGTTCTCCCTAATTTTCATAAAAATTGGGTAGGTGAAAAATCAGGCCATCATAGGTAACTCAACAACCTTTTGTTTCAAAGTCTCAAAAACATTATCAGATATATGTGTCCACTTAAAATCTTGTTTATCTCCTCTCATTTTTTTAGTCATAGCATTACAAATAGAAGTAAAATTCTTGATAAACTTTCTATAGAAACTAGCCAAACCATGAAATGATCTTACCTCACCCACATTCTTAGGTGTAGGCCATTCCAAAATTTCTTTAACCTTCTCATGATCCATTCTCAAACTATTAGTTGAAATCACAAATCCCAAATACATAAATATCCTCTTGCATAAAGGAATACCTTTTTAAGTTAACCAACAACTTCTCCTCTTTTAATCTCTACAATACTTGTCTAACATGCTCAAGATGTTCTTCCTTAGTTTTACTGAATATCATAATCATCAAAATAAACAATCACAAACTTACCCAAAAATCTCTTGATAACTTCATTCATCAACCTCATGAAAGTACTAGGTGCATCAGTCAAACCAAAAGGCATTACCAACCATTCATACAAACCATCATCTATCTTAAAATAAGTCTTCCATTCATCACCTTCTTTGACTTTGATTTGATGATAACCACTCTTCAAATCAATCTTGGTAAAATACTTTTCTCTACTCAAACAATCTTTTATGTCATCCAACCTCCACATAGGAAACCTATATATCACTATGATCTTTTTTAATAGCTCTAGAATTAGTAGACATTCTCCATTCTTCATTCTTCTTAGGTTCTAATACAAGAGGTGAAACACATGGACTCAAACTTTCACTAATCAAACCTTTTTGCAACAACTCTTGCACTTTCCTATTAAGTTCTTCATTCTCTGTAGGTGTCAATTTTTATGGTGCTTTATTTGGAAAACTAGCTCCACCATCTAGGTCCACACAATTAATTATAATTCCTACTAGTGGTAAAGCACCAGGTATACCCTTTGCAACAATCTCATTATACTAATTCAACAACCTTTCAATTTCTACTAGCACTTGGTCATCACTATTTTCTGTCAGTTGGTCGCTACTACCAAAACTCAGTCCCTTAGGGATTACAACAAAACTCACTTGGTTCTTTTTCATCTCCTTTTCAATTGTTTCCCATTGACCACAAAAAATTGAAGAGTGGTACAATTAACCTCATTTGGACTCTTGATCAAAGGAAACAATACTTTCTTTCTTTTCATTCATCCAAAGAGTATATTGATTCAATCTTCCATCATGCATATTATATCTATAAAATTTCCAAGGTCCACCCAACAAAATATGACAATAATCCATAGGCATAATATCACATAGAATTTTGTAAAAGTAATTTCCAATCTTGAACTTCACAACACATTGTTCACTTTACAATAAATTATGCTCATCCTTGATCCATGAAACATGATAGGGTCTAGGATGCTTCAACCTCTACAATTACAACATTATAATCAGCTCCTATGATGCTAAATTTTTTTAACTTCCACTATCAATGATCACCTTGCAGCATTTTCCAGCCATCTTGCATTGGTCTTAAAAATACTTCTCCTTAGGACATGTTCCTTATCAATTCCCTTACTACATAAAAATCTTCTCACCATTAGATTTTCTCTAGCCTTAGTTCCACTGGGTGAACCTTCAAGATCTTCTTGAATCATAAAATTTCTATTACCTTGTTCATTCTTACCAAAGTATCTACACTCAAAGGATATGTACCCTTATTTACTACATCTAAAAAAATTAAAACAAAAAGCACCTCTAGAGTAAGAATTACCTCTTCCTTGGTAAGAACTAGTACCTCCTTGGTAAGAATTACCACCTTTCCATCTGGTCTTTCCTTTGTAATAATTTTCCATTCATATTTTCCCTTGTCTTGCACAAGATTGTTAGATCTTCCACCTTCTCCATAAGATCTACCTTTGCTTCTCTAGAATCTACCACCTCTACCTCTTTGTCTTTGTTCATACTTCTTTGTCAAGATCTCTTTAGCTTTCAAGGCATATTGATATGCTTCTTCCACTCTTTCCAATTTCACAAAACTTATCTCATCTTGAATTCTAGGTCTCAATCCATTTAGATACCTTGTAAATTTCTCAACCTCATCATCTACATGTTCAGATCTAATGTCCAATCTATAGAATTCCTCGATATACTCTTTCATAGTCATGTCCTTTTGTCTCAAATTTTCCATTTTCCTCAACATGATAACTTGGTAATCAATAGGAAGGAACTTCTTCTTCACTTTTTTCAACATTTTTAGCCAAGTCCCAATCTTCTCCTTTCCTTCCCTTTGTCTATCAGTTTGCAAATGCTCCCACCATAGTGAGGTATGACCTTTCAACCTAGTGACTACAATCTTCGCCTTCCTAGTATCGGGAATGTTTTCAAACTCAAAGAACTTCTCCATATTAGAGATCTAATCCAACACAACATTGGTTTCCAATTTTCCATCGTAAGGAACATCTTCTATAGTAGGCTTTGAATGTGTCCTAGACAATGCTCTCAACAATATTTCCTCATCTTAATCTTCCTCGGGCTCCAAGTTAGGGTTTGGTGTTATTGCTTCATCACCACTCACATCATCAATATGTGCTCCTCTCCTCTAGGATATATTCACAACATATAATATGGTTGCAATTTGTATCAACTTGTACGTAATGGAAGTGTTTACATTTTCTCAAACTATATTTACAAATAGGTTCCTACAAGATTGTAAACCTCACCAAGTTATAGGTCAAATTTGTAGACCTGCCACCCTAAAACCAAATCTAACTTAGGTTTCTACATGATCCATTCTCCACAAGGATGAACCTTAAGCTCTACTATCACCTAACATAAGGATGAGATGAATAGCTAAGGATAGAGGCTCATCTAACTATCCAAACACCTTGTTAAGTAAGAATAATGGAAGCAAATACATAGAGAACAATACCAAGGAGAGAGAGAAAAAATAGTTTACATGATTCATCAAATTATTAGGATACATGCCTAGCTATAAGGCCTTCTAGGTTATGAAAAAATGCAAAGCACAACTTCAAGATCCATGATCCAACATCAAATTTTCTATTCTAGAAACACCTTCTCTCTACTCTCTAATCTATACCTAACCTAAACCAAATACCCCAATTTATACTATCCAAAATGGCTTATAGAAGATTCTAGATTATTATATAATAGAAAGTCTGACCTTAAAACAATCTGCACACATCCCAAGAAAAGAATTGGACATTAAATTTATGATTAGAATTTATTATATAAGTTCACTCAAACTAAGAACCAATCATAGACAAACTTGGTCAAAGAAGGAACTGGGCATCAGTAAATAAAAGGTTCACCTAACACATGAAGGAACACTTGACCAATACTAGACAACTCGGCCAACACGGGATAGCTTGGCCAATATTGGACAACTCAGTCAACATTGGATAGCTTGGTCAATATTGACAAAATAAATGAGATAACATGAGGATTAGTAGGTTAACATGACTCAACAATGACTACAACTTGATCGATACTGAATAGATCAATAATCAGTGACTCTTGGAAATGATTGTAACTCGACAACGACTGGTAGAATGAATACGAATGAGTAGGATAACATGTAAGCTTAAGATGTGCATGCATTAGTAGATCTCATAGCTAGGAATGAACTCTTGTCCCTCATGGTTGGATTCTTTGGGCATAATCAAATATATATAACAAAAAAAGATCAACATAAAACATCATTCACAACCCCATGGGGATCCGTCGACTACAACATGATGCCTTTTGGGTTAAAGAATGTAGGACAAACCTATCAAAGGGCTATGAAGATCATCTTTCATGACCTCATCCATAAGAACCTAGAAGATTATGAGGATGAAATATTGCTAAAATCCATAAATACCGTGGACCACCTATTTGACCTTGAAGAAGTGTTTGATTAACTAGCACAATATCACCTTATGCTTAACTGAAAGAAATGTGTCTCTAATGTGACATCCAAAAAGCTCTTTGGATTCATTGCATCATGGTGTGACATTGAGATTTACCCTCACAAATTTAAGACCATCATGATCATACCTCCTCCAAAGACACTGAGATAGCTCCACACTCTCCAAGGAAAATGGCAATCAATCAAAAGGTTCATCTCACAATTACTAGATAAATGTTAGTCATTTCTACATATGTTAAAAAAGGATTAGAATTTCAAATGGGATCCTATATGTTAATGTAACTTTGGAAAGATCAAGAAATACTTGTCCAATCCACCTATCCTGGTCCCACAAGTTGTAGGGAGACACTGTACATACTAGCTACTCCAATGCAAATGGTGGAACTCTTAGCCCAACTTTATTATAATGGAAAAGAGAGGGCCATATACTATATTAGTTGAAATCTGTTGGCTACAAGACTAATAATCCCTAATATAAAATGCCTACTTGGTAGTGATCTTTTCCACTCAAAAGATCTACCACTACATATTGAGGCACACAGTTAAACTCATCTCCAATATTGACACCTTGAAGCATGTTCTATTACACACATCACTCATTGATTGTCTAGAAAAATGGATCTTGCTCCTCAAGTAATTTGAAATCTAATATGTTGACATAATGGCAATTAAGGGATAAGCCATAGTAGATCACTTGGATGATGCACCTTTTCTCGACACCTATCTGCTGGTTATGGAATTTCTAGATGAACACGTATACATGATAAAAGAAAAACCATCATGGAAACTATATTTTGATGGATTATATACATCCAACAGCTTAGTATTAGGGATATTATTGGCTACCCCTCAAGGTGATTACATCCCAAAAGGCTTCAAGCTACAATTTTAATGCACTAATAACATCTTAGAATACAAAGCTCTCATTATAGGGCTGAAATTGGTGGTTAAATGGAACATAATAGAGCTATAAATGTTTGGAGACTCACAATTTATCATCAAGAAGGATTTAGATGAATACCATACAAAAGACAATATGCTTCTAGCTTACAAAGAATTGATTGACCGACTAAAGAAACACTTCATCAAGACTTAGTTCACACAAGTACCAAGGTTGCAAAAAAAAGATGCAGATGGAATGGACACTATTCCCTCACTCTTGGAAATTTCTTGAGAAGCTAGGCAATACAATTTTTTGATCAAGCAACTACATTAGCCCCATATGAGAATGATTACTCAACATGGGTATGTGTCTTGGTTGGTCACCAATCTCCATGGTACCATGAAATTCACACTTACCTCAAATATGGTATCATCTCCCCCCACCTCACATGAACCCAATGCCAAAACCTTATTCATAGAGCATCCCACTACACTATTATAGCCAATACCCTATATCATCAAGTCTATCATGATACTCTATTTATGTGTCTAGATCAAAGTAAGGATGTAATGGCTTTAAAAGGGATACATTCTAGACTTTGTGGTACTCACATGAGTGGTATAGTCCTAACACAATAGATCTTGAGAGGTGGCTACCATTGGCCTACTATTGAACATGATTTCTATGACTTTATAAAAAGGTAGCTACCTTATCAGCAACATGCAAACCAGAAGTGAGCTCCAACAAAAAATATTCAACCCATTGCACCACCATGTCCATTTACATGTTGGGGGTTTGATCTTGTTGGTATTCTTGCACCCCTACCTTTTGAGGACCACAAATAGATCATCATGACCACATATTACTTCACAAATTGGGTTAAGGAAGTCTCACTTACCAATTCCATTGGATTTCAAGTGTCTAAATTCATCCTCTATCATATTGTCTACCACTTTGGTATCTCCTCCACCATTTTTATAGACCATAGAGGTAACTTTATTATCCTAAATATAGAAGAGTTGTACGCCTCGCTCCACATTCACCATCACTTCTCCAACTCATATTTTCCACAAGGTAATGGTTAGACTAATGCAACTAATAAAACCCTACTCAAAATCCTCAATAAAGTTGTCAATGATTCCAACCATGATTGGCATCTATAAATCAAATTATCCCTATGGGCTTACCATACCTCATTCTTTACATCCAAATGAAAAAAATCCATACTCTCTAGTCTATTGTGACAAAGAAACCCTACCTATTAAGGTTGAACTCTCAGCCTTGTGTATATCATTGTAAGGACAAGTATCAGAGGAGGACTATAGAGTCATCAGACTCACACAACTAGATCTATTGGATGAAAAATGAAATAGTCCTATGACCAACTCACAGTCTATAAAAATTGATTCAAGTAAAATTTCAACAAAAAAATTTCACACTTGCCAATTTCAAGTATGTGACATGGTCCTCAAAGAAAACATGAAAGTATAAGTAGACTATGACAAGAAGGGAAAACTTGAGCCCACCTAGCTAGGCCCATATGTTGTTACAACATCTTTCAGCTCAGGAGCATATCCACTATCAACACTAGAAGGTGAACCTCTGAATGATCCCACCAACATAATTCACCTCATGAAGTTCTACACCTGATCCCCTTACTGTATCCTACTAACCTTGAAAAAAGAAAAAACAAACATTCTTAAAATATCTAGAAAAAACCTTCATGATCATGAAAACTTGGAAATTCAAGCATCGAATGCTAACAAAAAAATTTAAAAAAAATTCATGAAAGAAAAAATAGTAAATAAAAATATGTGTCCAATGGTGAAAAATTGGAAATTAAAGCACCTGGGATAGGTAACTTGGTGAAAACTTAGAAATAGGTGTTGGAATGTCTTAATGGGAAGAGTGCTTCTGAGAGGGGGGGGGGGGGGGGGTGGGGGGGTGGGGGTGAATTAGAAGTACTAGAATTTTCACTTATTTTTAAAACCTTAATAACATATAAACTAAAATTAACATTCATGCATGTAAACATTAAACCATCATGAGAAGGAAACATGCATCACCACATAACACTTGAGATTTTGGTGACCCAAAAAACCTCTAGGAATAAGAAGGTAAAATTGGGGTGGGGATGGTACCCAAAAAATTACTGTAGCAATTGATTTCAACCACTTCTGATGGTTTTCCCTATTAAAGGCTACAACACACTATTAAATGTGACCCTGTTAAAGGATTTCTACATGCTGTTAGGAGTGTGCCCTATTAGAGGACTTAAGAACATTCAACTTAGAATGCCATCCTATTAAAGGATTTACATAGAGCTGTTAAACCCACCTAACTCAATAGGATTTCCAAATTCCTAATACAATTGTGAGAGAGTATTAGAATAATACACTTGATCTTATGCAATCTTTGATGCTGATCTCAGGTACTTGATCTAATCTTCTATCACTAATCTCTGCTAGATCTGATCTTCTAATTGTGTTCCTTGTTCAGTTCAGTTCAACTAGATGTATAAATGTCGTCCTTTCCACTAAATCTTTGACACCAATGTTCTGTAATGACCTTAATAATAGGCTCTACTTTTCCTTCTTCTTTCCACTCAACTCTCTATTTTTCAATGGTGTCAAGACTCCCTTATAAAGATTAGTGGTTCGTTATGCATCCTTGATTCAAGTGTTCTCGCTCAAACCCTTGAAATTCACCTATTGGCTGCATGCAGTCTCCAATTTTCTTATCCTTTTATCCTATCACGAGTCATGCATAATCATTTCACATCATGGTTTGTGATTACATAAACTCTTATGCTAATCTTGTGTTGCTCAGTACATGAAGTAATATTGATACTCGGCACCGCCTATTCTAGATTGCTCAGCATCCACTGTGTTTCCTATGTTACTTGGCTCTTATAGAATTATTATGTCACTCAAAACCTATAGAATTCCTATGTTACTCAACACTTATTAACTGCCTATGTTACTCAACACCTATTAGCTTCCTATGTTACTCAACACCTATTAGCTTCTTGTGTTACTTGGCACCTGTTAGTTTTCTACATTGCTTGACACTATCTATAACTCAACAAGTGTTAGAGTTCTAGCTCGACTTCCATTGTATACTTGGCATGTATAGTGAAGATGATTAAGTGTGTTGACACTCATTTGTCAAGCTTACTTATTTGATCAACAATCTCCCCCTTTGACATGAGTGTCAAAAACACTTAACTGATCATTCATGATCTAATTCTTATGTGTACATTCTTCACTTGCTTAACTTACATACAAAATTTCAAAAAGATATTGTAAACAACAATATACCTTATGGCTCCCCTGAGTTGTTTATGGCTTGTCATGTCATGAAAATTGTACCAATGTGCCTGATCTACTTTGTTCTTTGACCTATTTCTAAACCTATTATCTCCTTATCTTCTTGCTATATGAATTTCTCCTCCTTTAATATATCTTCCCCTTAGAATATTATCTTCTTCATTATCTCCCCCTTTTTGACATTGATGTCAAAGGGTTCTAAATAGTAATGCCACGCTTGGCCAAAAATGTCTTGTTTACCTCAGGGAGTATTTTGAGAGTTGCATCCCAGTTATTCAATGTAATATCCAATGACTTATATTGGATTGAAAGCTCTGCTGCTAGATCAAAAAGTCCTTCATGAGTAGAAATATTTGGATCCTTCTTGAGGACTATTTCAACATACATTTGCTCCTTCTGTAAGACTTCCAAATGAGGAGTAATTGAGGCTTGAATTTGTATAAGTTTTTCTTTAATAGTGGCCTCTTCTACTAATAATGTAGTTCATTCCCTCTGAGTGTGAAGCATTTGAGAAAATTGCTTCTCACTCTATGTAGGATTTGAGGGTAGTTGCATATTGGAGAGCTTTAGTTTGCTCTCAAGTTTCAGAATTTTAGGATTTATTTCTTGTGTGAACTTGGAAAAATCACACAATTTGCTGTAAAGGGAAAAGATGTTCCCTAGTATAATCTTTACCTTATCCAATTTCTTGGCTAGGTCAATCTGTCCCAAAATAATTCCATTAGCTATCTTTTGGTTGACCTTGCCTAGAAACTTCTTTTCTAACCATTCCATGAGTTTTACATTTGTATCATGGTCTTCATTATTTACTTGCTCAACTATATTAGATAGTTGCTCAAGGATTGGCCTACTTGAATATGGAGGTTGTAGGCTAAAGGCATCCATGAATATATCTTTGATCTAATTCATTGTCTGCTTGTATTTGAACTCTTTCCTCAATGCCTCTTGCCTCCTTCTCTTGTCCAATGCACTCTATATCTCATTCATCTTTTCCTCAGTTAAAGTGCTTGAATCATAATAGGGTATTTGAATTTCTTCATCAAGTTCAGGAATACCATAATGAATGGTCTTGGCTACCCTAGTAGAACTTGAGCCTAGTGTGCTGGCTTGTAAAGTTAACATGTTAGTACTCAGCTTCTGAACAGGTTTGGTAGGAGTTCCTATTTTTGGCAATTCAACCAAAGTTTGTATTGCAGACTCCTCCTTATCCTATGTTTCTTCCTTATCCTCTTCTTGTGACACTGCTACTGAGAGTGTACTTTTTATTTGTACTGATGTACCTGTGACTTCCTCTACTATTGCACTCAGCTCTTGATGAGCATGCATGGCTATTTTTGGTGGTGATGAAAGTACAATAATTTGAATGTTTTGAGGTGGTTCTTGTGGTGTCACCTCACCTTCCTTGATTTTATCTATTGACTTTTGGAGCTAATCTACACTGACCAATATGGGACTTGTACACAATTGTGCTTGAAGAGTTGTTTGGTCAAGGATCTCAGTGAGATCCTCTGTAGTTAATGGGTTGATGTTTTGACTTGAGGTGTCAACAAAATCCTTAATCTTTATGATTTTTTTAGGTGTGGTAGTAGAGTGAGCACTAGGAAGTGGTAGTTGTGTGTCTTGCACACTTTGGTCTTGCTGCCCATCGGTACCCCTGTCTTCATCTTTTCCTTCCTCCTCTTTTTCTTCCTTGTTCTCCTTTTCTTCTATCTTCTGGCTTGGCAGTAGCTTCTTCTTTGTATTCCTCTTCAAAGACATCTTCAATTTTCTTATATAAATTCTTCCATGATCTTGTGGTTCTCTGTACAACTTCTTCTATTTTATTCTGAAGTATGGAAAATGCCCTATACTTAGGTGTAAACCTTTTATTATGCCTTTTGACTACTTTAGTTATCTCTTCCCTTGTCAAATTAGGTAGTATGATTTCTAGGGTTGATTCTGTCATCTCCTTCTCCATTTTTAAACAAAAATGTCATCTTTCTTCTACAATTTTAGACAATTCCTTTGGCAATTGTCCATCTAGTTCAAGAGGTGTATACTTGAACTGTGCCATCATTGCATAGAATGATTCTTCTATTCTATTTTTTTCCTCTTTAGTGATTTTATTGAAGTCAATATTTTTCATGTCACTTAAGTCTCCATTCCTAATCTTTTCACATAATGTTTCAACTGAAGACTTAGGAGAATGACTTACCTTTTTAGATTGATCTTCCTCATCGATATCAGGTTGAGCCACATATCTTTTCCTTTTTCTTGGCTCTTCCTGTGCCTTCTTGGCTATCTTCTTCTTCTTTGTAGCTTCCTCTTTAGCTTTTTGTGTGGAGGCCCTTGTTGTAGCTTTGGTTGTTGGCTTCTTCGGTGTTGGCATGGTAGCTTTCTTTGATGTAGTCTGAGAAGCAGGAGGTGTCTTTGCCTTCCTTTTGATAACCTTGCCTTTGATGGGTGCTTCCTTGGCTTCTTCTTCCTCGGCATCCTCATCTTTGTCTTCACCTTGGCCTTGTGTCAATTCAAGTGGCCCTTGTTTTGGCTCATCTTCATCTTTCTAATCATCACCTTCTTCTTCATCTTCACTAATTTCTTCTGCTTCTCCTGCTGCACTTGTTTATTCAACACCAAATTTCTTCTTTATTTTCTTTACTAGTTTGTCCTTCTTCTTGACTAATGTGGTTGTCTTGAGTTCTATAACAACTCTTGGTTTGACAATATCATAAGTTCCAAATGCCTTGGAAGTTTTTTCTATTTCCTCTACAAGTAATATTGTAATAACTACAGAAGTTTGATCAACATCAAGCTCATATCCCAATGGTCTAAGCCATCTTACTCTTGGAAGGACTGCTTGGATGTAAGTATAATCAATGTCAACAAGAAAGCATATGTCATTCTCATGTTGATTGACCAATGAGATTGGTATCCTCATTCTTTTCTTCATTGCATTCTTGAAATCATCAAAATAGATAGTCATTTGATCATCAGAGCTATCTCCCATTTGTGCAATAAAATCATTTAATTGATCAACAATTATTTTATTCTGACTCCTGTTGACTTTTCCAAATGAAGGGAATTCCTTCATCACATAAAAGAACATGCATACCAATACTGACCCAAATTTGCATTGTGCTCCCTTGGACTTTATAATTGCTCCAAGATTTTCATTTATCTACTGCAACATGAGCTCTGCAAGTTCATAGGTGTGGTCTTTCTTTACAAGCTTATATGCCACATCCACTACTATGCAGGGTACACTATTCAACCTGCTAGATTGATAAAACTTATGTGATATGATCCTTACAGCAAAGTCTAGAAGGGGATAAGTTATGGTGTCTATGGTCATGCCTCTATTATTCCACTTTTCTCCTATGTTTTTCTCTATTGATTCCTTCTTATCACTTCTCAATATCTTTGGCCGATCTAGGGTTGGAAAACCTGTGACCTTATGAACCATCTTCTTAGTAATTTTAACTAGTCCTTGCTCTAACCAAAATGATCCATCATGGATTTTGCTAAGTACTATATGTATCCACTCAGTTTTAAATATGATTGGAAAAACTAGGGCTTTGGTTAAACCCTTCTTCTCCACAATTGAAAATTCATCTTTTAATATACCATTATCACAGAGTTTATCATCGGCATTAAAAATTTCTAGGTCTCCTATTGCTCCAATCTTATAGTTATAACACTTATGCACATCTTGAACCATAACAACTTTTTCTAGAATCATAGACAATGTACCTTCAGGATCATTTTTGTATGCTACCTCTAGTATGGGCCTGAACTCAGGTTGTTTAACCTCATTACTAACAAGATGAATCTCATGGCTTTCCTTCCCTTTGGTGAACTTTGAACCAAATGCCATTTTTAATCGAACTAGGGTTTGAAATTTAAAGTAAACTTCACAAATTGTACAACTCAACACCTGAAGGAAATACCTAGTTAAATGCTTGAATTTTTCTTGGGTTGATGATGAATCACTGCAAATTTCTAGTTAAATGCTTGAAAATTGCTCAGTCATTCTCCTGGTAATCATTCTTCATTTGAATTGCTCAAAATGAATCAATTTTCACCTTTAAGAAGCTCAAAAGCCTTACATTTAATGCATTCTTGTACCTTCACCTGTCACTCGGCTTCCAAAGATTTTCAACTTGGCATCTATTCTATTTCACTCAGAATCCATTCTCACTTGGCATCTACTAACTTTTTTAATAACCCGTCAACCACTTATAGGCTTTCCTCAGCTTCCACTTGACTTTTTAGCTCAGCTTTCAAAGTAGTTTCATTTGGCAACCAAAGATAGCTCAGCATCGTCATTCAAATTTTGTCTTGACATCTTAACTCATGTAGATTTATACTTTGCAGTGCTTCTTTTTTGTTTAGGGCTAATGTATGATACTTCCTTATATGTATCAGCCCCATAGGCTCATTTTGTGATTAGTTGGATGAGATATGATCACTTGACCACTTGGGTGAAGTGACCCTTCCATTGGATGTACTTGGTACATTTTTTTTGCCATGTCTTCTTCATGTTTTTTCTAATGTGTTCCTCATCAACCTTTTCTTTGCCCTTGTTTGCTTCAGTCTTGGGTGCCTTGGCCTTTGTTGGACAATTTCTGCTGACATGTCTAGTTTTCAAGCAACTGAAGCAAGTAGTTTGGTTCAACCATCTTCTATAGTTCCCTTTGAAGTGTGTTCTTATGCAGTTCTAGGGTATATGTCCATACTCTTGACAATAGTGATAGCTTTGCCTTGTATTGTAGTCCTAATTGTAATGGTGTACACAGTTTTCCCTCCTTACATGCTGATTTGGTGTCCACATAGGCTTTGATCTACACTCAAAGGCTCTATGTCCATACTTCTTGCAATTATGGCAATGTCCATCAAATATTTGTGTCCTTGTGACTTTAGACCTACAGTCTTGTATCATATGACCTTGAATGTTGCACTTATGAATATAACCCTTGCTTTTGGGTGTGTTTGCTTGATTGATCCTTCTACTTTTGCAAACATTAGCAGTATGCCCCTTTTTATTTTAGTAATGAAAAGTGGGTTTAGGATCCTTACCTTTGTCACTTCTTTACTCAACACTCTTTGATGATTCACCAACTTTAATGCTAGTGTATCCAAGTCCTGATGTATCATGGGCTAATCTTGGGGATTCAACAACTGTTCAAAGTACTTGATAGCTTCACTTGACTTGTTGAGATTCTTTGTTGTTTCTTTTTCTCTCTTCAATTCATTTGGCATCCTCAAAGTAGAGATATCAATATCTTTCATATTGAGTTCATGATAAAGATTCATTAGTTGGCCAAGTGTATCCATCTGCATGTTTGAGATCCTTGTTAATTCAGTACATTTTTCTTCAAGTCTGTTTGCAAGATTTCTTTTTTCATCTTTTATCATGACTCTATCCTCAACTACTCTTTTCTTTTGCTCAGTGATTTCATATAGCATCATGGCCTATGATTCATGCTCCACCTTAAGAGTTCTTATCTCTTCTACTTGAACTCTATTTTTCTCCATCAATTTTGCTATTACTGCATCAAATTCTTTGGAATCTCCTTTGGAAAATAATTGTGTGGTGTCAATCTCCTTGTAGTGAATATCATTTTAGGCTATAGCTATTTTCTTCCTTCTTTTTTAGGATTTTCTTAATTCCTCTCTAGGTTCCTCTACCTTGTGTAGAGCGAGATGCACATCTATCACTTGGTTCTCAATGATCTTCCCAAGTTTGAAGACTTCCATCTTCAGATCTTTTCCTCCAAGCTGTTAGGCTTCTTTTTAAGTAAATTTGGCTCTAATACCAATTGTTGGAATGTCTTAATGGGAAGAGTTCTTTTGAGAGGGTGGGGGGGGAATCATAAGTATTGGCCTTTTCACTTATTTTTAAATCCTTAATAACATATAACTGAAATTAACATGCATGCATGTAAACATTAAAAAATCATGAGAAGAAAACATGCACTACCACATAACACTTGAGATTTTGGTGACCCAAAAACCCTCCAAGAATAAGAAGGTAAAATTGGGGTGGGGATGGTACCCACAAAATTATTGCAGCAATTGATTTCAACCACTTTTGATGGTTTTCCTTGTTAAAGGCTACAACACACTGTTAAATGTGACCCTGTTAAAGGATTTCTACACCCTATTAGGAGTGTTCCCTATTGGAGGACTTAAGACCATTCAACTTAGAATGCCACCCTGTTAAAGGATTTACATAGAGCTGTTAAACCCACCTAACTCAATAGGATTTCCAAACTCCTAATACAATTGTGAGAGAGTATTAGAATAATACACTTGATCTAATGCAATCTCTGATGCTGATCTCAGGTACTGGATCTGCTCTTCTATCACTGATCTCTACTAGATCTGATCTGCTAATTGTGTTCCTTGTTCACTTCAGTTCAACTAGATGTATAAATGTTGTCCTTTCCACTAAATATTTGACACCAATGTTCTGCAATGACCTTAATAATAGGCTCTACTTTTCCTTCTTCTTTCCACTCAACTCTCTATTTTTCAATGGCGTCAAGAATCCCTTATAAATATTAGTGGTTCATTATGCATCCTTGATTCAAGTTTTCCTGCTCAAACCCTTCAAATTCACCTATTGGCTACATGTAGTCTCCAATTTTCTGATTGGGTGCATGCAATCTCCAATTTTTTGATTGGCTGCATGAGGATTGCATAGGTGGTTGGGAGGATTTGATCTTATCCTTTTATCCTATCATGAGTCATGCATAACCATTTCACATCATGGTTTGTGATTGCACAAACTCTTATGCTAATCCTACATTGCTTGGCACATGAAGTAATACTGATACTTGGCACCATATGTTCTAGATTGCTCAACATCCACTATATTTCCTACATTACTCAACTCCTATAGAATTACTATGTCACTCAACACCTATAGAATTCTTGTGTTACTTGGCACTTATTAACTTCCTATGTTACTTGGCACCTATTAGCTTCCTATGTTACTCGACACCTATTAGCTTCTTGTGTTACTCGGCACCTATTAGTTTTTTGCATTGTTCGACACTATTTGTAACTCGACATGTGTTAGAGTTCTAGTTCGACTTCCATTGTATACTTGGCATGTATAGTGAAGATGGTTGAGTGTATTGAAACTCATTTTTCAATCTTACTTATTTGATCAACAGTATTTTCCATTTATACTTGGCCTTGCCATTATCTATTAGAAATCCACACCCTTCCACCCTCTCACTACATCCAATCATCCATCTCCCCATGTTCCCATTGTGTTCCAACATCACATTATAGCAATAAATGTATCACTATCCTAATTCCTAAGATTGGAATTAGAACCAAAGTAGTTTATTATATCATGACATATCACATGTATCATATCCATGTACCATATGACATGTATCATATTCTTGTATGATTTCCATTTACCATATCCTATGTATCATACCACATGTATTATATCCATGGATCATATCACATTTATCATATCCATGTATAATATTCATCTATGATACCTGTATACTATAACTACTATCCTATATCTAGCCAACACACTATTGCCTCATTTAGAACTTTATCCATGTTGTATTCTAATAAATAATGTTGCTATCTCCTCAACCTAAGATTTTCCCACTATACTCTATTAGACTGATTCATGCTATCTTATCATATTGAGGTTTTTTTTTGTAGTAAGCCCTTTTGTAGATATCTTGGAAAATCTATTTTATATCCTCATACAACCAGTCTTTAGTTTAGTCCCATTGTATATATCTTGGCTTTCATGTCAATTCATTTTTGGTCATAGTCTATATTTTTCTTAACAAGGAACTTCAATGAGTCCTCATGCAAGATTTGTTGCCATCAAAGTGTTGTCCTAAAAGTCTAGTTTTATAGTCCATCATGGCTTCAAGTGCTATTAATAGGTCATTCTAGGATGCATCCTTCCTCATCTCTGACCTTGGCCTATCAGTATCTAGTCCTATCAATCTCTTTGGAAATAGGCGACTTTTTCATGGATTTACTCTTTCTTTCAATTTTTTTATTTTATTTTGGGATTTCCAATTTAGTTCTCAAGTATCTTTTCCAAGAAATTTTGTGGTTCTTTCCTCAACGTTGATACAAACATTTATATCATAGTGTTTTGTGAATGAGACAATTCAAGAGCAAGGTCTTGATCAAAATTTTCATCTATTTTTCTCTTTGTACCTATGAGTTAGTCAGATGTGACCCTTACATATTCAAAACATGTGCTCACTTGTGGTTGCATGGTGCAATTAGGAAATATCATTTTCCTCCTAGTTTCATTTCCATTCTAACTCTTTCAAGATTTATGTGTAAAGTTGGGGAAATCTTGATGTATTTATTTCCTAAGTTAGTCCTATGTAATGTTGGTGAAAAGGCCTTGATGTTATTCATAACCTTGGCAAGTCCCTAGCATTTCTATATCAAACTAATTGCTCAACTACATGGTGGTACACTTTCTCAAGGTGCCCCTTGCTCAATCTTCAAGGAATATGACTCCCCTCCCATCCCCCTTTCATTCCAAGGAAACAAAAGTAATTTTTCAAAATCTTACTAGATCCAAAAGAATCAGTTGATCCAAGTAATCCTATCCAAAATTGCCAATAAAATCAGTCCTATGATCATGATCCTATAAATCTATAGTCCTAAAAGTATCCAAAGTTCACAAGCCCCCCTCATCCCACAATCACTATCTTGAGGATTCATCTTAAATGTTTATCCCCCCACTCTTCCCCACCAAAAACCTAAATTCTTAACCCATGGTTAAAATTATGCAAATGATTTCTCTTTGTCTTGTACTCCTGTAGTGAGTATACGATTCCCTGCTAACCCCCTCTTTTAGCCTCCCAAGTCATTCTTCTCACCTTCATTTTTTTTACTTTTCAAGAAGCCATTGAGACTTAGCTTCTCTCCCCAATGCCTTTTCAAGGGAGCATCACATAGTCTAGTCTCTCCCCTTTCTTTTTGATACTAGGGTAACCTTGTTGCTTTACAAATCTTCTTCACGTCATTTATCTTCAAGCTTCTTTCAAATAGTATTATTCCAACACTATATCAAAGAGGGGCAACATGTAGACACTTAAATATGATTACATCATTTAAGTAATCCTATTTAGTCATCTCCTAAGAAATTATTGATTAAGTGTTTAATATTTAATTAATTAAATGTCATCCCCTAGTTAATTAACTCATTTAATTGACAATAGTCCAATTGATAAATTAAATAAAAAACCAAAAGTCTAAATTATTAATTAAATCCCTATTCTTCTATTAAATTAAATAAATGCAAAATATCTATTTAATTTAATCACAAATTCCCCTTCGACTAAATAATCCATTTAAATCAAATCCTCAACCTCTAACCCACCCTTAACCCAATCCTAAATCCTTAGTTCTAACTCAATGCAACCCATTCACCCATGCCAACCAATTTAATTACCCAACCCACTTGCATTTCTCTAATATGCCCATTTGCCTCCTAATCCCCCTCTAATCCAAGCCTAATCCCAAAACTAAACATGTGCACAAATTTAGTGATGGATTAAGAATTCCTAAGGTAAGCCAAAAAAACTTTCCATCCCATCTCGTACAACTTTCTTATGACCCCACCCACATACATTTAATGCTCTTACAAATACTTAAAGGCTTCTTACACATCCCTTACACTCCCTTACATTTATCTTACACACTCCAACCCCATAATAACTCCTTTGACCCCCCACTTTCCCTCCATTCTTATCATCCTCTCACATCCTCTCTCCTTGTGACACTTGTCACAAGGCTATGGATTTTAGAAAGCACAATCCATTCACTTACCTCTCCTTATACCATATCCCTCTCTCACCTTTTCTCAACTATGCATCTTGGTCCTCCATTCCACAACCCTTTATCCTATAAAATGAAACACACTCCTTTCACATTCATATCCACTCTTTATGTTAATGTTGTAATTCTCTTTTCAAGAACAAAGTCATTAGATACACCCTTGCCATGCTCAAATTCACATGCATTTCACACTTCCATCTCCTATCCATTGAAGGCTTGAGGAAAACTTGAGCTAAACCACTTGGAAAAATCCTCTTCAACTTGGAACTACTTAGAGGAGTGAGGTTTGCATTCCTTTTAATTGTTTATGGTTTCATGTTAAAGGTCTTCTCATAGGTGTTAACCTTGTTATTTTATTAAATACTTTGTCTAACCTTTGTATTCCATTGGCAATAACTATCCTAGGTGATACAATCATTACCAAGATCCACATAGTAGGGTCTTATAAATGGTAGAACCCTCCTTGAGAGAGTCTCAACACATGATAATGTGATGAGTTAAATGTGCACCTATAAATTCTACAAACACAACACTCAATATTGATTTATACCTATTGGTTAGTGTTGTGGTTTCACAACACACCATATTTTGTGACTCAAAATGGGGACCCCCTATATTAAAATTCTCATCCAAGGCTTCTAGTCTAGATTCTCAGTCATTTTGGACCCTCCTATGGGTCTAGGTCAAACCATGGTCTCTGACTAGGAAGGGGCAAGTAGTTGGAGAGAGAGAGAGAGAGAGAGAGAGAGAGAGAGAGAGAGAGAGAGAGAGAGAGAGAGAGAGAGAGAGAGAGAGAGAGAGAGAGAGAGGAAGTCAAGTTTTTGAACTTCTTTATGCTTTAAGTGCACATATGTGCACTTGCGCACATGTGCATGTGTGCCAAATGCACACATGCACACTCTAACCCTACTTTGAGGATGTCAACATGTACACATACACACATTCACACCTTCAGAGTTGTGCAAAAAGAAAATACCTTACAACCTATATAAATTGCTTCCCCCTCCTTTGATTTCTCACTTTACTCTTGGCCTTCTACCAACACCACACCTTCACACCTCTAGCCTCTGCACTACTCCACCACTATGGTCCCCCCTACAAAAAAATATGAGGTAGAAATCCTATGAGGTGTGCACATGCTCACCCCTAAGATGTGCACATGTCTGCAACTCTAAACCCAAACACTTAAAAAACCTAAAAATATCATAGAAAAACTAACAAAAGAAAGGCAACCCAATGAGGTGAGCACATGTACACCCCTAAGAGGTTTGCATGCTCACACCTCCCAAGCTTAAACATAACTTAGACCCCCTCATTTGTGCATGTAGTCATGATGTGCATTAGCGTAGTTGGACACATGTGCAAAAGGCACACCTTTCCAAGATGCGCATGTGCATTGGTGCACAACTGCACACTAAGCTATTTTGAAGGCTAAACATTTGCATTAACACACTTGTAAGGGTGTGCTTGGTGCACTAAAGGAAAAAATGGCCATTAGTGTGGGAAAACTACATTTTTGTCTATTCTAACTAGGTTTGACCCATTTTGTCATCAGTCTTATTCCCACAGAGTCCAATTTTGGGTCTTTCAACATAAGGTGATTAAATTTTTCTTCTTTCATGTAGATAAAATGGTGTTATCATCATCTTCCATGGCTTAGAAAATCACATCAAAACTCATTGCATTCAAGTACCAAGGAGCACCTAGGAAATCAAGATTCTAGGATGGACACATAGAGACCTAAGATACTGAGTTAGGCCACATCAACTATAATACCTTTTTGACTATTTGCAACAAAACCAAGGAGAGGTTAGTGATGATATCTACAATAATTTGAAGTGTATGGGTTAACACAACATCACACTCCACATCAGTTCAAACTTTTTGAATGATTATGACATTGGTAGAACACTATGTAATGGAGGAGAAGGTTGTAAAGAACATCAAAGGAGAGATAGTCCTAGACCTCCGATCTCACAAAATTGAGAAAATATTCCATCTTCCCATGGCATATCAATACTTTAGATTTCATATGATGGATCATAAAGGTGGTATAGAGAGAATGAGAAAGAGGTAAAAGAACTAGTGCAAATCTCATTTTTGATTGATAAGACACCTTTGGGATGAAGAGTAGACAAGGTGGATATGACCCAAGGATACATGAAATATGTTATTGGATACTTGATTATCATCCTTAGTAGAGTAATGGGCCTTCCTGTAGTGGGTCACCTACAAACATGGATGATTTACTTTATTGAAACCATAATGATTGCAAAGATGCCCATTGATTGGGCCACCATCCTAAGTGACAAATTGGATGGATAGCTAGTCGCAGTCAAGAGAGACCCTCATTTTTATATGGCATCATACATGGTGTACATGTTAGCAGCTAGAACCACCAACTATCTAGTGCTATAAAGAAAGGGAAGCATGCAATATGCAAATTCTTGGCCTTATGTGATTTACCCACAACTAGTAAAAAATAAGCTCCCATTGCAAAGTGTAGAATACAGAGTAGTCAATGATGGGTTCATCTTTTCTATAATCATATTCATTGAAGGAGATTATGCAAAAAGAATGTAAATAGAAGTGATAGCTATAATCACTTAAGTAGGAGCCTACTACATTTAGTTCAAGATATTCACATATCTTTGGGTAGTTGGTACTCTTCTGTGCCCCAAAATGCTCCCAAGATATCCTTCAGATTAGCTGATACTTCATGAGATAGCCCACCATCTCACTTTTACTAATGATAGAGTGATGAAACAATATAAGAAGACATGGGACTATTTGATCAGAACTAGGGCATCTGAGGTAAAGAAAAATGACATTTCTACTTTGATTCAAAATGGGATCAATATCCCTTAGCAGAATACAACTCTTCTCACCCATATAGACAAAAAATCTATGATAGGTCAATCATGAATACCAAAATAGGTCAAGAGGAAAGTGATGACATAGATCATTAGGCCTAACATATGATTGAGCTAATAAGGAAATGGATCCAAAAGCCATTTGAGATGGATCTAGTTCCTCGAGCCATACCTCCACAAGCCATGACCAAACCTTAAAAAGGAAAAGGTGCCAAGGTCACCATACCAACCTACTTTTCTCAATCCAAAATAAGGCCATAAATGGTACATCAACATGAGTGGGAGGTTGAGAACTATTAGAGTGGGGTTGTTGTTGCACCAAAATGTCAATTTGTCTATTCTCATACAACCACTCAACTTATACTACATAGGAGGTGGTTAAGCCCTTGCCACAAATCTTGAGGGGAGTGCTGAAAAAATTTCCAACAATTTCCCCCTCAGCATTACTTAAGGGTCTAAGGATTTGAACCTATGACCAAGCTCTAATACCACTTATTAGAGTGGGGTTGCCATTGTACCAAAAGACCAATCTATCAATGTTTGATACAACCTCTCAACTTATAGTATATACTAGGTGGTTAAGCCCTTTTCATGAATCTTGAGGGGAGTGCTAAATAAATTTCCAACAAGAACTTTGAGGCACATAAGGGAAGAAAGAGGAAAATGGCAGCTCCTAGGGCAAGGAAACAAGTGACTAGGTCCCAAACAACACTAGCTCAGCAAGAACTAGAGTAAGTGGACCAGCCTCAAGCTGAGCAAGAGAAACCTCTTGAGCAAGTACAATAAGAGAAACAAGAGGAGGAAAAATCAAAGGAACAAAGGGTCCCACCACCAATAATTTTAGAGGAAGAAGCCTCCCTCTTAGCACTAAAGAGAGTGAGAACATAAACAACTATTCTAGGTGATTAGAGGAGAAGATTAAAAAAGAAGATTAGTCCCTTCCCAATAGGTTCCAAAGACCATCCTAGAAGATAATCATGAGGAAGATGGGGAACAAATAGAGTTTTTCCCCTTGAGCCAAAGAACCCACTTGACCAAAGCCATAGAGGAAGAGAGAAGAAGAAGCTCTACATAGACACCTCCATATACTCTAAGGGAGCCTATCCAAGTATCAACTTGAGAAGATGAATAGTAGAAGTGGGTAGTAGAGATTTAGGGTGAAGGGATAGATGTCTTCAACCTCTTAGAATTTGATTTTATGCTAGTGAGCATTGAGATAGTGGGTAAGAAGATAAGAGATACTCCCACAAGTGAGCCCTTTGGAAAGGATTGGAGTAAATTGCCTCCTTTGCCTCAAGGACCTTTGGGAATTCTATCACCACCACCACAGGATATGGCCACCATTCTAGATAAAGGGTTAGTAGCTCCACCTCCTCCAAAAATACAAGCATAACCACAAAGTAAATAAACCAAGGAGGAAGAATACTAACAACTTCATGTTGATGAAGTATATGATGAGGGGAAAATACAAGAAACTCAACAAAATTCCCCATATATAGAGGCTAGATCCTTATCCCAATAGAGAACATAAACTACTTCTAAAGATCTTCCTCGACATGAAATGACTTTAGAAAGGAGTAATAAGGGAATGGATCATTCTTTAGGATTGACCTCTCTAGCCAAGTACATGTCATCTGTGGGGACCACACCATCATGGCTGAAGAAGGAAGTCATGTTTCAATAGAAGAAGTAGTTGGAGCTAATAGAAGAGGTAGAAATGAAGGAATTAAGTAAAGTGATAAAAAAGCTTGAGACACCTAAGGGTGATTCTAGAACACCTACATTCATCATAAAGAATCAAGATCAAGACTTTATGGCTCATATTGCCATTCCTCCTCCTCATTCCAAAACCAAAAAACTTGCTCCAAAAGATTATCAAATCAAGGAGTTCATGTTGTGTAAGGCCCCTTCCCCAGTACCCTATTATAAATCTTAAATAACATGAATATGTTTAGAACTAGGAAGCATAAGGAGGTGAGATGTCATGTCTCTATCTCTCATGTATAGAATGTGAATTATAGACTATTACCTTACACCTTATGATATTACTTATAGTCATAGATGAAAATTGTTATCAAAATGGGATAAGGGTCTACATGGTAGAACTAGATAAGATGTAATATAATGAGTTAATTATTGTGCTAGTAGTAGTAGGTGGATATGTTGATGTCTACAAGGATATATTTTATGGCCCAATAAAATGTAATGGATTTATTCTATGATTGATTTTGAAAACTATGTGACTGCAAACATCTTGATTACCTAACATAATTAATACACCTTATAATGTATTATCTTATGATGGTAACTTTATCCTATTAGTAATAAAACTATATTTAATTGAATCAAAGGATACTAATTGTGATGCATACATGTTGGTGATTTTGATCTAAGATACGTATTCAAAACTAATTTTCATGTTAGCTGATTTAGCAAGTATAGATTCAACATTTCATCATTATGATATTAAATGGATTATGATGTGGTTTAGAATTTTAGTTGGATCATTTGATTAGATAATTAATGTTGATGTGTAGATTTTGATATTTTAATGTTTCAAATGCTTTATATGAAAATGATTGGAAAATAAAAGTTAATTATGACAATTGAGTATGTCAATGTGAATTATTTAATATGAAATTTGTCATGCACCTATATACATGCATTTTATATGATTTTTAATTGGGCTATTGATGTTTGAGTTTAGTGTTTAGGCTATTGAACCATGGAATTTAATTGGGGAAACAAGGTCCAAACTTATGTGGACACAATTTAGCCAAGGCGAATCTTTGGAAGATTCAAAAGCCTCGTTGTGATGTGTTTATTTTGTCAATGTAAGTTTTCTTGTGTGTGGTAAATTTAATATCATTAATACATTAGGGACATGTCATGGTGATGTGTAATGTGTTTTAAATGTGTCATTTGACACTTCTAATTTTTTGTGTTAATGATATGTCACCTAGGGTTTTGGTCATGGTAGCACTTAATCTTAAACTAATTGCCTTTCAAAAGATATAAGAAAATCCACTTGGAGAAAGGATAGGATGGGTTACCATAAAGGAGAATTTCAAATTCAAACTTGACAAGGATTTTAGAGGGTCAATAGGTGGTCCCAAAGTGCATTTTTGAGAAAATAAGATACCCATTGTACACTCAAAATGTGTCACACTCTAAACCCTTCTATCCAAATGATTCCATGAGTTAGAATGTTTGGATGCCGGCTTAGAGCTCCCTATCCATGGAGTGCAAGAAGGTATGTTTCAATTTTGAAGGCTCTCAGCCAAGCCTTAGAGATACGCTTCTTGCTAGTAAACCATGCAATGGGAGGTTCCAAAGACAAGATGCAAAAATGCAAATGTCTCAAGGAGTTCCTCAAGAATGAAATGCAACTAAAGATTAAACTAGAATGAATATGAAAAGTGCAGCTATTCTAAGAATGGATGAGAGTGTTACAATCCAAATATTAAGCTATGTGAGATAGATTATTGCAAAATAGAAGCTAAACTAACATGCAACATGAATCTAAGCTAAAATGCTATGGTATGAGAGAATGTAGACAAGAAATAGAAGTTCTCCACAAAGCTCCAAAGAAACCTGTTAGAAAACCTGCAACATAATAATATTCAAAATATGGATAGATCCTTTAAGGGGGAAAGCTCTCTCCCTTTTAAAGTCGTATGGACGGTAGAGATCAAGATGAAGATGGTGGAATTCAAAAAGAGGAGTGATCCATGTGCACACACAAGTCAACCAATAGAATATAAGTTGACTTGTCACATAAGACAAAAGTCTCACAAGCCTTTTCTTTTAATTGTAAAATAGAAAAAGGACTTTATGTGTGCACTTTAAGTGGGTTAGAAGAATGGGGTCTTTTATTTAATTAAAAAGGGACATGTTCTTTTAATCAAATAATGAACTTAGGATAGCATAGTCAAACGATAAGTTATAATCAAATAAATTGATTATTAGCAATTTGGTCTAGGTAAATGATTAAATTAATTTAGTCAAAATGTTGAAAAGGGGGCTAATAGTCTAGATGACCATTTTTAGGTGATTACATTTGCCCCTCTTTGACTAATGTGTGATTGATCTGGGAACACATTATGTCAAAGAAAATAGAAAGCCAAGTAGGCAGTGATAGATATAGATATCTAATTTTGAAGAATGAAATGTAGAAAAAGATAGCAAGTCCTAAATGTACATCCTGATAGTGGTAGTATTGAACACTAGGAAAAGATGATGTCAGAATTCAAGAAGAATGCTAACACTTAGCAAAGTAGAAAGATCGAGCACAAGTGAGAAGATCAAACAAATGTTCCTAAGAAATAGATAGTTTTAGCAATCAGTGATAGAGTATTTCTGCCCCCTCGGGATCAAAATTGAAATGAGGTAAGGGGATGCAAAAATTGGTTGGACATGAGAAAATTAGAATATAGCAATGTCCAAGACGACAGATAGATGATTAGAACCCAAGAATGACTATAAAAAAATTGATAAAATGCCCCAGTTTGACTAGAGTTGACCTTGAAGGATATAGCATAAAAATTAGGTTGAAATGAGTAGAAAGGTGATTTTAGACATGAAACAGTGAATTGAAGTAGATATGCAGTATGGAAATGATGAAGACATGAAGAAATGAAGATGCCCCAGTGATGATTCAGAGATTAGACCTCAAAAGGTCAGCTAACTGCTCAGAGGAAAGTAGAATTTTAAAAGACAACTTTGACCATCAAGATGAACTTGAATTTGGATTTTGATCTCGAAAATGAATCTAGGATGTTGAAATTATTTAAGAGGTCAAAAATTTATATAATGTGATGATAAGATAGAAAAGAGATGAAGTGAAAGATTAAGAAGGTAAAGGACATGAACAAGAAGAAAGTAAAAAAATATATGAAAGGAGTTAGCCGATATGTCTATGAAAAGATGAAGAGAGAGCTCTCCCCATATGAAAGAATGCAAGACTAAGCTAGAAAATGAACCTAAAATGCAAGCTAATATGAAAAGTGGTTTACCAGCAAGAAGTGCATAACATTTAGACTCTTAATTTCATCATTGAGCATTTATTAGGGACATCATGAGATCATACAACCATCACTAGTATAACTATGAGGATATGAATATGAACAATATCAGATAGGTATGTGGAAATCCAATCTAAGCATCAGAGACATGTAAGTCAAGATAACTACACGATTAGATTCCCTAAGTTTAATTTAGCAATATTACACCTGTATCAAGGCATAAGCGCTA
Organism: Cupressus sempervirens; assembly: GCA_028749045.1. Taxonomy (NCBI): domain Eukaryota; kingdom Viridiplantae; phylum Streptophyta; class Pinopsida; order Cupressales; family Cupressaceae; genus Cupressus; species Cupressus sempervirens. The sequence goes on along the minus strand of CM053783.1, from coordinate 528,275,719 downwards.
GGATAAACCCCAAGTGTGATCTTGTGAAATAGTCAAGGATGATACATTTATATGTCAAAGTGTTGAATAGGACAAGCACAAATGCTCACAACACTATAGATAAACAAAGTATACCCACAAGAAGAAATCAAGGAAACATGCCCCATGCCCCTAGTCTTCTAGTCAATGACATCCTTGAAAGACTATTAGGGATGAAACATATAGTAAATAAATCATCATAGACAACACACAAAGTAGATAAAGATCAGCATAGCTCATTCGTTTAAGTGTTAAAGTGTGTGTGTGTAAGTCACTTGGCCATTTCTTCAAGACTTGATTCTAATAGTGAGAAATATCGCGACATCGGAGGCCATAGGTAAACCATCTAAAAAGTGTTGAAAAACACTTGATGTCAAGGTGGGGGAAGTGTTGAGAAACACTATTTTGTGAGTTGTCAAAGAAACCCTAATGCACAAGGAGACCTCAAATAGGCTAAGTAGTTGTGCCCCCAAGACGAGGACAAGAAATAATTCCAAGCTAGGAAATGTGTAGCAGAGTGTGTGATTAAGACAAATAGACATAGCTGCAAGGGTTTCAAGTAGTGTCTGTTTTTAGGTTTTCACCACTTGACAGATTTTTTTAGGAATTTTTTCAATTTTTTGAATTTTTCAATTTTTTTGGTGATACATCAAAGTGCCTATTGCTAGGTTTTCACTAAGATGATCTTTTTTTCAGGGCATTTTCTAATTTTAAAGATTTTTTCAGCGTCATATATGATTTTTTGGATTTTTTAGAATAATTAAGAGATCACTAGTTCTCAAGCAAGATCACATCATTTTCTCCTAGCAAGGTATAGGAAACGATGAGAAACGAGCCAGTGGATAAGCAAAGATGGATGAAAAAGGAGTATGAAGAAAGTGAGAGTGATCCTCAAGGATTGACTCCTCAAGAGTACCCAAGCTAGGGAAAGAGGTGAAATAGTCATATGAACCATGTTTTGGATAAGCAATGGAAGTAATGAGAAAGATAGCATGTAGGATAAGTGGTGGAGCCAACAAGTGCTATAGCATATAAGATAATCGATGGAAGCTAATGAGTAAGATAGCATGAAAGTGTGTAGTCCAAAAGAGTAGCCATGTCAAGAGACCTATGAGAACCATGTTTCATTTATTATGATCAAGACCAAGGGGTCAACTAGATAGGATAGCGATGGGATAGAGCAATAAAAATAAAGCTCAAGATGGAGGCTCTGAGGGAATGAGAAAGCACAAATAGAGAATCTCATGGATAAGATAGCCAATATGCAAAGATAGCTCAACATTTTCAATATCAAAGAGAGAAGAGGGGATAGATAGATGGTGGAAGAACTACACATGACACCTGTTTGCCAGGTTTTCATCATGGTACTTATCTAAGGTGTCACAAGAAGTAGTTTTCACCATAGGACGCATTTATTTCTCTTTACTTTTGCTACCAAGGTGCCACAAGAAGTAGTTTTCACCAAGGCACATTTTTATTTTTATTTTTATTTGCTTTTTTATTTTTTTTCTTTTTTTTTGATTTTTTAGAAAGAGTTGAAGCTGTTTGAATTTAGATAATGCTCCTATAGAAAAGATAAATCATGATAAGCCAAGACCATAGAAAGGTATGCTCAAAGATGATGATAAGGTGATGAAAGAGAAATGGTAGTAGGAAGAGTATATGGAGGATAATAGTTCATGTATAGAAAGTTAGTGTAAGCTTTAGAGGATTTCATGAGGGTAGTTTAAATAGTGTACAAGATCAACATTGACACACACCTTGAAGGGTATTGGAACAATGGAGGAATCATGGATGAAATAGCTTGAGATTTAGATGTATGAGGTGGTAGAAAAGATTTGGAAAAAAGTGGAGTGGAAGGCTTTGAAATATTTTTAGGAAGATTTTTGGAAGAAGATGGAATGGAAGCCTTTGGAAGCTTGAATATCAACTTTGAAGTATTTTCAATATTCAGGTCTTTTAAAAGAGACTTGGGAATCCACATAGCTTTAGATTTTCCTCGTTCTTTGGGTGCTTGAGAGTGCATTTCTTCAATGATGGATTTAGGAACCCACATTTTCTTTGAGTTATCTCTCTTAATAGTGGACCTTTGTAGTCTCTTTTGTGCATTTTCCTTCTTAGCATTCACGTGTCGATTAGATGGGACATAGTGATCCTCATTTTTCAATGGATTCTTATGTTTATTCTCACTTCCAAAGGAATTGAGATTTGTGGATGAATAAGGATGATATGAATGGTTTAGATGTATAGATGGGTGAAAAGTCATCAAGGATGAGTGTCTTTGTTGATCTTTAGGTATGATGGGAGAGCTAGGGAATGAGCTAGGAGTGAATGTAGGAGATGGAGGAACATAAGGCCCCAAAATGGATGGAAGGTTTGAATGCTTATAGCTTAGATGGATAAGGACCAAGGATAGATTTAGAAGATGCAAAGGGATAGTGGGAAGGGATATCAACATCTTTAGAATGAGCAACGTGGTCAAAGCCATCAATAGACTCATGAGTACCTTTGGTAGGAACAACATTTTTAATAGTAGCACTTGAAGCTTGAGCACAATTTTGAAGTGGATATGGAGAAGTAGAACATGAGGGGATGCTTTGATCTTGACAAGTAGCCTTGGATAGCATATGAAGAGAAATTTTCTCATAATTCTCAGTAAGCTCAAGGGAGATAATGGAAGTGGTATCTTCATCATACTAAGGAGGTGGACAAGTTATAGGACATGGAGGGGAAAAATCTTGAAAGAGATGAAAGGGTGCTTGATCTTGATCTTTCTTGACATTTATAGCTTTTTCTTTTCGAGAGTCCTCTTGACATGGTGCCACTTCTAAGGACAAGGGAGAATGAAGAGTGAATGGAGTAGTACTTGGATTAGGTATAGTAGTGCATGAAGGTTAAGGATGTTTAGGATTAGTAGCATGGAAAAGCTTCGCAGCCAAGTGAAGGTTAGCTTGAGTTTCCTTTAGAGATAGCCCTTGAGGATACACGTAGTCAATGTGGAAAGCATTAGATTCTTTATTTGATGGAGGCATGTTGGAAAGATTTGAAGTGTTGGAAGATGCACGAGTGTTAGAAGAAGTGGAATATGTAATAGAGCCGCTACTAGACATAGGTTCATTAATGTAATCTTGCTCAAGAAAAGTATCCTCATTGCATGAATCATTAGAGGTATCAATAATTCCATTATCAATAAGATCTTGGTTTATTGTTTTAGCTCAATGCAATCTGAAGTACTATGCTCATTATGTTGATGATAAGAACAATAGATATCCAAGAATGGGTTTCCATATGAGCTAGACTTTGGTAACATGATGATCTTATTGCTAAGAAGTTTTTTCAAAGTGTCATCATAAGAATCTTCCAAGGGAACAAAAGTTCTATTAGAATTATGTCTAGGATCTTCTTATTGTTTCTCAATTTAATAGAATGAATTCATGTCTTCATCATTATCTTGGTCAAAGATAGGTCCATCATGAAATTTTGGAATAGGCTCAAAGTAGGTATCATTTTCTTGTCCTCCAAAGAGGTCTTTAGATCTAGAAGATGAAGACATTTGATGTCTTGAAGTAGAGCATGTAGACCTAGAAGAAGAGGATGACCTCAAAGAAGGTGACTCACATGCATGTAAAGACCTTAAGGAAGATTCATGTAATGATGCAATCTTCTCCTCTAACCTTTTCTCAAGTTTAGACTTCATTTCTATCATGCGCTTAGAGAGATGAAGGTAAGAAAGATCATTTGTCTCTTCTAGTTTTTTATATTGTGCATATAGATCTTGAAACTCTTTAGTGACATGGAGGATATCATGATCATCTAGATTTGGTTGAGGTTTGGTAGAACAAGATTTGAATTCCATAGTGATAGATAGATAATCAAGCATGAAGGAGACTAGACGAAGCTAATAAGGTGACACAAGATAACTTGATGTCCAAACTAGAGAGGTAAATCATTCACTTGCCAATATAGTAATGATAGAGTAAAGTGACTTGTCAAGAAAGTGTCCAAGTTACTTATGACACTAGTGACTCAAGTCAAGAGCTAGGAAAGAAGCCAATAGCTAAGTAGATAGAGCAAGTGGGGCAACAAGTGAACAACTTTCCCAACCTAAGAGTGCAATCAAGAAATCAAGGTAACCATTTCAGCAAAAGGATGACTAGCAAGTGGACATAGACCATCAAGACAAAAAGACCAAGAGCACCAAGACCAAAGAGTCACTTTAAGCATGTTCAAGAACTAGAGACATAGAAAATAAAAATCAAATGATGAGACTCCCCTTAGCAAGAAACACAAGAAAATTTTTGCATTTGATGTTTTGACTTGGTTGGAAAAGTTTGACAATAGTTGATAGCATAACAAGTTTGATGTTCAAAAGCAATTTCTATCCAAGCAAGATAGTGACACATGGAGTAGTCTTCAAACAATCAAGCAAGGGACAATGAAACCTTGCATGATAAAAGCATATTTGAGGTCTCAAAAGAATTCCCTAGAATTATCGTCATGTGTATGTTCAAAAAATTTTCACAGGTATACCACATTCGAGAACACATCAAGCAATATCTACCTAAAGGACATGGTTCATTACTCAACAACTTGGCCCATTCTTGATGCTCCTTTTCCTCACACCAAGTGGTTTCCCACAAGAGATATTGGCTTTTTCATGGAAATTCCATAAGCATAACCAATGGAACACAGATGGTGAGTGTAAAATTTTGGGGTGATCCAGGTAGTCCACTAGGATCGATCCTTGCACCAAGAAGTTGAGCGACTAAAAAAGGTAGTTACTAACTTAGGGTGTTTAGATAGGGCTTCTATTCATAGTTTTCTTCTTGCTCCCAATTATGGGACACCTCACCTTGCGATGAGTAACTGATCTCACGACCACAAGAGTACCTTAAGCATTCTTGCCTAGTGATCTCCCTATGGTTGAAATCCCATAAGCGATCACACTAGGCAAAGACAATCACTATGTCTACCAATGTTTTGGGTCCTTGATAGCCTTGAGTTTATAGTGAGTTGGAAGAGCTAGGTAATCTGCTTGTCCCCACTTGGGTCGTTCCTCTCAGGTTGTCCGAGGGCAGGCCCTGCAAAGGATTCTAAACTACACAAAGAGTGGATCAACTTTTGGAAGTCAAGATTTTTGATTCACTACAATGGTGAAGAGAATACTCTCCTATTCCATTCATTTTCTCCCAAACATGCCAAAAATATTCAGTTGCCTCTTACTCTTGAAATCAAATGGTAAGTCAAGATTTCTGATTCACCACAAGGGTGAAGAGCATACTCTCCTATCACTAAAAGATCTCAATTGTAAGTTTTAATGTGCCTAAAAATAAAAAAATAGTATATGCCACACATTTAAAAGTAAAGAACAAGAAAAATTGGGTTTTTATGTGTTGGGCAGCCCTACAAACAATCGTTAGTAGCCCTTGTGCATTTGAAGCTTTGACATGTGTTCTTTTTATGCAATGTTTCAATTTTTTTCATAAGGATGGCAACCTGCTATCACAACTTGTTAGCACCACAAGTTAGTGTGAAATAACATAAAAAAATAAAATAAAAATTGGTTAGTTGCCTCAAATATCCAAGTTATCTTCCAATCAAGTGTATGCAAAGAAAGGGCAAACTAATCACAAATGCTCTCATTTTTACTCTTTGCTTTTGATCTAGTCAACAAGATTATACTTTTTTTCTATTATTTTAGATCTAAAAATAAAAATAAAAAGAAGAGACCCCTAGTAAAAATTAGAGAGCTTTCCAAAAATGTAAGAAATTCAAAAAAATCTCTTCATTTTCTCCCTAGAGACCGATTTTGTCAAAATAGGCCAAATTTATCAAATCGGGTTTTTGATCCCTAATACAACCTCAAAAGTCAAAACACAAAGAGATTACCCCTCTTGGAATTCAAAAATATTTTTGAAAATGTAAGTTTTTTTGAAAAATGCACTGATTTGCGATCAAAAATGGCTTTTTATGGAAAAAAAAGAAAAAATCATAACTCCCACAAATCAGATCAAAATACTCTGAAAATTGGACTAAGACATTTTGAACACATAAAAAACCTACAAAAAAAAGTTTTAGAACCAAACTCCAAGCGGTTTAAAAGATATGATCAAATCTTTAAACCAACTATATTTTTGGCCTTCAAACCAATCTACTTATGGGTTGGCCTTAAAACCAATGTGATAATTCTACAAAAGCACTTGATTAGATCCAATATTCTACTATAAAAAAACCAGAGATAAGAAATGAAAGCAAATGGAGCTAGAAACTTGATTCATGCCCCATAGTGGGCGCCAAAAATGTACACTCGAAATGTGTCACACTCTAAACCCTTCTATCCAAATGATTCTATGAGTTGGAATGTTCGGATGCCAGCTTAGAGCTCCCTATCCACAGAGTGCAAGAAGGTATGTTTCAAGTTTGAAGGCTCTCAGTTGAGCCTTATAGATACGCTTCTTGCTAGTAAACCATGCAATGAGAGGTTCCAAAGACAAGATGCAAAAATGCAAATGTCTCAAGGAGTTCCTCAAAAATGCAATGCAACTAAAGATTAAACTAGAATGAATATGAAAAGTGCAGCTATTCTAAGCATGGATGAGAGTGTTACAATCCAAATATTAAGCTATGTGAGATAGATTATTGCAAAATAGAAGTTAAACTAACATGCAACATGAATCTAAGCTAAAATGCTATGGTATGAGAGAATGTAGACAAGAAATAGAAGTTCTCCACAAAGCTCCAAAGAAACCTATTAGAAAACTTGCAGCATAACAATATTCAAAAGATGGATGGATTTTTTGAGGGGGAAAGCTCTCTCCCTTTTAAATTCATATGGACAGTAGAGATCAAGATGAAGATGGTGGATGATCAATGGTGGAATTCGAAAAGAGGAGTGATCCATGTGCACACACAAGTCAACCAATAGAATATAAGTTGACTTGTCACATAAGACAAAAGTCTCACAAGCCTTTTCTTTTAATTGTAAAATAGAAAAAGGACTTTATGTGTGCACTTTAAGTGGGTTAGAAGAATGGGGTCTTTTATTTAATTAAAAGGGGACATGTTCTTTTAATAAAATAATGAACTTAGGATAGCATAGTCAAACTATAAGTTATAATCAAATAAATTGATCATTAGCAATTTGGTCTAGGTAAATGATTAAATTAATCTAGCCAAACTGTTGAAAAGGGGGCTAATAGTCTAGATGACCATTTTTAGGTGATTACACCCATATGTTAGCATAACATGTTAGGGGCCTAAATTTGACCATTTTAGTTCTTAGCTAGCCTAGGGTGCCCCATAACCAATTTGAAAATTGATTTTCCCCACGAGTTCATCCCCATTTTTCCACTTAGTTAAAAGTAACAAATTTGGTAGGGAAAAATTTGTAAGAGATAGTGGCTTGATGTTTTTTCCAAAAAGAGATAGTGGGCGAGTCCTTCTAGTGGTCTTTGAAAAACTAGTGGGGTGTTCACCCACTCTTTAAGTTAGAGACAATTAGGGTTATGGGAGAAAGAATAAGGAGAATGAAGCTCTTCATCAACTATCATTGCCTTTAGCTTGGACCAAGATTGGTGCCCATGCTATGACCTTCTTTTACACTTGCATAATAGTGTTGTAATCTTGTTAAATTGTTGTTTGTTAAATTAGGTTTTGTGTTTTGTTGGGGTGATTGTAGATTTTGTTGCATTTACTTTATTTGGAACTTTTTCCTTGTTCTTGTTATTGAGTGTTAATTTTTAATTGTGAGAAGGCTTCACTCACCCTTGGGAGGGAAGAGATGCCTTGGGTGAAGGGGTTAGTTGGGCTTAATATTGAAGTTGAGAGAATTTACTCTTGGAGAGGGTTTTATTGTTCATGGGGTATGGGCTCCATTGAAGCCATATGCCTTGTTTGTTATTATGGAAGGTGCAAGTATATCGATGTGATGAGGAAGATGTATTTTGATAGCCTTTAAGAGGCATTTGTATTATGGGAGGTATAATGTGATGAGGAAGATATATTTTGATAGCCTTGAAGATGCATAATGCAATTGCAAATGTATATGTGTATATTGATATGGCATTCTCCTCTTTGGAGAGCCCATCTTCGCTCATTGTTTCATAATTCTAATGGTGAATAATTGTGTTAAGCCTTGGAAGGGAATTTATATATATTGTAATGACATTTTGTATGCATTGTTGATGCTTGAGTGTAACCTATTTGAGCCTTGTTTTCCTAGCGTGGTGGGTGGCTTCATAGAAGACTAGGATGGGAGATGAGCCTCCATGATTCTTGTGTAATTTTTTTTACAAAGTTTGTGCTCATTGGATCCATGAAGAAATTAGGGTTTCTCCCTTGCATAGACAAAGCAAAGGATATGCCAATATGTAAAGTATTTGAAAGGAGCAATCTTCCTTCATGTTATCTTGTAGTTTTTTGTGACGGAAAAATATCCATTGTGGTTTTATGTATTGTGAGAGGGATTTACATCCTATTGTATATTAGTGTGAATGTGTAAGCTCAGATTGGATGCTATGCATATAGTTGGCATTGTAAGAGTAATATTGTATCATCTTCATAGTTATGTATGAAGGAAATAAATAGTTCATGTAAAGGAATAACCATTGTTATGAAGTCAATGTAGAAGTTATGTAAATGGAATAGTTCTTCTCATGTAGTCTTATGAATCAAATAATAGATACATTTCATAGGTTACTTTTTGGAATTTACAAGTGGGAAGAATACTTCTGAGGGGGGGCGGGGGGGGTGTGAATTAGAAGTACCAAACTTTAAGCTATAAAATTTTTAACTGAAATCAATACATGCATGTAACATTTCTAATTAACATGAAAGTAAAGACATGCATGAAAATATATAATACAATATTTGATCACCCAGAAAGCCTCCAAATGAGAAGGGGTGGGGATGACACCCACAACTTATCACTGTAGCAATATGTAACTTGTCAAGGTTACAAAGTTTGACCATCAGTAATGGTCTGCCTTGTGAAAGGCTTACCTTGTTAAAGGCTCCAACACCCTATTAATGGTGTACCTATCTAGAGGATTTACAAAAATTCACTTGGAATGTCGCCCTATTAAAAAATTTACAAAATGGCTGTTAAACCAACCTATCTTCATAGGATTTTCATTCTCCTAATACAATAGCTAGAAAGTATAGTAGAATGTGTTGACTTGATCACTTACAATCTTCAATTGCTGATTTTAGATCAATGTTCAATCCATTCTAATCTAATCCTCTTTGATCTAATATGATTTTGAATGAAGTGTTGATACTCTATTTTATTTTTAACTGATCTAGCAATTCCTCTGCTTTTCTAAGTCACCTTATGTATACTCTTCACCCTTTTACTCTTCACTCTCTTTCACTCTGTCATTCCTCTCTTCAATCTTCTCTTCTCGCATACTCTCGCATACATTACTGAATTATGGGGTTTTGACCTCCTTAAAAAGGTTTAATGACTTAGGGTTAGGTATGAATCTATGATTGAGATTCATCCTTCCTGCTCAAATCTTTCCATTTTTCAGATTGGTTGCATGTTGATTGCATAGGGAATAAAATAGATTCGATCTTATCTTTTAATCCTTCAAGATTTATCATATGTCAGCTCAAAAATGGTTTACATCTTAGTTTGTAAGGGCAAAAAATCTTATGCTAATTCTGTGTTACTCGACACTAATTGATTACTAATGCTTGACACATATAGAAATTCTATCCTGCTCAACACCTATAGTTTACTCGACACATATAGTTCACTTGGTAGTTAAAAGTTTCTCGACACTATCTATTTTCTCAACATCTAAATGACTCAACACTTGTTAAATTTTTGGCTTGGTACATATTGTAACTCGACATCTATACTGGCTCAACATCAACTTAGAAAGTTTCTTAAGTGTGTTGACAGTCAATTGTCAAAACCAATCTGAGATCAACAATCTCCCCCTTTGACACAAGTGTCAAAAACACTTAACTATACATGATGAATCTAATATTTTTGAGTATAATATACTATTTGACATATATAAAAAACTTCAAAATTTGTTCAAAATTTTGTGAAGGACTTTATACCTCAAAATTTGTTGCTCCTCCTAAGTTGATGTGCCTTTGTTGTATCCAAAACTTCTCATGCTGAATTTCTCTCATGCTGATTCTGATACTCTTTATCTTTATATATGCCTTGCCTTATCATTCTTTCTCTATCTACTATGTTCTAGCTCCCCGTTTCACATATCTTCCTTGTAGTTATAGTTTCCTTTTGGCTTTTCTATTTCTCCCCCTCAAAATTTATCTCCCCCTTTTTGATACTTATGTCAAAGGGGTCTATACATTAACTAAATATTTTTCCAAATAGGATCTATTTACCTCCATTACTATCCTTAGAGTAGCATCCTAGTTACGTAGTGCCAGTTCTATTGATTTAATCTAGATGGTTGTCTCTGCTGCAAGGTGAACTAGGCCATCTAATGTGGAAAGATTAGGATTTTTCTTCAAAACATTTTCTGCATAGGCTAGTTCTTTTTGCAAAATTTCCATGTGTGGGGTTATGATAGATTGCATTTAGACTAACTTGGCCTTGATGTTTACCTCATCTACTATTAACACAACTAGTTCCTTCTGAGTGTGAAGCATAGTGTGAAAATGCTTCTCACTCTAAGTTGGATCTCTTGGTAGTTGCATAGCAGATAACTTCAAGTTTCTTTCCAAGCTCATAATCCTCTACCTGATTTCTTGTGTGAAGATGGAAGGATCATATAGCTTTGTGTATAATGAGAAAATGTTCTCAAGTAATTCCTTCACTTTTTCAATTTTCTTAGCTAGTTCAACTTATGAATGTGAAATTTCAATAGATATTTTCTCATTTACCTTCACCTAAAATTTCCTTTCTGACCATTCTAGTAGTTTGGCATTTGTATCCAAGTCTTCATTCTACACTTGGTCGACTATATTGGATAGTTGTTCCATGATTGGCTTAGTTTCATTAGGTGCTTGTAAGATAAATACATCTAGAAAGATGTCTTTAATATTAATTAAAGTTTTCCTCTATTTATACTCATGTCTGAGTATCTCTTGCTTCTTTTTCTTTTCTAGTGCCTCTTGTACATTATTTATTGTGTCAATGTTCATAGTTGCATAGTCATACTTAGGAATGACTATTTCTTTCTCTATTGTAGGGTCTCCATAGTGAAGTACCCTTGCAACCTTTGTATAGCTCAAGCTTGGTGCTGAAATTTGAAGTGGTATTGCTTCAGTGCTTGGCTTTTGAGTCATTCCAGTTGGAGTCCCAGAGGTTGTAGATTTACTAGGGTTTGAATTGCTTCCTGCTCCTCCTTTGGAGTCTCCTCCTTAGTTCTTCCTTGATCAATTATTGTTATCAATTATGGTGCACCTTGTTCTTGTGTAGTATAAATAGAAGTGTCTATCTATCCTATTTTCTCCCTTGTAGGCTCTTTCTCCTCTATACTCTATGTTTTTTGTTCAGTCATCAAGACTTGAACTGTGGAGTCAACCTTTGCAGATGTGTCTACTACTATTTGCACTATTGGTTGTCCAATTGTGGCTATAGGGATGTGAGAAGGTGGTTCTTGTGGATTCACCTTATCCCTTGTTATATCTGCTACAACTTTTTGTAATTCCTCTACACTCACCAAGACTAGATTTGTACATAATTGGGCTTGTAAGGTAGTCTAGTGAAGAATCCTTTTAAGTTCCTCTATAGTTAGTGGATTTATGTTTTGAGCAAAATTGTTAGGAACATCTTGCATAGTTATTGTTTCCATAGGTGTGGATGTAACATTTGGAGGACTTGGAGGTGGCAATTGTGTGTCTTGAAAACTGTATTATGTTTGTTGCTCTTCAACAATTTCCATATCATCCTTTTGTGTTTCCTTCTCCATAGTATTATCTACCTTTTCTTTTTCTCTTTCACCTTCCTTTTCATTTTCATCCTCTTCTCCATTGCTTCTCCCTTAAAAGGGATCTTCTCCTCCTTCTTTTATAGTTTTGAGGTCATAGATTAACTTCCACATTTATGTGGAATTTTTCACAACATCCTCAATCTTATTTTGAAGGATACTAAAGGCTCTATATTTGGGTTCAAACTTTCTCCCATGCTTCTTATTTTCCTTACTAATTTTACCTTTTGTGAGTTTAGACATTACTCAAGCCAATGTTGATTCTCTTATTCTTATTTCTTTTTCCATATTAAGGCAATAATGCCACTTATTTTCAACAATAGAATATAACTCCTTAGGCATTGAATTGTCAAGTTCAAGTGGAGTGTTCTTGAACTTGGCCATCATAGTGTAGACTGACCCTTCAATTATGTTTTGTTCTTCTCTATTCATATCATTAAAACCAATGCTTTTTAAGCTAGATAAGTCTACATTATCTCTAATGTTATCACATATATTTTCTAAATTAGACTTAGTGGTGTGACTTACCACTCTGTATTGGCTTATGTCCTCAGACTCTATTCTTTCTTCATCTGATTCAAGAGGTGCAACATAATTTCTTCTTAGCTTCTTCTTGGTTGGACCTTCTTTCTCAGTAGCCTTCTTCTTTTCTTGCTCCTTAGCCTTAGCCTCTTTTTTTGTAGCTCTTGTACTTGCCCTTGTAGTAGGCTTTGCTAGGCTTAGCTTGGCTATCCTTTTTCCTTTGGGCTAAGCTACAGGCTATTTTTGAGCTTTTCTTTTCTTTGGCTCTGGCTTAGATGCTTCCTTGGCTTGCTCTTCCTCCTTGACACCTTCTACCTCTTCTACATATTCTCCTATGCCTTGTGTCAAGGTAAGTGGCTCTTGGCCCCATTCTTCTTCTTCTTCTTCATCCTCTTCACCTTCTGCTATTCCTTTACCAAATTTGGCCTTTAGCTTCTTTACTAATCTATCTTTCTTTTTCATAATTGATGTTTTTTTTAGTTCCATGTCCACCTTGGATCTAACAACATCATAAGTGCCAAAGGGTTCAACACTTTTATCTACTTCCTCTACGAGTAACGCTATTATTTCCACTAAAGCTTCATCAATATTGATTTAATAGCCAAGTGGCCTTAGCCATCTAACTCTTGGCACTTTAACTTGAATATATGTATAATCAATGCCAACTAGAAAAAAAAATGTCATTTATGTGCTTCTCAACTAAGGAAATAGGCATCCTAAGCATCTTTTTCATAGACTTCTTAAAGTCTTTAAAATATCTTGTTGAAATTGTTTCAAAATTTGCCCCCATCTTCTCTATGTATTCATTGATCTATATAATAGCTAATCTATTTTCTTTCTAGCCTATCTTGGCAAAGGAAGGAAATTAATTTTAAACATAAAAGAATATGCATATCAAAATTGATCCAAATTTACATTGGGAACCCTTGGACCTTCTTATAGCTCCCAAGTTCTCCATGATTTATTGTAGTTGCATCTCAGCTAGGTCATATGTATGATCCTTCTTCACATTATTATATCCTACATCAACTACAATGTAGGGGACACTGTTCAATCTACTTGATTGATAAAATTTGTGAGAAATAACTCTAACAGAAAATTCTATGAGAGGGTCCTTAATTGTTTCAATTGTCATACCCCTCTTATTCCATTGAGCACCAATCTTCTTTTCAATGACCTTCTTTGAGTCAGTTCTTAAGGTTTTAGGCTGATCTAGGGTTGGATACCCTGTGACTCGATGAATGATTCTCTTGGTTATCTTTACTAGTCCTCCTTCTAACCATAAGCAGTCATCATGAATTCTACTTAGAATAAGTCTGATCCATTCTACTTTAAAGACTTTAGGGAAGTCTAGGGCACAGGTAAGTCTCTTTTTCTCAACTATGTTGTATTCTTATAGTTTATTATATGCTTCCCTAATATCCATGTGTCCTATCCCACTTACCTTGCAATTATGGCATTTTTGAATGTCTTGTACCATGAATACTTTAGGAGGAATGATGGATAGGGTTTTGATTGCATCGTTCTTGTAGGCTACCTCAACGATTGGTTTGAATTCTAGTTTTTTTACATCCCTACTAACCAGTTGAACTTCAAATGGCTCTTTATCTTTGGGGTTTCTAGAGCTAGATGCCATTTTCATAAACTAGGGTTTAACGAATTCAAATACTACATAGCTTAGCACTTAAATAAATACCTTTAGATTGATGAAATTGCTTTGAATCTCTGCTAAAATTTGTTTGAATGTTTTGATTTCACTTGAAATTGCTTCTTCACTCTACCTGTTCTTTGCTCTGTGTTCGAATGATGAAAATGATTGATAAATCAAACAAATACCCTTCAATACCTAGCATTAAATTCTTAGTGCTTATATAGTTGTTAACTAGGCTTGTATGCATTTTCCTGCATTACTTGGCATCAATACAATCTTCCTTTTACTTAGTAGCTGAAGGATTTACCCTTACTCGGCATCAACTAGCACAATTTTACTCAGCAACAACTAATCACTTGACGTCCACTAGTCTTGTCCAACAACTTGGCACACACTATGATTTCACTTGGCAACTAAAGGTAACTTTTCATACTTGGAAACAATATGAAAGCTTTTGAGAATAAAATTGCATCTTTGTTCATGTTATTTATATCCTTTGTAGTATTAACTTGTCTTGGAACTGATGTATGAGAAAGCATTGTATATTAGTTCTTCATACCTTCTTTTGCTTAGTTGGATGAAGTGTGACCACTTGACCTTTTAGGTTAAGTGATCCCTCCATTGGATCTGTTACTTCCATCTATTTTCTTCCATATCTTATTCATTTCTCCTCTGATGTGTTCAATGTCAACTTTCCTTTTTCCTTTGTTGAACTCAGAGTTGGGTGCCTTTGATCTCATTGGGCAATATTTGCTAATGTGTCCTATCTTTAGGCAACTAAAACAAGTGGTTTGTCTCAACCACTTATTTTAGTTGCCAATAAAGTGTGTTCTTATGTAGTTCTTAGGAATGTGTCTATATTCTTGATAGTAGTGACAGCTATGCCTAGTGTTGTAGTCCCAATTGTAGTGATATCCATGACTATTTGTCTTTGCTGGTTGGTTTGGTGTCCACATAGGCTTGGATCTACATTCAAAGGCTCTATGTCTAGACTTCTTGAAATTGTAGTAGTGACCTTCAAATCTTGATGTCCTAATGGTTCTAGTCCTACAATCATGTGCTTGATGACCTTGCTTGTTGCACTTGTGACAATGACCCATGTTTTTAGGTTTTTCATACTAATTGGTGTTTTTGATCCTACACATATTAGAGGTATGTGCCTTTTTACCACAAAAATGACAAGTGGGTTTTGTGTTCTTACCTTTGTCACTTCTTTCTTTTGTAGTCTTAGATGACTCTCCTTCTTCAGTGCTAGTATATCCTAGTCCTGAAGTTTCATTACTAGATCTTGGTGATTTTAGTAGTTGTTCAAAGTACTTGATGGCTTCATTAGGTTTTTTGTAGCTTTCTATAATTTCTTTTTCCCTTCTTAAGTCATTTTTCATTTGTTCATTCTGCATCTTTAGTGTGGAGATCTCAATGTCCTTGACATTCAACTCATGATGGGCATTCATCATTTGGCTTAGGGTGTCTAGCTGCATGTTGGAAACTCTTGCAAGATCATTTGACTTTTCCTCTAGTTTTTTGGAAAGGTTTCTATTGTCATCTTCTACCATAGCTTTATTCTCAATGGCTCTCTTTTTTTACTCAATTATTTCACAAAGCATCATGGCTTGTGATTCTTGTTCAATCTTGAAATTTTTGATCTCTTCTACTTGAGCTCTATTCTTTTCCATTATGTCTACAATTTTTGCATCATATTCCTTAGAATCTCCATTGGCAAACACTTTTTTGGAGTCAATCTCCTTGTATTCCCTATCTTCTTCTAGAGAATGTAGAATGAGATGTATTTCAATCTCCTAATTCTCTATAATCTTCCCAAGCTTGTAGACTTCCATTACAAGATATTTTCTTCAAGTTTTAAGGCTTCTTCTTGTAATAACTTGGCTCTGATACCAATTGTTGGAATTTAGAGGTGGGAAGAATACTTCTAAGGTGGGGGGGGGGGGGGTGAATTAGAAGTACCAAACTTTAAGCTATAAAACTGAAATCACTACATGCAAGTAACATTTCTAATTAACATGAAAGTAAAGGCATGCATGAAAATAGATAACACAATATTTGATCACCCAGAAAGCCTCCAAAATGAGAGGGTAAAAATGGGGTGGGAATGACACCCACAACTTATCACTGCAACACTATGTAACTTGTCAAGGTTACAAAGTTTGACCATCAACAATGGTCTGCCTTGTGAGAGGCCTACCCTATTAAAGGCTCCAACACCATATTAATGGTGTACCTATCTAAAGGATTTACAAACATTCACTTGGAATATCACCCTATTAAATAATTTACAAAATGGCTATTAAACCAACCTATCTTCATAGGATTTTCATTCTCCTAATACAATAGCTAGAAAGTATAGTAGAATGTGTTGACCTGATCACTTACAATCTTTAATTGCTGATTTTAGATTCAATGTTTAGTCCATTTTGATTCGATCCTCTTTGATATGATATGATTCTAAATGAAGTGTTGATACTCTATTCTGTTGTTAACTGATCTAGCAATTACTCTACTTTTCTAAGTCACCTTGTGTATACTCTTCACTCTTTTGCTCTTCCCTCTCTTTCACTCTATCATTCCTCTCTTCAATATTCTCTTCTTGCATACTCTCTCATACATTACTAAATTATGGGGTTTCAAAATCCTTAAAAAGGTTTCATGACTTAGGGTTAGGTACAAATCTATGATTGAGTTTCATCCATCTTTTCTGCTCAAATATTTCCATTTTTCTGATTGGTTGCATGTTGATTGCATAGGGAATCAAATAGATTCAATCTTATCTTTTAATCCTTTGAAATTTATCATATTTCAATTCAAAAATAGTTTACATCTTAATTTGTGAGGGCACAAACTCTTATGATGATTCTGTGTTACTCAGCACTAACTGATTACTAATGCTCGATACATAGAAATTTTGTCTTGCTCGGCACATATAGTTCACTTGACAGTTGAAACTTTCTTAAAACTGTCTATCTACTCGACATCTAAATGACTCGACACTTGTTGAATTTTTGGCTAGGCACATATTGTAACTCAACATCTATATTGGCTTGACATCAACTTAGAAAGTTTCTTAAGTGTGTTGACACTCAATTGGCAAAACCAATTTGAAATCAACATTACTTGTGTGGGAAGGATTTTTTGTAATAGCAACCCAATTCAAAAACTAAAATGATTTCATTGTAAGGTTATATGTTGTGTATTTTGATGTAATGGTAAGAAAATTCATTGTATTGTAATAGCCATAAGGTTGTAAGAGAGATATTTCCCTATGTTCAAAATAATGAGCAATTATATATAGAGATTTTTCATCATTGGTAAATGTATATTTGATCTTGTGCAATTACATCTTGTGTGCTAAACTTTTGATTTTGTAAATCTAAGTGATCCTATGAATTAGATGGATGCAAAAGAATAACATCAAGTATACAATTTAAAAGAATAGAGAAACTATCATCAAATACATAATCATTGTCTCTTAAATGAGAAGGGGGAGAAATGCATAAAGATCGTAAAGAAAGCATATCTTTACATGCACATTTACTATTTGGATTTTGTATGGGAGTGGAAAATAATCCTCCCCCATAATACAATCCAATATAATAATCCTCACCTATAACATGAATTTCCTATAACATCATTTTCCTAGTGAATTAACCACCCAAGGAATACACTATATATATAAGTAAACTAATGACTAGTAGTAACACTATCTTCTTCCTAGTCCACTTATCCTTCTTGCCCAATAACTAACACCCACCATCTCATGTGTGAGAAACCAAGGTTGACATAGGGTTATGAGCCTTTTTCCTAACGTAGACTTGGTATATGTGAAACTTGGGCATTACTTCTGTAGGAGTTGATGAAATCCAACTCTACAGTCACCAAGATCACCTGCAGTGCAAATAGCTTGCTAAAGAGAAACCTAAGGAGAAAGAGCTTGAAGGAAACAAAGCAAGAGATAATATTTCACAATAAGAAAAATGAAATTGGTATGTGAATGGATGATTTTACAATGTGAGAGAGACCACTTATAAAGGCCTCAAGGAAGCTTGTAGAACAAGCTGGAAGGAGGTAGAAGATAAGGTTGACAACTAAGCACTCTTCCACAAAAAAGTGGAACATGCTAGAAGGGAACAAAATACCATGTTGTCAACAACTAAAAAATGAAATGCATTTACCTAAGTAAGCTTAAGTAAATAGAATAAATAATTAGTAATTAATTTTTTACTCTAACACCCCCCCTTAAGTGCAACTTAGGGAAATACCTTAAGCTCACAAAACTAAGAAATGTAGAATGGGTCCCAACAATGAGGCCATGTTAGGTACCCATGAACAATGCAATCTCTATAAGTGGAGAAAAGGAGAAAACCCAGTGGGAAAAACCCCTCTCCAAAAAGAGATAACTAAAAAACCAATGAAGGACTGAAGAAGCCTCCAACTAGAGAAATATCCCTGCAAAAAGGAACAAAATAGTGATCATGAAAGAGCATCATTGAAGCATGAAAAAGCCACAAATCTTCCATCAGAAAGAAAATTGCTGATCTGAAGTACCACCATGGAAGAAGAAGGCACAAACTGAGCATGTCTATATGGTAGATGATCCATCTCACTGAAATGCATAGGTAGGCAGCCACTGCAATCACCTTGTATATAGGATCAACCACTGAATACATAGTTCACACTATTGAACCATCAAACCATAGATGTATTAGAACAAAAATATAAAGGCCTCAAGGAAGCTTGTAGAACAAGCTAAAAGGATGTAGAAGATAAGGTTGACAACTAAGCACTCTTCCACAAAAAAGTGGAACATTCTAGAAGGGAACAAACTCCTGTGTTGTCAACAACTAAAAAATAAAATGAATTTACCTAAGTAAGCTTAAGTAAATAGAATAAATAATTAGTAATTAATTATTTACTCTAACACCCCCCCTTAAGCGCAACTTAGGGAAATGTCTTAAGCTCACAAAACTAAGAAATGCATAATGGGTCCCAGCTACGAGGCCATATTAGGTACCCATGAACAATGCAATCTCTTTAAGCAGAGAAAAGGAGAAAACCCAGAGGGAAAAACCCCTCTCCAAAAAGAGATAACTGAAAAACCAATGAAGGACTGAAGAAGCCTCCAACTAGAGAAATGTCCCTGCAAATAGGAACAAAATAGTGATCATGAAAGAGCATCACTGAAGCATGAAAAAGCTAAAAATTTTCCATCAGAAAGAAAACTAATGATCTAAAGTACCACCATGGAAGAAGAAGGCATGAACTGAGTGTGTCCATATGGTAGATGATCCATCTCACCGAAATGCATAGGTAGCCAACCATTACAATCGCCTTGTATATAGGATCAACCACTGAATACATAGTTCACACTATCGAACCATCGAACCAAAGATGTATTAGAACAATAACATAACCCCCTCTTAATGTATATGGGGTGAGATGATAGGAAACTAAGAAGATGGGCCAAAGTCTCTTGCAGATGAACCAAGAACGACGAGAGAGGAAGAGGTACAAACACCTATAAAGACACAGTCACAATGACGCTATATGGGGCTAATTTCATGGAAGGGACACTCACTTGACAAAGGGAGAATGCCTAAAACAACAAAAAAAATCCCCCCCCATGGTGCTTTATAAAAATAGTGCATGTACAACTGACTCAAAACAACGTTCATGAACCTCAGAATGTAAGAGTGGCACTTTATCTTAGTGCGATACATAAAAGTGCTTCAAAATGATAGCTAAAATGAGCAAAATTAAAAACAAGCTAATACAAAAGAATGTATAGCCTAAAAAAAAGGAAACCATGCCAAGAAAATGATCCTTGGGCCTAAAAATTTCAAGATATCCACCATATAGAAAAAATGCCAAAAATATGATAGAAAGAGCATGGGCCAAAATCTAAGAAAAAAGGACTACATTTTTGAAAGGGTGACAAAACCAGCTTTCCAAAAATATAAATTTTTCAAAAAACTAACATGGGATGCAAAAGATATGCATGCTGGAGTCAAAAACACAACTTTGAACTTCAACTAAAAAAGGGCAATAAAAAAGCATCAAAACCTAAAAATACCTGCACCAATGTCTTCGTCTCGAAATTGGCTTTTTGGTGCTTCTTTCGAATTGGAAAAATACCTCCGTATGCTCAAGTTATGGCTAAAAAACCATGATTAGGTCAAAAGGGACCTTGGAGAGTGCAAGAAGAAGGCTTGATGATGTAGTGCTGATGTCATGTTGATGTCAGCATTCTACAGGCTTAAATTTGACAGCTTAATGGCCATCACAACAAAAAAAGAAGCCACATGGAAGTGCCACATGGATGCCACATGGCAGGTGGATGATGTGGCAAGGTCCATGTGGTAAGGTGCCATGTGGCACCCAAGCCACATGTCACCCCCGCAGTGGCTGACTGTGTAGTACTATCCATTGACTAGGCTAACAAAAAGGATGGGCGGTGGTGATTGTGCAGAAGTGGCATATGAGTGACAAAAATAGATGCTGCACCAGCAGAGTGGAGAGGAGGATGGCGTCAGGGTGGCTTGTAGACGGAGGCTAGGCCACGGTGCTACCTTGGTGGCTCAACCTACTACAGTCACTACGGGCTAGGCCCTAGCGGGGCCACGGTGGTGGTTGCCAGGTAGCGCGCTAGCGGAGCGCCAAAAAGATTTTTATTTTTTATTTTTTATGAAATGCATTTACCTAAGTAAGCTTAAGTAGATAGAATAGATAATTAGTAATTAATTATTTACTCTAACAACTTCTTGACTTGAGTAGGAGGGTGCTTACATTTTAATAAGGAAAAGGAACCTTTCAAAAAAAAAAATTCCCCTCTCTAAGGAATCTTTCCCTAGGTGCTCATGAGGGCCACCCAAGGATGGGATGTCCCATCCCATCATCTACACCACACATGCCAACTTAGGAACTTTACACTTTGGCTAGAAATTTTGTGGGATAGGAAGTGTGTGAAGTGTTAGAAAAGGGTTAAGGGAGATAAGGTTGTTGGAAATCAACCATGGGAAGCCAGATGGACCTTGGGGAGACTGTGAGGCTAGGTCACATGGTTAAATGGTAAGCTAGTACTTGATTCTTGGTGCAAATAAAAAACAACCATCCAAGCTTAGGAGAGTGGGAGGAGGAAGGTGGTCCCTACATCTTCCCACTCCATGCAACGTTGTGCACACTCACTCCATTATCCACAATAGTAATCTCCAACGTGGTCAATCCTTACCATGCCATCCTTGTGCTTTGCCACCACCTTAGTATTTATGGGACTGGGTAGGTAGGCCCTTTTTTGGGAGGTAAAATGGGTAGATGAGTAGTTAGAGTAGGAATTAATTGGAAAAAGTTAAGATGTGGATTAGTGGTAATTCTAATGCAAGTTAGGGAATAGGACCTTAAGTTAGACATAGTTAATTAAAAGTAGTAAGTGTTAATAAGTATAGTCAAAATTAATGTAAATAATTTAACAATGGTGATAAGGTATTTAGTAAGAGAAAGGTTAGGGGGAATTACTAGAAAGTAAGTTAGAGATATATGTTGGGAAACAATATAGAGTGCAATAATAAGTTATTATAGTGGAAGGTAGCTAGTATTAGAAAATAATAATGGCTTAATATTTAGAACTTGTTAGGTATATATATATAGATAGATAATATAGTTTTGGAGCTTGAGTAAGTAGTTAGTGATAATACATTTGGAAGTCCATTACCAACATTAAATAACAAATATTAATGAAATTATAATAACACTATATGGTATGAAATGTATGATACATCATGAATAGTTATCAATTGTAACTATAGATATAAGATATGACATCTTATTAATCTATCAGCAACTAGCTCATTGTTATTTTCATAAATTGTATATATATATATGCCCATCCGATAAATATATAATTTTATACTCACAAAATAATTATTAAATCTAAATAAATATGGGTAAAATCAACTTAAGGAATTTTCACATAACCTATGAATGCATCAAATTTTATAAATGTAAGTTCATAAATATTCCAAGGGAGAAGTTTGAGTATGAAGATGAGAAAGTAGGTTGGCACATTTAGTTTAGTGAAGTGTAGTATGGTTGACCCAATTTATCATAATTGAATTTAACACATGTACTCAAAATCAAAAATTTTAGTGAGACCTTCAACCAACCTAAGTATGGATCACCTAAGCTAGGGGACTAGTAGTATCTTTCCATTCAATGACTTAGTGGATTATGTAATGTCCCTTGTGTGGATTTCCTAAACTTTATTTCAAAATAAAATAAAATTTGTTGTTCTGTTTTTTCTCTTTAATTTTGGGCATGACATGTTGGGAAAGCCCATAGTGGACATGACCAAAGTGATGATTACTACAAGCATGAAGGAGGTTTTTTAGCACATGGATTAGGATGAATTAGAATTGATAACACTACATAAGAAGAATGAGCTACTTAAAGGCTACCCAAATGAAGTAGTGGGACCTATTGACTTGGAAAATCTAGAGGTTGCTATTGGAGCTGCATTAGGAAGAAAAAAGGTAGGAACACAGTTGAACTGATTTTTGGAAGCATGTTAGCAATGGCATGCTAGTTTTGAGGAGAAAGGAGTGTAGATAATGTAAGGAAATTTGAACCTATTGCACAACATCCAATAAAATACCAACAAGTTGGTTTCTATAGTGAACCAATATTTCAAGCTGATGGATGAAGTGCATACCTAGTCCAAGGACTTAAAGTCACTTAGGTCAATAAAGGATTAGAGGTATTAGATGTTAATGGAAGTATACAGTGCATAGGAGCTTGATAAGCTTGATGACTGGATAGAGAAGATATTCATAGGTAATAAAGTAATGGAGGGATTACATTAGGAAATCCAATGGATAATGGACAAAGCTTAAGAGCAAATTTTGGAAGTGGAAAGGTACTATAATACCGTTAGCCTTGAGATTTTTGAGGATGAGTCTAAGACCAAGATTTTTTAGGTGCAATCAGTAGTCCAACAATTTATAGTAACATTTAAAGAAGCCTCATCAGAAGATAATATAAGACAAGCATTCAAAACTAATGAGGCATTATTGGAGTTGGATTACATAGACTTAGATAGAAGTTAGTATCTATTGGTAGATAGTAGAGAATAAGTATGAGGCTTTAGATTAATTGTAAACTAGTCAAGTAGTAGAGATGATAGAAAAATTCAAGAATAAGCATCCAAACATCATTTTGGTATAAAAGGGAAGAAAACCCAGATGTTAGAAATTTAGTTTTGACACTTAGAAGGTCTTTTGGTGCTATCATTCTGAGTGTAGTTATTCTTGATAGAGTATGTTATTTTTTGAATTCATTTTCATGAATAATAATGGAGCCAATGGTTTTATTATGTTGTAATGATTTTGTGATCTTTTAGTTTTGGTGTTTTCCTTGTGTTAACAATTTCCACTGTTGTGACATATTGGAGAAATGATAATCTTTGTTCTTGCATAGTGTCTTGTCTCCCATAAGTGCACTTTCCATGGCCTCATGATTTGATGAAATGTGAAACTTCTTTTGATTATTATCAAGTTCCCATAATGATTGTATCAATGGATTTGAGGAAGTGTTGCTCCTAATTTCAATGGTTTTCTACCTGATTCATTTGATAATTTAATCATAGACGTGTTGTTACCTTGGTTTATGTCCATTAGGAATTTCCCTTTCAATTATTTTATTTAAATATCTTGTTACCTTATCTTTGTATTTGATTTCAAAGCATTTGGTTAAAATATGAATTCATATAGTTGCATAGATAAATTGCATTCATCATGAAATAGAAAATAGAAAAATATATATCTCTTTTGTGGTTACATTACAACATTAGGTTGTGTAAGATTGGTTTGAAACAAAGGCCTCCTCATGAACATACACATTTATCTTCAATTGAGTTATACAGTCCATTGAAAAAACCACCTAGAACTTTGGAGTTGGTCCTTGATTAACTTTTTGAGAGAGGGGTTTGAAAGGATCCCTGCCATTCAACATCATGCAAAATGATAGCTGAATAGAATAGCCCCCCAAAAAGAGAATAAACTACAATGGAATTTCTTCATCAACAAGAATTCTTCTAACATGTGTCAAGTGACAATTGAATTTTGAATATTTCAGGTAGCTTTCAAGTCCCTCAAAAGTTGAAACTTCATAATCTCGAATCTTCAAGCTCAATGTATGCTTCATGTATCAATTTTCTTTCATGTCTCAAGGTGTATTCTATCATGAGTATCTAGCAACTTGGAGAGAATTCTTGGCTCCATTGGTCCATTCATAGAGAATCCTCATAAAACTTTCTTATCAATCACTATCTAACCAAATGAGAGAATACATTCTAAGGGCTCTTGGTGAATTATTTATTCTTTTCTTTTTAGTGTTGGGTAATGTTCTTTAACCTACTTCATGGAGCTCACATTTTTCCACTTGATTCTTCCTTGAAGCATTTTCATTATTTGTATAGAATAGGATAGCCATTTTGAAGTTTATATCCTATTATTTTATTACCTTTTAGAATTTTTTGGAATCTTTAAATGTAACATGTCTTGTGATTATTTTTCTTTCTTTTCTACCCTGACCATGCTTAGACTATGTGGCCAAGGTATTGGTGTTGTCTTCTAGATCTATTCTATAGTTTGAAAACACTTGTGTTCCTCTTTTAATGAAATTTTTGAAAACTCTCACACCAAATTATGATCTTAGTAGTTCTTTGAAGAGACCCTTTTTCTGAACTAACAAGTTTTGAATTATTCCTTTCTAGTGTCAACCTAGATTCAAAAATCACCTAGATAATCAATTCTTAAATGTGTAAAGTGTTGAGAGCTATCAATCTAGATTCTAATTTTTAGACTGAAAGTCCTCTACAACTACTAGTAACACATCTTTTTAGTTGGTACAAGAAATAAAATCATTTTAATTCTTTGACAAAGAAATACTTCTTCCCTAAAATCTAAACCACATGGAGTGATCTATTTAATGCATCAAGAAAGATTCTTGATTACACCTGACCCCTAGATTGACAATAAAAGAAAGGATATAGCTTCAAAAACAAACACATCACCTAAAGTAAACAAACTTGTAGAAAATTAACACACTTGCGTAAAGTAAACACACATGCAAAAATGTATATTTATATATTTGAAATGTTTTTCATTTTTAGTCCTCAAAATAATGTTTCATAAATTGGCCATTGACTGAAAATGGGACCAATTGCCCTTGTAAATGACTTTGCCGAAAAGTATTTTCTCCCAAATCACCCCAATCTGATAATGGCCAACCCATAAGCATTGAAACTTGGTGTGAGTGCTTGGTTTTTCTTTTACCTTGTCCCACTCAATCTCAAGATTCCAGAATAAAAATTCATGAGAGGGTATGCTGAGAGTGTTGATAGAGTCCAGATTAGATTGATGAATCTCTTGGAATTGGATGAGAAAAATGATAGCATCTTTAGAGCACATGTCAAAACATAAAATTGTGAAAGATTTGATCAAGGCTCGCTTATTGTACCAGCATTTTATAATAGACTGATGTTTTGACATGTGCTCTAAAGCTTTTATCCTTTTCTCATCTAATTCAAAGAGATTCATCAATTTGATCTGAACTCTATCAACATCCTCAACATACCCTCTCATGAATTGTAATAATGGAATCTTGAGCTTGAGTGGGAATACTAGTTCCTATCCATAGACAAGTAGATATGGGGATGTTCCTAAAGTGTTCTTATGCCTAGATCTATTTGTTCATAATGCATACTTCAATTGAGTATGCCAGTCTTTAGGATTCTCAATGAACAAGTGTTTTATCACTGTGATCAAGTTATTATTAGTAGACTTGGCCACACCATTCCCTTGGGGATAGTAATTAGATGAGAACTTGATTATAACTTGATTGTATGATTCCCATTGGATAAGAAAAATTGAGGAAAAATATGACCCATTATCACACACCAAGAAGAATAACATTCCAAATCTAGTAACAATGCACTCTTCCAAGAAATTAATAACCACTTTTGTTGTGTAGTTTTAGAAAGTTTCAGCTTTTTTCCAACATGTGCAATAGTCTATAGTTGTGACAATGAGCATGTGTCATGTAGATGATGGTAGGTTTATTGCTCCTATAAAGTCCAACCCCAACTTGGAAAAAGGGCATACCTTAAATATTGGTTGTAGTGGCATAGATGGATGCCTTTCCCTATTGGAACTTGTTTGACAAGTGTGGCAAGAGCATACATGTTCAAAGGTGTCTTTGAAAATTCTTACCCAAAAATAACCTGATCTCAAAATCATATAGGTTGTAGCCTCTTCTTATCCATGTCTCATACCATACTTATCATGATATTGTTCCAATTCCTCTTTCACTTCTTCATGTCCCAAAAAATTAAAATAAATTCCCTCATAGTTTATTTTATAAAGTCTCCTATCTTGAATCATATAGGATTCACATTTCACCTTGAGTCCACTGTGTTGGGAGCTATTCATCCAATGATGGTATTGATTCTAGATGAGGTAGTGCACTATATCTTAATACCATACATCTATTATTATTCCATCATCAATGTCTACTTGAGACACTATGATCTATTCTTTATTGTCAATTGCTGATCTCAACATTAAATATGATCTCATCATCAAATCTTATTGTTAGTATTGATCTCATTATGTGTTATCATATTGGTCAACCCTTGTCCTCTCACTAGCTTCATTGGTTGAATTTCCAAATCAAAATATTGTAATGTAGCCATCTATTTTCCTCTTCTTTCACCTAATTCATTTTGCATTTTTAATGATTTGACTGTAGGACTTGGTACAATAGCATATACCTTGCTTCTAAGTATGTAATGGTGAAATTTATTGACTACCTTTATTAGGGAAAATGATTGTTTGTCAAGATTGGAATAGTTCAATTTGACATTCTTTAGTGGAAAAATCATGAATTCGACAGGTCTCTCATCTTCTTTATCTTTCTTTTGAGTGAGAATCCCTACACATGAGTGTTCCAAAAACAAATAATAGATTTTGAAAGGAAACTCATAATCTAGAATTACAAGTGTTGGAGCCATGGAGATAGCTATTTTGATGTCTTCAAAAGATTTCTTGACTTCAAGAACCCATTCAAATTTCACTCCCTTTTTCATAAAATCATTAAGGGGATGAACTATCTCAGTGAACCCCCTAATGAACTTACGCACAAAATTTATCCTCCTAAAGAAAGATTTAAGTTCTTTGTGATTGTGGGGAGGTGAAAATTTCAGAATTGCTTATGTCCTCTTAGGATTACTGGATATCCCAACTTCAAAAATAATATGACATAAAAGACTTCCTTTGTTAACCCTGAATGTACACTTCTTAGGGTTGAGAGATATTCCATATCTCCAAAATTGGATGAAAACTTGTCTCAAATTAGCAATATGAATACTCTAATATTTTGAAAAGATGATTAGGTCATCCATATAGATTATTGTACATTTATTTATCAACACCTTGAATGCTTAACCCCTCACTCTTTGAAATTTGGCTCATGTGTTTACTAATCCAAAGGGCATTGTTTTGTATGCAAAGGTTCCCCATTTTGTTGTAAATGTAATCTTTAGTCTATCTTCCTCATCTACCATCACTTAGTTATATCCTGAATATCTATCTAGAAAAGATATAATTTTGGATCCATTCATAATTTTAAATATGTCATCAAGTGAGGGAAAAGGGTAGTTATCTTTTTGGGATTCTTGGTTTAAATTGAAAAAATCTATGCAAAGGTAAATTCCTCTATTCTTTTTCCTTACTCGAACCAAGTTAGCAACCCAAGTAGAATCTTGAATTGGAAAGATTATTTTAGTGTCAAGCAACTTCTGGACCTCTTTCATTATTAATGGTTTGATAATGGGATTCACTAATCTCTATCTTTTATGAAAAGGTTCAACATCTAGCTTTACTGGAATTTCATGAGTAATGATGTCAGGATAATACATCTTAAGCTCTTCATAACTCCACACAATGACATCTTTGTATTTTTTAAGAGGCTAAAGCATACTTTCCCACTCTTGAGGATTGCATGCCTTTCTACTGCTCACCAACTTAGGGTCATCCTTTGTACCTAGATTATATGAATCACATTCTTCAATCCCCTTTTCTTCAACTATTCTCTTACTACGTGTTGATTGATCTTGGTCAAAGATACATTCCAACTCTACCATCCCCTTAGGAATAATATTGGTTTTCAAATTTATAATCCCATCTTCATATTCTAGGTCATTATCCTTAGGTTTATCATTGGGAGTATCATCAATCTACTTTCCTTTGAATATACCATTGCACATAATGAACTCAAAAATATGTTGATCATCTTGGAAGAATTAGAAATTAGTAATGTTATTTGGAATAGATAGGGCAGAAACCAAATCAACTGAAAACTTTTTTAGTTTTTTTCTTTCAACAAGCTATGATGTACTACATGAAATTGCAAGGGCATGGACTACCATATTTCTCCTTCTTGGGATGAACCTTATGTTTAGGGCATCAAAATATTCCATCAAGTCCCAAACTCTTTTCCAGTATGCAACTAGTCTTCTATCATTAGAGGAATAGATTCATTTAACCTATCTAATCACCAATTTAGAATCTCCTTCTATTAAATGAGAGCTTTTATGTCTTTCTCTAATGTGAAGAGAAGTCCACATATCAAGGATTCATATTCTGCAACATTGTTAGTACACATAAATTGTAAATGATATGTAGCATAAAAATACCTAAATTTTGGATTATTTTGTTTACTATATGCACTAGCTCCTAATTTGCATTTAGAGCCATCAAACCTAAGTGTCCAAATTGGTTTTTCTTCTGGTTGTCTTGACTTGTGTTTATTTGTTTGAAGCTTTTCTTTGAGTTGAAATTCAAAGGGTTGTTTCTTCAGGATCCATTGCAATCTTTCATGTGGTGGGATTGGTGAGTTACCATTATTTACCTTTGATATCAGAATTGTCTATTTACATTGTTTAGCTTGAATTTTTGCAATCAATTCTACGATTTTATTGATTTGTGGTTTAGGATGAATAATTACTAAGGTCCAACCTTCACCTTTTACAAAGCATCTTCTCCTTTGAACTTTGATCATTTCTGGTGGAGGGAAAGAAAAAGATCCACCATCTGAAAAGCTGTCAATATGTGATGCATTGAGATCTTTATTTTCCTCCTCATCATTCTCCATGACTTCAGATATGCATGTGATTCTTGAATTTACTTTTCTAATTTCATTTAGAATTTGACCATTTTAAAAGTGTTTTATCTAAGTCAATACCCAAGAAATCACTTCTTGGAAATGTGAGTACTCAAATTTTGAATGACTTACTTTGTGTAACCTGCAAAATCCCAAAATGAGAAAAACATTTGGGTCCGCTTCTTCTCTTAAGCATTACAAATTTGTAACCATGTTTTTTTATGAATTGAGTCATGATCTCTTCTCTTGGGGTAGGGTTCATGGATTCTCTATTCAAATTTTCTAGTTTCTTGGTTGAAGTTATGTCAAGAGCCATCACCTTGTAAGGACCAAGATCTAATTTAAGAAAAGCTACTTCATTTAGGGCATTGTATTCTTTGATCATTATCTTTAGCTTTGGATCAATGCCTATATTGATCTAATTATTTAGTCCTTTCCAAGGTAACCATAGTTGGGAAAAATTAGTTGAGAACCATATCCTTAGGCATCTTGTCCATTCTCTACTCAACAACAATTTGTATGTTTCCTGAATTTTGATCACATGTATATCTATGATGTTAGTTAACTATATTTGAACATCTTTTAATACCCCAATAACTTCAACTTCCATTTTATCAAGTTGAATTACTATCTGATCCATATGTTGAGGAGTGACTCCTAACCTTTGAGCTCTCAAAAGTGGCAAGAAATTATAGGAAGCTCCTGAATCTATGAGACAATTATGGAGGTTTCGTCCAAAAATTCCAAGAAAGGAGGCACTTCTGCCTTATCTTTATACATGGTGTGCATCACCTCAAAAGTGTTAACTTGTCATGATACTATCTTTGGAGGGCCTATAGAAGTCATTACCTTAGTATGATCAAGAGTCTTCAACAATGTTTCCCGTTGATTAGGGAAACTTTGTAGCATTCGAACAAGGATATATTGGTCTTTGTCCTTTTTAAATCTTCCACTACACTCTATTTTTTAGTTGACCAAGGAAGATTTTTCAGCATCATAGGTATATTTCCTTGGTTTTGGTTTCTTTTCCTATATAGGGTGCTCTAGTAGGCACTAGATTTTTATTATCTCTTATATCTAGAGGTGTTCGTTGTAATGCAAGAGGAATCCCATCAGTCATGGGTTCCCTCCGATTTTTCAAGTTGTAAGTATTTCGATTGTCAATCCAAAAAGTGAACATCTCTTCTAGTCTAGGATCTGATTCTTGACTAAATGAAAAAGTAAATTCTTTGTTGACTTGTTCTTCCATTCTTGAATTATGTGGAGAATTATAAGATTTTGATAAGAAAATATTGAACTGCATTGGGGGCTCATTGTGAATGCCTTATAAATTCTAGTTCATGTCTTAATTTTTATTGTAATATGAGTCACCATCATTAGGTATATTTTGATTGGTGTCAATTTGATTGATGTATACAAATTAAGCATTATTATTGTTGTTTGTAGGGGCACTTCCATTTTTTTGGATGTCCATTCATTGTCAATTCTGTCTTTGGAAACTATTGTTGTGATCTAGAGGATTGAAATTATTCCCTACATTATTATTTTGGCTGAAATTCTTATTGTAATTTTGACAATAGTTGTTGTTGTAAGGGCCTACATTCATCCTTTGAAAGTTGTTATTTTTCCCTTGTGACAACCTCAAAAGGGTTAACTCATTGGTAATATAAGACATGGTCTTCTTCATTTGGCCTAACTCAATTGTCACATTATTTTCTATCTTAGCAGGTGTTTCTACCTTTTTCTTAAAGAAAGAAATATTTGGAGGTTCATATCCTAGGTAAGTTATGGTTGTAGCTATAAAAACTAGTGTGTGTTGTAGTAGAATTGGAGTTAGTGGAATGAATTAACTAGGTATCACTTGAACTCCAATAGGATATGTTGGTAATATTGTACTAGTTTGAGTTGGATGCATCAATCCTCCTCCATTAGGATTGACCTAATTAGTAAAGGTAATTGCTTCTTAGAAGACTTTAAGAAATGTATCAATATTTGTGGAGGGAAATCTTCTTAGGAAGATAGTGGTGAGGTGATCAATAACATTAAGAGAGATCTAGATTGCATCTTTAACTAGTATGGTATATTGCATTTCCAACTTGCGGTATGCAATGTGAAAGAAATGATTGAAATGTGAAATGGTCTCCACTGGGTCCCTCTTTATTGATATGAACTAATGATGCATTACAATGGGTTGATGAATGTTTTGAATTAATCTAGGAATAATTTTTCATAGGCTGCCTAGTTTTGGATGCATCTCGGTGGAAAATTCATGTACCAGATGAAGGAAACTTCTTCCAATGTGTATGGAAATAAATTGATGAAGACACAACCAAAGACTAGAATGAACACATAGGAAAAGGGAAATAATATTATCAATGAAAAATTCCCTATGGGCTTACAACAATATGATTCTAGAGAAAGAAATCCTCCACATAGTACCTTCTCTCTAACTCCACTAAGAGCTGCCTTTGCAATGCCAAAAATGTTCTTAAATAAGCCCCAAATGGTTTAGGGTTAGGAGTAAATTCTAGAATATGCCAATGGGAATCCACCACCAAAATAGAAGGTTCCAAAAATCATGTTAGAAGTCAGTGTAAAATTAGAAGAATCCAATAATGGTAGTCCAACTTTTGAGAGGCATAACTTTTGAACCGTAACTCTGATTGATGAACTGTTTACATTTTTGGAAAGCTCTTGAAGTGCTCTATAGCCCTATGGATAAGCTTTTCTTATCCCCCAATTTTCAGCCTTGTAAAAAGCCATTTAGTTCCCCATATTTGACTTTGAAGCATGCTTAGGAGGCCTCTAGAAAAAATAAAATTGCAATAACTTTCAAACCATAAAGCCTTTTGACTTGATTTTTTTTTCTAGAGTGTTTTAAATTACAATTACAATCATCCCTCCAAATTACACCCTCTAACTCATCATAATTTTGGATCAATTATAAAATAACTCATTTTCTACATTTACACATATCCCAAGGTGCTTAAAAACTAATAAAACTTTAACCAAAAAAACTAATAGTGGAACTGTGAGAGTTGGAACCTCTATTTGACCCAAATGGGTATCCAGAAATGAAAACGCATTAAACAGAAACTATCTCTAAGCATATTTTTGGGTGATACAAGATTGCCCTTACACCACTAGATGCTGCTGCATCATAAATAGAGAACCACATTCTCTTGTTGAATCTATTTTTTATTTCATATTTCTTTGAAGACCTTGATATGTTCTTTAGTTGTTTGTGTCTCTCCATCGACGAACCTTGGGAAAAAATTATTAGGATTCTTGGGAAGGTCATTCAGTGCACTTTGTAAGTTGATTGGTGAATCTACTACATTTTCAAAGAAGGTCAATGGTGGAGGATTAGGTGGAATGATAGGTGGACGTTGGTTCAGAGGTGAAATTGAAGATGATGAGATTTGAAATGGAAGTGGAAATTTTTTTGGTATCCCCTCATCACTATGAGGCTTGCAAAAATGACTAAATTCTAGAAATTTGTCTCCACCAAGTGAAGACCTTAAAGATTTCTAAAATGGAGATGGTGGATTAGAATCTTCCAATTTTTGTTGATTCTAGAAATGTACACCTCTTTAAAAAGTGCACTTACATATCTTCCTGAAAATGACAGATGGAATTCTTTTTGAATTTCTGAAAGCTATAGAATTTTCAAACAACTTGTTTTTCTTAATCTGAATTAGTTTTTGGCCTCTCCTTCTAGCACCACTTATGTTGAGATATCATCCTACACAATGCTAAACAACAATGATCCTTTCAATCCCCTCTCTTGAAAAGCTAATTGAGGACCAACTCCAAGGTTTTGAGTGGGTTTTTCAACCGAATGGGTAACTCAATTAAAGATAAATGTGTATGTTCATGAGGATGCCTTTGTTGGTTCAAACCGATCCTACACAACCAGTTGCTATAATATAACCACAAAAGAGATGTATATTTTTGTATTTTTTGTTTTATGATGCAATTTATTGATGCAAATATATGAATTCCTATTTTTACCAAATTTTTCAAAAGAAAATACAAAGATAAGGTAATGAGAGATCAAAAATAAATAATTGAAAGGGAAATTTATAATAGACATAAACCAATGTAACACACTTGTGAATTAAATTCTCAAAAGGATCTGGTAGAAAGCTAATGAAATTAGGAGCAATGCTTCCTCAACTCCATTGATGCAATCATCATTAGGAACTCAATAATAACCAAAAGATGTTTCATGTTTCATCAAATAGAAAGGCCATGGAAAGTGTGCTTGCACAAGACAAGACACTATACAAGAACAAATATGATCCTTTCCCCAATTTGTTACAATAACAAAAATTCAATAAAATAAGGCAAACACTAGAACTAAAAGATTGCACAATCATAAAAAATCAATAAAACCATTGGCTTCATTATTATTCATGAACATGCATTCAAAAAAATAACACACTCCAAAAAGAGTAGCTACACTTAGAATGAAAGCACCAATAGTATATATTATTGCATCAAAATAATGGCCTTGAGTGTATATTATATCCATGTATTTATAAGAAATCATCTCCTCCCTTTGTGCTAGAAGTAAGAGCTCTTAAAATGAAAACTTATGCTGAAAACTAATAAAATAAATCTAATTATATACAAACTTACTCTCTAAATGGTTCTAAGTAGGTCCCCACCCTTGTTTATATCTATTAATGGTTTCATGAGCCTTTACATGACACAAAAGAATGAAAGAATAAGAAGATAAGAAGAAGGAAATTGTGAGATGATATGGAACTCTCTAAAAATGGAAACTTGACCTTCTTTAGGCATTTCTAGGAGTTGAATTGTCATCAAAATGTGTTTCTAATACATGAAATACTCTAAATAAGGAACTAAAAGTTAACTATAGGCACACTACTTCTTCAAAATTGTTGGCACAACTATGTGAAAAGTGCACTTGCACACTTTGTGATAAGCTCCAAAAATAAAAAAAATCTTCTAAGTGTCAAAATTTAATTTCCAACATCTAGGATTTCTTCCCTTTTATACCAAATTGATGTTTGGATGTTTATTCTTGATTTTCTCTATCATCTCTACTACTTTACTAGCTTTTAGTAAATTGAAAGCCTCATACTTATTCTTTACTATTTGCTGGTAGTTACTAACTTCTATCCGAGTCTTTGCAAAATCCTCAAGCTTGGTGTCCAGTTCCAACAATGTCTCTTTAGTTTTGAATGCTTATCTTATATCATCTTTTGATGAAGCTTCTTTGAACATTCCTCTGAATTGTTGGACTACTAATTGCACCTCAAAAATCTTGGTCTTAGACTCATCTTAAAAAATTTCAAGGCTAGTGACATTATATTACCTTTCCACTTCCAAAAATTTCTCTTGAGATTTGTCCTTTATCTACTAGATTTCCTCATGTAATCGCTCCATTACATTATTACCTAATTATATCTTCTCTATCTAGTCATTGAGCTTTTCAAGTTTCTCTATAGCATATACTTCCATTAATATTCGATACCTCTGACCCTTTATTGGTCTGAGTGACTATAAGTCCTTGACCCTAGTACATACTTCATCCATCAACCCACAATCTTGGTTCACTATAGAAACCAACTTGTTAGCATTTGATTGGATCTTGTGCAACAGGTTCAAATTTCCCTTTATTATTTGCACTCCTTTCTCCTCAAAACTATCATGCCATTACTAGCATGCTTCCAAAAATGAGTCCAACTATATTCCTACCTATTTTCTTCCTAGTGAAGCTCCAAGAGAGACCTCTAAATTTTATACATAAATAGGTCCCACTACTTCAATCAAGTAGTCTCTAAGTAGCTCATTATGCTTTTGGAATGCTATCAATTCTAACTCATCCTAGTCCATGTGTCAAAAAACCTCCTTCATTCCTGTAGTAATCATCAATTTGGTTGTGTCCACCATGGGCTTTCCCAAGATGACCTCCTTGATTTAATAATCTTTTGGAGTTAGTTCTTCGGTGTTGGTATGAGGAGGAATGGAGATATGAGCTAGAAGGTCTTGATCTTGATTTTCCATGATGAAGGCAAGTGTTCTAGCATCACCCTTAGGTGGCTTAGGATTTTTTTATCACTTTAATTAATTCCTTCATTCCCTCTTCTTCTATCAACTCAAATTGCTTCTTCTATCAAAACATGACTTCTCTCTTTAGACCTAATAATGTGGTCCTCATAGGTGACATGTACTTGGCTAAAGAGGTTTTTCATAAAATAGAATCATTTCCCTTATTAATCCTTTTGGGAGTCTTCTCATGTCAAGGAAGATCTTTAGAAGGAGTTTGCGTACTTTATTGGGCTAAGGATCTAGCCTCTATATCTAGGGAAGTTTGTTGAGTTTATTGTATTTGCTCCTCTTTAGATACTTCATTGACATGAAGCTATTGGTATTCTCTCTCCTTGGTTCCTTGACTTTGTGATTTAGTTTGTATCGATGAAGGAGGTGGAGCTAGTGACACTTGTTGTATCCTATGGTGGTGGTGATGGAATACCTAGAGGTCCTTGAGGAAGAGGAGGCAATTTACTCCAATCCTCTCCTAATGGCTTTCTCATGAGAGTATCTCTTATCTTATCCCCACCATCTTAGTACCCACTAGCATAGAACCAAATTCTAAGAGGTTGAAGACATCTGTCCCTTCACCCATCTCTACTATCCACTTCTATTGTTCATCTTCTGAAGTTCATACTTGGATAGGCTTCCTTGGAGAATATGGAGGTGTTTGTGTAGATATTCTTCTTCTCTCTTCCTCTATAGCTTTGGTTGATAAAGTACTATGGCTTAAGGGGATAGAATCTATTTTTCCCCTTCTTCCTCATCCTCAATTTCTAGGTTGGTCTTTGGAACTTGTGGGAAGGGAGTATTCTTCTTTTTCAATCTTCTCCTTTGAGAACTCACTAGAGTTGTTTCTAATTTCTCTCTTTGAAGCTAAGGGAGAGGCTTCTTCCTCTGAAATTCTTGGTAGTTGGAACCATTATTCCTTTGGTGGTTCCTCCTCCTACTGCTCTTGTTGTGCTTACTTTGAAGGTTTCTCTTGCTCATCTTGAGGTTGGTCCACTAGCTCATGCTCTTGCTGAGTTGGTACTATTTGGGCCTCAACCGCTTGTTTCCTTGCTCTAAAGGATGCCCTTTTTCCTTTTTTGCCCTTATCTTCCTCAAAGTACTCAACCTCCCATTCATGTTGATGTATCATTTCTAGCCTTATTAGGGATTTAGTGGGGTAGGTTAGTATTCCTTCCTAAGGTCTGGCCATGGCTTGTAGAGGTATGACCTAGGGAGCTAGATCCATCTAAAATGGCTTCCAAATCCACTCCCTTATTAGCTTAACCACATAATTGGCTTGATGATCCATATTATCATTTTCCTCTTTCCCTATTTCTACATTCATGATTGGCCTAGATTTTGTCTCTATTATACAAAGGATCCATGACTTATTGGGCATACTTTTCTTTGACCTTTAGAGGAATATTCATTTTCAACACATTCTCTTTTAGATATAGACTCATCCTACAATAGTCCTTTAAGGGGACATCATAGTCATCTATTGTATTATCCAATGATCTTTTAGGGCTTCAACATGGATGAACTCTTTTCCTGCCAGATGTTGGACCATCCTAATATTGTTAGAGTATGGGTGAGGAGAGTTGTATTCTTCTAAGGGATATATATCCTATTCTAAATCAAAAGTAGCAATGTCTTGATTTTTCTTTACCTCGAAAGCCCCGATTGTGATCAACTTGACCCATGTCTTCTTATGTTGTTTCCTCTCTACCATAAGTAAAAATTAGTTGGTAGGCTATCTCCAGGAGTATCAGTCAATTTGAAGGATATCTTGGGAGATTTTTGGGCCACATAAGAGTACCAGCTACCCTAAGATATGTGAATGTCTTAATTTGAATATAGTAGGCTCTTACTTCAATGATTCTAGTTGTTGCCTCTATTAACATTATTTTTGCATAATATCCTTCAATGAATATGATGATAGAAAAGATAAACCCATCATTAACTACTCTATATTCTACACTTTGTAGTGGGAGCTTCTTTTTCACCAGTTGTGGGTAAGCCACATAGGGCCAAGCATTTGCATCTTGCATGTACCCCTTTCTATATAACCCTAGATAATCAGTGTTTTTGGTTGCCAATAGGTAGACCATGTCTAAATTTATATAAAAAAGAGGGTCTATCTTGATCACAAATAGTTGTTCATCCAAGTTGTTACTTAGGATGGTGGCCCAATCAATGAGAATCTTTGTGGTCTTTATAGTTTCAATAAAGTGAACCATCCATGTTTTTAGGTGACCCAATGTAGGAAGGCCCATTACTATTCTAAGGAGGAAAATCAAGTATCCAATATTGTCCTTCATATATCCTTAGGTTATATCCAACTTGCCTACTCTTTAGCCCAAAGGTGTCCTGTCAATAAAAAATAAGGTATGCACTAGTTCTTTTGCCTCTTTCTCATTCTCTCTATACCACCTTTTTGATCCATCATATGAAATCTAGAGGTATTGATCCACCCTATGAAGATGGAATAATTTATCAATGTTATGAGATCAAAGGTCTAGGACTATCACTCCTGTGATGCTCTTCATGACCTTCTCCTCCATCACATAGTGTTCTACCAACATTATAATCAGTTTAAAAGATTGAACTAATGTGGGATGTGATGTTGCATTAACCAATCCACTTCAGATCAATGTAGATATCATCGCTAACCTCTTCTTGGGTTTGTTTTACATATTCAAAAAGGTGTTAGAGTCAATGTGCCCTAGCTCAGTATCTTAGATCTCTACTTGTCTATCCTATAATCTTGATTTCCTAGGTGCTCCTTGATACTTGAATGCAATGGGTTTTAGTGCCATTTTCTTATCCATGGAAGATGATGATGATTCCATTTTATCTACATGAAAGAATAAAAAATTAGTCACCTTATGTTGAAAGACCCACAAGTGGACTCTACAAGACTCAGACTAATGATAAAGTGAGTCAAACTCAGTTAGAACAAATAAAAATAACATTTCCCCCCCACAATGGCCATTAGTTCCTTTATCACACATAGAGAACCCTTATAGGTGTGCTAATGTGCATGTTTAGCCTTAGAAATAGCTTAGTGTGTAGTTGTGCACAAGCACACATGTGCATCATGGCTTCATGAACAAGTGAGGTCAAGGTCTTAGTTATGTTTAAGATCTTAGGAGTGATAACATTTTTTTAAAGGTTTTCTATGTTCTTTTTAGCTTTTTTAAGTATTTGGGTTTGGAGGTGCAGACACGTGCACCTCATTAGAGTTCCACCTTGTTTTTGTTTACAGGGGGGACTAGAGTAACCGAGTAGTGTAGAGGCTAAAGGTGAAGCATTGGTAGAAGGCAAAGAGCAAAGTGAGAAATGAAAGGAGGGAGGGAGGGGTTTATATAGGCCTTGAGGTATCTCCTTATCTGCACCTTTGAGGGTGTGCATGTGTGCATCTCCAGAGCCGGGGTAATGTGTGCATGTGTACAAGTGTGCATATGCACACTTAAAGAAAAAGGAAGTTCATGAAATTGATTCCCTCTCTCTCTCCAATTACTTTACCCTTCCTAGTCAAAGACTAGGGTTTGAGCTAGACCTAGGGGAGGGTCCAAAATGATCAGGGCTCCAAACTAGAAGCTTCAAAGGAGAATTGGAAAATAGGGGGTCCCCATTTTGAGTCACAAAATGGGGCATGTATTGTAAAACCATAATATTTAGTCAAATAAAATTAGTTGAAAACATGTAAAACTAATAGAAATCAACATATTGCTTTCTAGTTAGAAAGAGTATGATCTAAAATTAATATTGATCTCAAATTTAGAGCTTAGATAAGTGACCTAACAATTATAGAATAGAAGATTTTATGAGAGATAATACATTTTTAATGCAAACTATGATGAAATGTATGATAAACTATGCACATAACATATGATTAAGCTAGAATATACAAGATTAACACTAATTGGCATGAATTAAATGTTGGAAAAAATATTCAATTGTATGTTGTCATTGATGTTACAAACATGTCAATAATAATTGAACAATGAAGAACTTGTAGTATTGACCAAGAATAGTCAGTGCTAACTGAGTAGTTAG
Source organism: Cupressus sempervirens (assembly GCA_028749045.1). Classification (NCBI taxonomy): domain Eukaryota; kingdom Viridiplantae; phylum Streptophyta; class Pinopsida; order Cupressales; family Cupressaceae; genus Cupressus; species Cupressus sempervirens. Next base: position 528,236,269 of record CM053783.1, on the reverse strand, counting down.
GCTATGAAGGACTTTCAATGTTAATCGAGTAGTTGGGTAATGAAGGATATCTAGCTTCTAGTATTAACTAAGTGGTCAAGAATTGAAGGACTTCTAGTGTTAACTGAGTGATCAATCATAATATTGATCAAGTGTCAACATAATGCACTTAACTAATTGATGGTGACTATTTGGATGTTTAACTCTTATTAAAAAGAGTATCTAAGCTAACTTGACAAAGCTTATGATAAAAAGGAAAGATCAATTAGTAAGCACAAAATGTGCAGGTGGAATACATTAAATAATATGGATATGTGACCCAAGGAAAAGATAAAGAAAGAAAATGTGGAAGATAAGCTGCAAAGAATATTCTAATCACTAAGGATCCATAGGTCACACCAGAATATAGATCTAAATCTATAAAAGAATTTGCTTCACAAATAAGGTCAAATTAATGTTACCTTCTAACCATTGTAGTAGTGAAGAAATCTCTTAACAAAGTTGACGTAACAGTTATATTGTAAATCCTTTAACAAGGTGGCATTTCAAGATCAAGGTTTTTAAAGACCTCTAACCTAACCACTCCTAACAAGGTGCTTTAAATCCTCTAACAGGGTCATACTTATGTATTGTAACCTTTAACAGGGTTGGCTCATAATAGGGCTCACTTCATAAGAGTGAACAATTTTGTGACTAGTTGCATGCTGGTTTTCCCAAATTGGGTTTCCATATTAAATCTTGGTGTCATCTATGCTCATGTTATTTTATTTATGATTTATTTTTTTGCAACTAAGTTACTAAAGGTTAAAATTGATATAATATTCATAAGACTGCTTTGTTAACCAAGTTACAACAAGAACTTAGTTTTAACCAATTTGGATAAGTATTTTATTATTAGTGGAGAGTTTGATTTGACATCTAGGGGCATGTAATTGTATCTTTGGTAATTGATTCACCCCTACCCTCTTAGTTACTCTCTTTATTTCCAACATTAAACACCTACATTCTTGATTTTATGCTAAAAATTCTATGAAATAAGATCCCTCAAATGCTCCTACAACACTCATTCTTCAAGATGACCTATAAATATCTTGGCTTAGTTTTGTTTATAGGAATTATAGATGAGAATAAGCTTGGATCAGAAGTTCCATTTATAGGAATCCATAAGAATCTTGTGGCTGGGATTATTTCACAAAGAGTGGTGGATATTTAATCTTGGTTGATCCATGTGACAACCTTTGATTGTATGAATAAATTCCTTTTTGCTTTAGTAATGAGTTTCAAAATGAGACCATTTGATTAATTTATTTAATTATTAAGTCATGTGATTTTTAATCTTTGATTTAATTAATTGTGTGAGGACTATTAATTTAAATTTTCACTCTTTTTTATTATTGATCTTTGAAAATTTTTTAATGGTTAATTATGCAATTGAGTAGATTGACCAAATTACAACTTTAGGCCTAAGGTTTGATTGACTTAATTATTTTAATTTTTTTTTACCATTAGATTAAGGTTTAGAGTAAATTGACCCAGATTAGGGGCTATTGGTTATACTATGCCATTTTATAGTGATTACATTTTCCCTTCTTTGAATCGATGTATGAACAACATGCTAATTCAAAGAATATCTAATTTATGATATAAGGAAAAGTTTGAGATGGGTTTTTTTGAACTACCCTCAATTGATTTTGATTCTAGCAATTGATTTTGATTTGTTTGATGATTTTATGGGACTAGAATGATTAAATTGATATGCAGTGATCAAACATATCATTGATCTGAGGGCATTTTCATTAAAGCCTATGTCAAACTGCTTGATGTATCAGATATCAAATATTATTTGAACAAACGTGTAGATCATACATCAATATAAAGAAGATACAATAAAATCATATTAAAGTTGCCTGGTATAACCAATAGCCCCTAATTCTAGTCTACTTACCCTAAACTCTTTTCAAAGGGTCAAATCATAATCAAAATCATTAAGTCAATAGAACCCTAGGCCTGATTGTATAATTGGATTGATCCATTCAATTGCATAATTGAGCTTTAATCACTAAAGGTTAATTATCAAAAAGAAAAAAATACTTAATTAATAGCCATCGCAAAATTAATCAAATCAAAGACTAAAATTCCCATGGATTAACTTATTAGTTAAGTGAGTTAATCACAAATGGTCTAATTTTCCCACTCATCACTAAAAAATAGAGGAACTAATTTATCCAATCAAATATCTACTAGTATTTTTCAATTAATCCTATCCACTAAATTCTTAGAGTTTCCTATAAAATAACCTCTAATCCAAGCTTATTTTCATCTATAATTCTTATAACAAAACTATGCCAAAAATTTTCTAGGTCATCTTTTACGAGTTTTTGAGTGTTGCAGGAACATTTGAGAGTTATTTCATAATATTTTTAGCATATAATTAATCATGAAGATAATTAATTAATTCCAATTTAAGTTTTAATTGGGAACATTCTATCTAAATTGCATTTGTTTGCATAGTATATAATGACTCTTATCATGAATTTTGTCATAGTTTGCAATAATCTCTCATTAAAAACTATTTTTTAGAATTATATTGTCAATGATTCAAGCTCTGAATTAGAGAGCTGTTGGAATTATAGATGGAGTAACTGAGAGGGGGGTGAATCAGTTACCACAAAAACAAATCCATAGATCCCTTAGATGTCTTAAATACCTATTTACTATTGATAATCAGTAAACATTGTAAGAATGTTGTAACTTAGTAGATTAACTGGTTACTGATCATCTAGCATTCATATTTATTAATATGCATGCAAAAGTTAAATAAAATGAACACGAGAGACATCAGATTTAATGTGGAAACCCAATATGGGAAAAACCACCAAGTAACTAGCTACCAATTTTCACTCTTCTAAAGTGAGCCCTATTAGGAGCTAACCCTATTAAAGGTTAGAATACACACTATTAGGTGTGACCCTGTTAGAGGATTTAATCACCCTATTAGGAGTGGCCTTGGTAGAGGTCTTTAGAACAATTCAACTTAACTATCACCTTGTTAGAGGATTTACAAAATGGCTATTAAAGAAACTCTATTAAGAGATTTGAAATCACTGCTACAATGATTAGAAAGTAACAATGAATTGACCTGAATAGGATGCAACTGGATTTTTTGATTACAGATCTCTATTCTGCACCATTAGATCCTCCTTGATCAAATATAGCTTTTTTGCTCAATGATCTCTGATCATCCTTCAAAATTCACTTTCACAATAATCAATCTTCCGTCCCATTCATATTACATCAAATCCATCACTTACACTTAGAATTCGCAGCTTGACTTCTCATATATACCATTTAGATTATTAAGTCAGCTCATTCATAAGTTACATTTACCAATAAACCATACATCAATTGGCTACATATATTATTTTAAACAAACAAATGTTATTTCATAAATCAATGAAATCTATCATTGGCCAACCTTGCTTGATAACTACTACTTTCAGAAATAATTTCCTAAGTTAACCATCTTGACTCGATTAATATTGCAACATCTACAAAATCCTCTTGCTGCTGAGTTAACTTGGTAAGAACTAAATTCCTTCACTATCCATGAGAGCTCGGTAGGAACTATTTTTGCCATATTTCCCTTTGATGACTGAGTGATCTCGATAACAATTGAATTTCTTTGTTTAACCTTGATAGCTCAGTAACAACTATCTACACAAGGTATATATTGAGAACACTTGGTAGACACTATAGACCTTCTTTACTAACCTTTTGAGCTCGGTAGGCTTTGTCTTTTGCCTTGTTGACCATCTAAGCTCAGTAGACTCTATCTTTTGCCTTGCTGACCATCTGAGCTCGGTAGACTCTGTCTGAGTACTAATATGAAATTTTTGTAACATTAAAGACAACACACAATTGAAAAATTGTATCAATAATCTCCCTCTTTGGCATTGATGGCAACACAACATATCATAGCAGAATGAAATTTGAAGACAGGTCTTTATTGACAGAATACTTCACCCTCTTTCTCAAATATAGTAATCTCCTTTTTTCATAATAATCTCTCCCTCTTACACGAACTCTTATTATTTTTGCAAATTTCAAAAAGATATGACAATATACTCTCCCTCTTTGAAAACACATGCCAAAGATAACACAAATCAAATGAATAGCATTGTACCTAATGTACTGATTCATATGTAATGTCTTCATTACTTTGCTACATCAACTGATAGATCTTCAATTATGTTTGTGTTGATGCATCACTAAAAATGTATTTTAGTGAGATTTAGATAGGGGAATGTCCCTTAACTTGCCTCTTAGATACAAGAGTGCATCCTTAGGTAAAGGCTTTGTGAATATGTCAGCAATTTGTTCCTTTCTATGGACATATTCCAATCTGATTTCCTTTTCTAGTACCAATTCTCTAACAAAGTGATACTTTATAGCAATATGCTTGGTCTTTGAATGCATCACTAGATTCTTGCATATGTTAATTGCACTCGTGTTTTCACAAAACATAGCAACAGGTTCTTTGATTTCTTACTTCATACCTTCCAATAATTGTTTGAACCACACAATGTTTGAGCAGTTTACTGATACTACAACATATTCAACCTCTACTATGGACTGGGATGTACAATTTTTCTTTTTACTTGTCCAAGAAACCAACCTCTTTCCAAGAAAGAAAGCACCTCCACTTGTACTTTTTTTGTCATCAAAATTTCTTGCCCAATCTGCATCAGTAAACACTTTTAAATCTAGATTTCCTCCAAGTTTATACCATAATCCATAATCTTTAGTTCCTTTTAAGTATCTCATGATCCTTTTGATTGCCATCATGTGATTTTATTTTGGTTTTGCTGAGAATCTTGCTACAATTCCTACTACAAGAGCAATGTTTAGTCTTGTGTGCACTACATATTGCAACTTTCCAATCATAGATCTATACAATGTTTGATCCACTTCCTTTGATTCATCATCCTTGGTAAGTTTCAATCCAGTACACATAGGAGTTCCAATTGATTTGTATTCTTCCATACCAAACTTTTTTAGTATCTCCTTGATGTATTTAGATTGAGTGATGTAGATACCATTCTTACTCTAATGAATTTGAAGACCAACAAAGAATTTGATTTCTCCAAACATTGACATTTCAAATTCTTTGTTTATTCATTCTAAAAATTCTTTGCAAAGATCATCATTTCCTATGAACAAGGTATCATCTACAAATATTTCTGCCAAAATAATCTTATTATGTGGTCCTTCCTTTATGTACTAACTACTATTTTCATTAGTTCTTTGAAAACCAATCTAAATAAGATAGTTATGCAGTCTTTCATACCATGCTCTAGGGGCTTGTTTCAAACCATATAATGCTTTATGCAATTTGTAGACCATGTCCTTTTTGTTTGGATCAACAAAACCTTCAGGTTGTTCAATGTAAACCTCTTCATCCAATATGCCATTGAAAAATGTTGACTTGACATCCATCTGATAAACTTTGAATCCTTTGTATCCAGCATATGCAACTAAGGTTTTGACACCTTCCAATTTTACAACAAGAGAAAAAGTTTCTCCATAGTCTACACCTTCTTCTTGAGATTATCCTTTGCATTCCAGTCTAGCTTTGTTCTGACACCTTACCATCTTCATTTAACTTGTTTCTGAATACCCACTTAATTTCAATCACATTCTTGTCTTTAGGTCTAGGTACAAGAGTCCATGTTTTATTTTTCTCTATCTATTCTATTTCTTCATTCATAGCTTCAATCTAACTTTCATTGTCTAATGCATCTTTGACATTTCTAGGTTTAAAATCAGCAAGTAAACAAGTGCTTTTCAACTTTCTTCTTGTCATTGTTCCTTCTAATTTATCTCCAATGATATGATCTAGTGCATGATGCTTCCTAACATACTTGGCTAACACAAGCTCCTTTCCTTTTGAATGAATTGCATTATTATCCTTCTATGCTTCAACTTTTAGTTCTAATTTGGTTGCTCAGGCTTGGTAGGTGTTGATTTGGTAACTTCTATTTGCAACTCAGGTTCTTGCAAGTCGGTAACCATTAGCTCGGTTTGAACTTCCTACGACTCAGTTACTGAAGACTCCGGAGTTGAAGATTTCTAATTAATAGGTATATTTGGCATTGTATCAGGTTTAATGTAAACAAATCTCTTGTAGTCTTCAGGTTCCCTTTTGCTTTCTTCTTCAGTTCTTTCTGCAAACTCATCAACTTTCACATGTGCTCTTTCTATGCCTTTGTGAGTAGATAGATTCAAACATCTATATGCTTTACTTTTGCAAGAATATCCCAAAAATATTCCTTCATCACTTTTTACATCAAATTTACTTTTTCTAGATTCTTTCAAAATGTAACATTTTCTTCCAAATACTTTTAGGTAACTTACATTGGGTTTGTAGTCATACCATAACTCATAGGGGGTCTTGAATGAGTCCTTTTTCAGCTGTACTCAGTTCAAAGTATGAACTGCAGTGCTGATAGCTTCCTTCTAGTATTTTATAGTAATGCTTTTTTCAATCATTAAGGTTCTTGCACAATCCATGACATATTTGTTCCTTCTTTCTGCTATTCTATTTTGTTCAAGAGTTCTAGGTGCTAAAACCTATCTTTTGATTCTCCTTTCAATGAAAAAGTTATTGAACTCATGTGAAATGAATTCACCACCTCTATTAGACCTCAAGCATTTCAATCTTTTACCTATTTCCTTTTCTACTTTGGCCAAATACCATTTGAACTTTTCAAATGCCTCTGATTTGTCTCTTAGGTACATGAAAATCATCATTCTTGAATAATCATCAACAAAAAGAATGAAGAATTTTTCACCAGTATAATTTTCAATGCCAATAGGTCCACATAAATCAATATGCACAATTTTTAGAATTTCTTCAGACTAATAGTTCTTTCTTTTAAAGCTAGTCTTTCCCATTTTGCCAATTTGACAATTCTTGCATAAACCAACCTTAGGTTTCTTTATGTTAGGAATGCCTCTTACTTTCCTGAATTTACTTATTTTTACCAAGTTATCAAAGTTCACATGACATAACCTCCTATGCCATAACCAACTTTCTTCAACTTGAGCAATAAAACATGAACATTCACCAAGTTCAAGATAAAACAAGTTACCTTTTGTTTGAGTGCTTGATCCAATTAGCTTTCCTTTGCCATGTAGCAGTGTTACTTTTCCATGCATAAATTCCACTTTGAATCCATTATTGATTCGTTGCACCACACTCAACAGATTGTGCTTTAGTCCTTCTACCCAATATGCATTGTCACATACAAGTTCCCTAGTTAGTGAGATTCTTCCTTTTCCTTTTATACAACAAGGTTCATTGTTGTCAAATCTTATACTGCCATCACCATAGTCTTCAAAATGTTCAAACTTATTTTTATCACCAGTCATGTGATGAGAACAACCACTATCTATAATCCATGTATCATTTTTTCTCACATGAGAAATGAGTGCCATTTCTTCATCATTATCAAACTCATCTTTTATAGCTATGCAAACAATTTCATCTTCTTCTTCATCATCAGAATCATTAGAATCTTTAGCCATGAAACATGTTTTCCTACCTTTATGTTTGATTGATTTGAAGTCTTTCTTGCCATTGCACTTGTGACCTTTCTTCTCATCCTTGTTTTGCTTATTTGGGCACCTAGAAACAATATGTCCAATTTCTTCACAAGAAAAATAGATTAGAGGAACCTTACTTTTGTATTTCCCTTTGCCTCTTGAATATTTCCTTACTAGCAGAGCTTCAACCACCTCAAGATCATTGTTTGAACTCTGTTCTAATTCTTCATCACTATCTAATTGAGGATCCTTTATTTTCTTGCCTTTTTCTTTGAGTGAAAGCTTGGCTTTGAATGTTGATTCAATGTTCTTGGCAGCTGGAACATAATTATCATAGTTATCTAGCTCAAATGTAGTCAATCTTCCAACAATGGCCTCTAAATTTATCTTATGATTTGCTTCACATCTTCTTTCTGGAATTGCAGAGACTCTGATTACATAAATAGAAAGTAGAGTTCTAAGAACTTTACTTATAACTATCTCCTCCTGGATATCTCCTCTAGATGCCTTGATTGCACTAACACATGATTTAATTCTCTCAACATATTTTGCAATGTTTTCATCGTCTCTCATCTTCATTTGATCAAATTGTCCTCTCAAACTTTCTACTTTGGCTCTTCTCACATTATCATCTCCTAAATAGATTTCTTTCAACTTGTTCCACATTTCAAAGGCTATTTTGCAATCCTTGATGTCATCAAATTCTTCATAACTCAGAGTAGATGCTACATCTATCATCATATTGTTGTGAGTCTTCTTTTCAGCAATATCATTGATAGATAATGTACCAACAGGCTCTGCATATTTTTCATCAAGGTACTTTAGTCCAGAATCAACAATAGAAGCTAGATGAAGTCTCATCAATCCTTGCCATGATGAGAAGTTTTCCCTATTAAGTCTTGACTCTTGTAAGACATCTTGATCTTTAGCTTAGATCCTTGAAATATTTTCCTAAAAGCACCAAAAGCTCTAATACCAATTTTTGGAATTATGGATGGAGTAACTGAGAGGGGGGGGTGAATCAATTACCACAAAAACAAATCCACAGATCCCTTAGATGTCTTAAATACCTATTTATTGCTAATACTCGGTAAACACTATAAGAATGTTGTAACTCGATAGATTAACTAGTTACTGATCATCTAGCATTCATAATTATTAATATGCATGCAAAAGTTAAATAAAATGAACACGAGAGACACCAGATTTAATGTGGAAACCCAATATAGGAAAAACCACCAAGTAACTAACTACCAATTTTCACTCTTTTGAAGTGAATCCTGTTAGGATCCAACCTTATCAAAGGTTACAATACACACTGTTAGGTGTGACCTTGTTAGAGGATTTAATCACCCTATTAGGAGTGGCCTTGTTAGAGGTCTTTAGAAAAATTCAACTAAACTGTCACCTTGTTAGAGAATTTACAAAATGGCTATTAAAGAAACTCTATTAAGAGATTTGAAATCACTGCTACAATGATTAGAAAGTAACAATGAATTGACCTGAATAGGATGCAACTAAATTTGTTGATTATAGATCTCTATCCTGCACCATTAGATCCTCCTTGATCAAATGTAGCTTTGTTGCTCCTCAATGATCTCTAATCATCCTTCAAAATTTTCTTTCACAATAATCAGTCTTCCGTCTCATTCATATTACATCAAATCCATCACTTACACTTAGAATTCGCAGCTTGACTTCTCATATATACCATTTAGATTATTAAGTCAGCTCATTCATAAGTTACATTTACTAATAAACCATACATCGGTCGGCTACAGATATTATTTTAAACAAACAAACATTATTTCATAAATCAATGAAATCCTTCATTGGCCGACCTTGCTCGGTAACTACTGCTTTCAAAAATAATTTCCTGAGTTAACCATCTTGACTTGGTTAATATTGCAACATCTGCAAAATCCTTTGGCTGCCAAGTTAACTCGGTAAGAACTAAATTCCTTTGCCATCCATGAGAGCTCGGTAAGAACCATTTCTACCATATTTCCCTTTGATGATCGAGTGATCTTAGTAACAATTGAATTTTTTTATTTAACCTTGATAGCTTGATAACAACTGTCTGCACATGGTACATATTGAGAATGCTCGGTTGACACTGTAAACCTTTTTTACTAACCTTCTAAGCTCAGTAGGCTCTGTCTTTTGCCTTGCTGACCATCTGAGCTCAGTAGACTCTATCTTTTGCCTTGCTTACCATCTGAGCTTGGTAGACTCTATTTGAGTACTAATATGACATTTGTGTAACATCAAAGACAACACATAATTACACAATTGTATCAACAAGAGAAACATTCAATTTATATCATACACTTTATAAATAGCATAAAATATATTATTTTCGACTGGTTTTACATGTTTTCAATTGATTTGATTTGATCTGATCTACCAATGGATATAATGACATATTAAGTTTTGTGTTTGTAGAATTTATAGGTAAACATTTAACATATCATAGGGGAAAAGTATTGAGAGGGCTACAAATCTTTAGCCAAAGGTTGGATCAAAGTAGGAGCAACACTTTAAGAAGGTTTCTATAGCATATTAAATTGGAATCACTTTAATTTGATAATGATTTAGCACCTATTTAATGCAAGATCATCATCTCCTTGCATCTCTCCTCCTTTCTTCCCCTTTCTTTACTTTTCTCTTAGGTGGAATTGGGATAAGACCTAATTAATCCTCTTCAAATCTTGAATTTTAATGGTGTAAAGATCAAGATATGATCTAACCACCTAGATCCTCCCTTTCCCTCATCCAATTACTTGAAATCTATTGTATGCACTATAATTATCATATCTGACAAATTATACCTAATTTATGGGATCTAATCTATTTTAGGATTCTAAAGGTGTTCCTAGGGTTTTGGACCTTGGTTTTAGGGATGTAGTGCACCATTTCCCTATCAAAGACACAATGCATCCATTCCTAGGCCCTATCTTAGGTCCTCTTCTTGGATCCTAAGTTTGGGTTTACTCATGGTACAAAATTCTAGGCTGGTTGACATGTGGGAGAAATTTAATTTTGATCCCTTTATAAACCCATCTATTTTCTCCATTTTACATCTACTCTCATGCAAACACAAGAATTCATATGCATTAGCATTCAATAACTCAAGTTATTAATCATTCAAGTCTTCATGCATTCCTCAATAATGTCCTCTATTGAAGATTAAGGATTCAAGAATTCAAGCAATTGAAGGAGTATATCTTTAAGATCTCCCTCAATCCACTCAAGGTTGATTCCTAAATTGGGGTTTGACCAAGGCAAATCCCCTATCAAGAAAATACCCCTTTTTATTATGAGTTTTAGATCTTGGATTGATGAATATATTGTAGATTCAAATACCCTTTTTGTTATTTGTCAAAACTACAAAATTAGATTCAAGATCAGAAATAGTTGATCAAGGATATAGTACTTCCCTACTTAAGGAGAAATTTGACATTGAGTACATAAGTTGACCTTGCCAGATTGATGAATGATTTTTTGGTTTTGCAAATTTGGTAGTTTTGGGCCTAGATTCATCATTGCTTGTCCATTTTGAGTAGTAGAACAAGCATAAAATTAGATCCAAAGGTGAGCATTCTAGTCCCCTTTGTTATTTTAGCATATCTACTTATTACATCTACATATATTTTCCTAGCTCTAATTATAACTAGGCTTTTTAAGGAATTTTGCATCTTTTCACTTATTCTACTCACTAGATCTTAGATATTCATTAGTGGTCCTTATCACTTGGCTAGCCCTAATATTTCTAGATTTAGCCTCTTATAATTGAGATTGAAAGGAATAATTTCCTTGAATTTATTTTTGGTTGTGCAAGTGTGGTTATGTGATGAACTTAGGGTTTATTTCCCTGATTCACATTCTCCCTTTAATAGTTCTACATAAAGGATTATAGTTTTTTTGTAAAACCTCTAAACAATTCTTTTTGTGTGTATTACAAATGATTAAGGTACCTTGGTATTCATTATATCTTTAGATGATCTTTATTTATATTTTTAATTTTTTGCAAAATTATTATTATACATGTTTGGATGATTATATTTGGTAGAACATATTTTTTTGCACTATAGTTTTTTAAAGGATGTTTAATAACAATTTAAAGAAAATTGAGTGTAATTATAATCTTTGGTTCTTTTAGCATCCTTACTATTAAAAAAATAGATGAATTCTAAAATCATTTTCACTAGTATAAAATCAAGTTTAGGTCATTATAATTGAGAATTGACTTTGTAGAGTTTGCCATATGAATAGTCAAATTATATTTTTTAATAAGAAATTATAGTAGGATATAGTAGAGAGTATTTATGTCTTAAGTTAAAATAAGCAATGCAACACCATTATCATATTTTTTTTAGCACTTTAGTAGTTTTTTTAAACTTATATTGTTTCATTTTCAAATTCTAGATAAATAAGAGGTTTCTTGTGAGTGCATTTGATTTATTTGTTATTTTGAGATAAAATTTATTAAAAGACAAAGGAAGAAACCTTACCCTTGGTTTAATTTAGAGGCTTAATTCTATTCTTGTCAACCAAATAAAATTTTCCTATGCATAAATTGTCAAAATATTTGTTCAATAAATTGATTTACATTAGATCATAGAAATAGTCATTGAAATTTAGTTATTTGTGTTAATCAACCTTACTAGCTCACATATGTATAGATGTATTTAATAAAATAATTGGACAAGGTAAAGATTGTGAAATTGATGAATAATATAATAGAAGAATGATAAATAATCAATATAAATGAATCCCTTTTCTACTAAAAATATCATATAAATGGTGGTGATTCTAATTGTTTTAACATCAACTGTTCATGTGTTGTGAAAAGTTCAAATGTTATAATATGTTTAAATATCCTATTGTAAGTTATCATCTATTATAGAAATTTTACTTACACACAATGAAAGATTCATATGTGTATTATAATCCTAACCTATAGATGTCAATTATTTTGCTGACATATAATGTATGTTAGTATTAAAAACTCAAGAGAATTGTACAAAGTAATGTTATTTCAATTTATTTAACATTAGTATATCTTGTTGTTGGAAATATAAGAGGGGAGGGGTGAATCAGTGACCACTGAAACAATTCCAAATCCCTTATATGTCAATACAAACTTCCTTGAAACTCATAGCTTGGTTAGAACTAGATATTCATTGTAGCTCAATTAACAAAGAAATCTGATATATTAATGTGTATTAACCTTTAGTAACTTAGTTACAAAAAGATAAAACAAAAAGAAAATAACATGAAAGCATGACACACCAAGATTTAATGTGGAAACCCAATTTAGGAAAACGACCAATGCAACTAATTACAATTTTTCACTCTTCTGAAGTGAGCCCTGTTAGGGGCCAACCTTGTTAAATGTTACAAAACACACTATTAGGTGTGACCCTATTAAAGTATTTAAATCACCCTATTAGGAGTGGCCTTTTTAGAGGTCTTAAGAAAATTCAATCTAGAAATACCACCTAGTTAGAGGATTTACAAAATGACTGTTAAGTCAACTCTCTTAGGAGATTTCTTCACTGCTACAATTGTTAGAGAGTAACAATGATTGACCTAATTTATGAAGCAACTAGATTGTAGATTTAGATCACTATTCTAGCTTATCCTTTGGATTCTCCCTAATCAAAATTTTCTTGGTATCCCCTTGGATATTCTACTCTTAAATATCTTTCTTTTTTCACATCTTATCTCCTTCTCTTCTTTCTCACTATTCAATCCACATCTTGACCTTTCATATATATGAAATCCAATGTCAAGTCAGCTTGAATACCCTTTCAAATAAGAAAATAACATCCACTGAGTCAGCTTGCATAAACCAACTAATGAATAAAACTAATTTGTTGAAGGTTAGTTTAAACTAAAATATTGGTTCACTTGGTTACCATTGAATTCCTTGGTAACTGACCTAACTTAGTTTACAGTGAACTCCATTAGTAACCAACTTGATTTAGTTTACATAGGAATTCCTAAACTTGGCTTCTTCTAAAAAATTTCTCAGTGAATACTGGAGTCTTTTGAACTTAGTTCCAATTGGCAGTGCTTTATAAGAGTATAATATTTGTGTAACATCAATGACAATAAAAAATTGAATAATTGTTATCAACAATCTCCCTCTTTGGCATTGATGGAAACACAACATGTCATTAAGAAAATAAAACTAGAGCAATTAAATGAGTTATAAAATTTTAAAATATCCTTAATTTTATTTTGATTCTCTATCCATGCATGAGAACTCCCTCTAAGATTCTCCCTCTGCCATCTTATCTTCAGACTCCATGAGATCAAGTCCTCCCTCTTGTAGATTACTGCCTCTAATTCTTCTCTGATTACACCAATCTCTCTCAATGAATAGATCTCTCCCTCTTTGACATCAAATTCCAAATACTTGACACAATACTTTTACAATTTACTTAATGTATTAATTTATATACAATGAGCTCCAACTTCTTTGCATCAACTTGATAAATATTCAATATAGTTTGGTTGATGACTAATTTGTACTCTAGTGAGCATTAGATAGGAGAATGACCCCTAGCTTTCCTCTTAGATACAAAAATTTATCCTTAGGCAATGGTTTGGTAAATATGTCAATAACCTACTCCTTTTTTTTAACATATTCCAATCTAAACTCTTTATCTTGAACTAATTCTCTTAGAAAATGATACTTGACTGTAATGTGTTTTGCCTTGGTGTGCATCACTAGATTTTTAGATATACTGATTTCACTTGTGTTATCATAATATATAACCATTGCATCCTTGATTTATTTATTTTATTCCCAATAATAGTTTCTTGAACAAAATTATGTTGGAGCAACTAGAAACATATTATGCCTCTACTGTAGACTAAGAGATGCAATTTTGCTTCTTACTTATCCAAGATACTAACCTCTTTCCAAGATATAATGCTCCTCCATTGGTGATCTTCCTGTCATCAATGCTTCCAGCCCAATCAACATTAGTAAAGGATTTCAACTTAGAGTTCCCTCCTTTCTTGTACCATAGACCATAGTCTTGAGTATCTTTTAGATATCTCAAAATTCTTTTGATTTCCATCATATGATTTTCTTTGGGATTTGTAGAGAACCTTGCAACTATACCAACTGCTAACGCAATATCAGATCTTGTATGAACAACATACTAAGATTTTCTAATCATAGATCTATAGGTAGTCTGATTTACCTCTTTTGAATCATCATTCTTGGATAATTTATGTATAGAAGACATAGGTCTTCATAGAATGACTTGCATAAGTCATCATGACCTGTAAACATGATATCATGCACAAATATTTCAGCTAGAAAAATCTTGTTATGTGGTCCCTCTTTAATATATAGACTGATATTATCATTGGTTCTCTAAAAAATAATCTTTATAATATATCCATGAAGTCTCTCATACCATTCTCTAGGACTTGCTTCAAACCATATAAAGTTTTGGGTAAATTAGATACCATGTCTCTCTTGTTTAGATCAATGAAACCTTCAGGATGATCAATGTAGACTTCTTCTTCTACAATTCCATTTAAGAAATCTGATTTTACATCATTTAATACACTTTGAATCCTTTAAATGTAACATATGCAAGTAGTGTTCCGACTCTTTCAAGTCTAGCAATAAGAGAAAATGTTTCTCCATAGTCAATGCCTTCTTCTTGAGTGTATCTTTTATACACTAGCCTTGCCTTATTCCTTGATACTTTTCCATTTTCATTTAATATGTTTCTAATCACCCACTTTGTACCAATCACATATTTATCCTTGGTTCTAGGAACAAGAGTCCAAGTATTGTTTCTTTCAGTTTGCTCAATCTCTTCATTGATTGCCTCTATCTAAATTTCATTTTTGAATGCATCATTAACAATTCTAGGTTAAAATTCAGTAAGAAAACATGTACCTTTTAGTTTTTTCCTTGTTATTATGTCTTTTATCTGATCTCCAATTATTTTTTTAGGTGCATGATGCCTTTTAACATATCTAGCAAGTACAAGTATCTTACTTCTAGATTCTAGACTAGATTCGCGTGGTTCACCATGATCAGAGGTTCTATGAATTTCTAAAATTTGCCCTATTTTTGCTATCTAAGACTTGATTCCCACAAACTATGACTTGGCTTCTTCTATATGAGACTTGGTTCAAACTATTTCCAACTCAAGTTGCACTAGCTACAACTTGATTGACACTAGATACAACTCAGTTCACACTCCAAACTTGGGTGACTCAGGTGGGGTAATTTGTTGAATGCTGAATAATGTATCAGGTTCAAAGTAGTAGAGTTTATGTAATCTTTAGGTTCTTTTCTACTTTATTCTTCATTATTTTTTGCAAACTCATCAATTTTTACATGTGCACTTTCTATAACCTTGTGAGTAGCAAGATTAAAACATGTGTATGAGTTTCTCTAGTTAGAGTATCCTAGGAAAATGCCTTCATCACTTTTGACATAAAAATTTTCTTTCCTTGACTTTTTTAGGATATAACATTTTCTTCCAAAAACTTTGAAATAACAAACATTGAGTTTATAGCCATACCATTATTCATAAGATATTTGATCTATAACTTTCTTTAGTTAAAATTGGTTCAAGGTATGAACTACTATGTTGATTGCTTCCTTCCAGTATTCGGCTGCAACATTTTTCTCTATCATCAATATTCTTGCACAATCCATGATGGATTTATTTCTTCTTTCTGCTATGCCATCTTAATGAGGTGGCAGATACCCATGTTTTGATTCCTCTTCCATTATAGAATTCATTAAATTCATTAGAGATGAATTCTCCTCCTCTACCTGATCTTAAACATTTTAACTTACCTATTTCTTTATCAACTCTAGCCAAATACCACTTGAATTTTTGAAAAGCTTCAGATTTATCCTTCAAGTACATTACTATCATCATCCTAGAATAATCATCAACAAACAAAATGAAGAATTTGTCTCTAGTATAGCTCTCTATATCCATTGGTCCACAAAGATCTATATGAACTAATTCCAAGACTTATTTAGTATTGTAATTCTTACTTTTGAGGCTATTTTTACCCACCTTTCCAATCTAACATTGTTTGCATCTGACCATTTTAGGTTTCTTCAGATTTGGAATACCTCTTACTCTTTTGTTTTTGCTTATAATAACTAGATTATCAAAGTTTATTGACACATCCTATTATGTCATAACCAAATTTCTTCTATGTGTTTCAAGAAGCATGCACTATCAGAGAGGTCAAGATAGAATGGATTACCTTTTCTATGATTTACAATTCTATCTAGGTTTCATTTACCATCTAGAAGCCTAGCTTTTCCATTCATGAATTCTACCTTGAATCCAATGTTGTTCAATTGTGCCACACTTAGAAGATTATGTTGCAGTCTTTCAACCCAGTAGGTATTATCAAATTTTATTTTATCAGTCAATGAAATGCAACCTTTTCCCTTCGCATAACATGGTTCATTGTTTCCAAATTTAACACTTCCACCATCATAGTGCTCGAAGTGTTCAAACTTTGTTTTATCACCAATCATGTAATGAGAATAACCATTATCTATTATCCATGTGTCATGCTTGCTTACATGAGAAATAAGTATCATCTTTTCATTGTCCTCATCATCTAATTCATTTTTAATAGCAATATATACCATTTCATCTTCATTATCACTGTCAGAATCTTTACCAACATAACAAGATTTCTTACCTTTTTCCTTTGTAGTCTTTGTAGCTTTTGAAATGTTTCTTGCCTTGAACTTTCTAGGCTTTTAATCATCTTTACTTTCCTTTGGAAACCTTGCAGTAATGTGACCAACTTTTTCACAAGAAAAAAAAATCAATGGAATTTCACCTTTATATTTACCCTTTCCATTTGGTAACCTCATTGCAAGTATGACTTCAATGACTTTAAGATCATCATCGGATTCTTCATATTCTTCACTATTAGATTATTTTCCTTTTGAGTTTCCTTGCTTTCTACCAAGGGTTAGTTTTTCTTGGAATGTTGTTTCTATGTTGTGAGATCTAGGAAGATAGTTATCAAATTTATCCGACTCAAAATATGTTAACCTTCCCACTAGTGCATCCAAAGGTGTATCATTTTTGGGATCACATCTCATCTTTTGAATAGATGAAACTCTAATTTCATAAATAGGAATAAGAGTTCTTAATACCTTGCTGACTACTATTTCATCTTCAATTTTTCTTCCTGGGGGTTTGATTGCACTTGCACTTGGTTTGATTCTTTCACTGTATTTTGCAATATTTTCTTCTTCTCTCATCTTCATCTGATTAAATTGATCTCTTAAACTTTCTTCTTTGGCTCTCCTCACATTATCATCTCCTCCATAGATCTTTTGTAGCTTGTTCCACATTTCATGAGTAGTAGGAAAATCTTTGACTTCATCAAATTTAACATAGTTAAGAGTAAAAGCAATGCCAATCATCTTTGTATTGTGATTTTTCTTTTCTACCATTTGATCGATAGTCAAAGGATCAAGAGGTGACACATACTTATTGTCTAGGAATTTTAGGCCTGGATGTCCAATATTTTTTATTAAGTAAAAAAAGGTTTTGATAGGACTCGACACCTTTTACAAAGAGCAAAGCATATAAGCAAAAAAAGTTCAAATGAAACTATGCATCAATAATTAGAATAAAAGAAATAAAAAACAAAGAAGCCCCAACAAAGGGTCAAACAATAAGGACAACAAAAACACCAAGAAAAGATACAAAAAGAATAGCTAGAAATTCTTCAACAAGTCTACAACTTGATTAGCTAGAATGTTCATTTTAACTATAGAATCCCTTAGCTCATCAAGCTCTTTATCATCCATAGCCTTAGGTTTCTTTTAACCTTCCCTAGTTTGTTTACTAGGTCCTTGATCATCCCTCAAATCCTTATTGCCATGGTCCTTTCTCCCTTGTTCTAGCTTCTCCAAAAGGATCTTAAAATTTTCAACAGTGGCATTTAAAATTGAGTAGCTATGTTCAATAGTCTTTTTCAAAGTGTTCTTAATACCCATGACCCCACTGTCCAACTTATCCACCCTTTTTTACAAATATTTCACCATATTGTCCATATTTTTTATTTTTGTCGCTAGCAGTGGCACTCTTTTCATCATATTTGTAACATTTTCAGCATTACCAATAAGATTAGTAAGTCTATCCAAGTGTTGGCACAAAGTTCTCTCTCCCCTATTGGTTTTACTGAGATGCTCAAAATCCCTTTAGATACCCTACATTTGACCCTTAATCAAATCAATATCCCTCCTCACTAGTCCTAGGTTGCCAAACACAACCATCACATTCCCATGGTATTTTGTATCAAAGCTCTAGCTTATATTGTCCTCCCCTGGGTTCAAATTAACATTCTTAGTGTTATCTTATAGGTTTAGATTGACATCCCCTTTGGGTATCTTCTTCTTTCCCTAAATGCTCATAGCCCCCATATAGGAAAGATGTTCCTCATTTGATGAAATGTCCATACCACTATCCATATTCTTCTTTTTATTTTTTGTATTAGTTCTTCTACCACTAGTTTCTATAATGTCCCCCCCTTACCCTTCTTACCTTTTTTCTCCACAATCTCCTCATCAGTACCCAAATTAGTATCACAATCCATATCCTCATTGTTCCTTTTCATTCTCTTATAAGATTAACCATTGTGGGCATAAATCTTCCTCTTACTCTCCACTGAATCCTCATCCATCTCATTCTCAAACATCTTCAAACTCACTCTCTTTTGTATCATAATCCTCCAAAGTTTTCCTACTAGTATGAGGCTTTTCCACTTTCTTTATTTTCAGGAGATTTGTGATTAAAACCATAAGCCCTTCATGATAGACATGGTCCCTATTTGGGTTATTTCGTAAACTTAGAATAGTGCTATCTAGAGATTGCATGAGGTAAAAAGGGAAATTAATCCTAACCCATGCCTAAAATGGTTCACCAACATGAAATGGTGACTGTAAATTTTGGAATAGTGCCCATCTAGGGTAATGTACTAAATCAAAACAAAAAAAACAAATCTCCATGGTTTAGAGATAGTTTTAGGGATAAAGTGAGAGAGTTATTGATTTTAACCAACCTTTTTTTTTTCTTGGTCTAGCTCTATAAAAGCATCAACAACTTTGTCTAAAAATTTTTTGTCCCTAAAGAAGTTAATCCCCTCCATATCTAAGCTTGTAGCTTCAATGATAATATCCTCAGTAACATCCATGCATTGGTTCCCCACAAGAACACTTTGATTCTTCCAGGATTTGAGAAATTGTTTAGTGATGGATGGATTACTACCCTTAAGCTTTTCTAGGTAGCTAGTAATCTTGAACCTTTCTAGAATGCTCCAGACATCTAGTTTCTATTTCTACTCCAAGCAATTACCAGGCTTGCATCTCTCCTTCCTACCACCCATATCTTTGTTTCTTCTAAAACTACCTATCTCCTTAGAAAAAGAAAGGAAATTTCATAGTCTTTTCCTCTAAGAAACAACTATCTCTTTGGTTCTCCAAAAGAACCCACAGTCAATGTGATAAATAGTAAATAATCACATCATAATTACACCCCAACCAGAAATGTCTTTTCCAACTCATCTCATATTCAAACCACATTGTAAGATTTATCATTTTTAAAGATTTCTTTGTTTACTCCCTATTTGATCACACTCCATCAGAGATAAGCCTCCAATAGGGATGTCATTACCATTATACCAAATAATCTTCATGTGACTTTTGCAACCCATGTTAGCAACCTAATCAGTTGCCATGTTAGCTTCTCTATAGTTATGAGAAATAATACATTTCTCAAACGAATTAATTAGATTTATGGATTTGTAAATAATATTATGAATAATCCATGAAGGGGTAGTGACCTTATTAAGACAATTGATGATGTTTAAAGAGTCCCCCTCAAGTCATATTTCTTAAGATTCTTACTCTTAGCAAACAAGAGAACATGTAATACAACACCAACCTCTACTATACGATTAGTTTGATTTTCTATAGGGATTTATATAGTCCCATTACTATAACCATTTTCATCTTTGATAATGATCCTGCATCCAAAAATCCCTGGGTTTCCTTTCAAAGAGCCATCAAAATTGATTTTATACCACCCCTAAGGAGGACAATCCCATCTAACATTACTTCTAAGGTTGATCTCCAATAGATTCAAAATGTAGCTTTATGAGATCCTAGCATGCTTTTAAGCTATCTTTGTTCAACTTAGGAATCTCTCTATTGTAAGACATCTTGATCTTTAGCTTAGGTCCTTGAAATCTTTTTTACAAGCACCAATAAATCTGATACCAATTATTGGAAATATAAGAGAATTAATTAAGAGGGGAGGGGTGAATCAATTACCATGAAAACAATTCCAAATCCCTTAGATATTGTCAATAAAAACTTCCTTGGAACTCACAACTTGGTTAGAACTAGATATTCACTATAACTCGGTTAACAAAGAAATTTGATATATTAATGTGTATTAACCTTTAGTAACTTAATTGTAGAAAGATTAAGCAATAAGAAAATAGCATGAACACATGAGACACCAAGATTTAACATGGAAACCCAATTTGGGAAAACCACCAATGCAACTAGTTGCAACTTTTCACTCTTTTGAAGTGAGCCCTATTAGGAGCCAGCCTTGTTAAAAGTTAAAAACAAGTTTTTAGGTGTGACCTTGTTAAAGGATTTAAATCATCCTATTAGGAGTGGCCTTGTTAGAGGTCTTAAGACACTTCAATCTAGAAATGCCACCTGGTTAGATGATTTACAAAATGATTGTTATGTCAACTCTATTAGGAGATTTATTCACTACTACAATTGCTAGAGAGTAATAATGATTGACCTAATTTATGAAGAAACTAGATTACAGATTCAGATCACTATTTTGGCTTATCCTCTAGATCCTCCTTGATTACAATTTTCTTTGAAGCTCCTTGGATACTCTATTCTTTATCATATATCCTTCTTCTTTTTCATCTTATTTTCTTTTCTTCTTTCTCACTATTAAATCCACATCTTGACCTTTCATATATATGAAGTCCAATGCCAAGTCAGCTTGAATAACCTTTAAAATAAACAAATAACATCCACTGATTCAGTTTGCATAAACCAACTAATGAATAAAACTAATATGTTGAAGGCTAGCTTAAACTGAAAAACTAGGTCACTCAGTTACTATTGAGTTCCTTGGTAACTGACCTTACTCAATTTACATTGAACTCCATTGGTAACCAACCTAACTCAATTTACATAAGAATTCCTAAAATTGGCTTCTTCTGAACTTTTTCTTGATGAATACTAGAGTCTTCTGAACTTGGTTCCAACTGACAATGCTCAGTAAGAGTATAACATCAATGATAATTAAAAAAATGAATTATTATTATCAACACTTATTTCACTAATTTACTCATTCATTTATGCAAAATGTAATTTATAAATGTTATTTGCATAATTCATATGAAGACAATGCATGTAGACCTTCAAGCACCATTTTAATCTCCCTTCAAGTAAATGCTTAAAAAATTGTCAAAAAGGACATGCATGAATTTTATTAGTGGTTAATACATACAACATATAAGTATTTGGTACTATAGTAAAATTGGGAAAATTATAAACATATGATTTATTTTTAATTCTATCTTCATTACTCACTTAAAATCAATTCCTAATATTCACTATAATTTTTCTAGACAAAATTTTTATTTATTTTCATAGTTAAATGATTAAAAAAGTAAAAAATTGACGAACACTAAAATTAGTTATGACTAAGACTAAAATATATTTCATCTTCTAGCCATCTCTATGTCATTCTATATCATGCATTCCAATAATCTACTCAATAGACCTTTACATTATTGAGTTTTCTATGGGATGCAAAAAAGTTTGACTTCTTGGTGAAATGATTAACTAAGCCATAATATCAAGTCAACTTTCATTAACATCAATATAAAATTATTTGAGTACAATTATCATTAAGAAGGCCAAATCTATCATAATTATAATAATTTTCTTGGCATTATTTTAGGTTCTCATTCTTTAGAATTTTATTCTTACTAAAAAATAAATTCACACACACACACACACACACACACACACACACAGAGAGAGAGAGAGAGAGAGAGAGAGAGAGAGAGAGAGAGAGAGAGAGAGAGAGAGAGAGAGAGAGAGATGTGTGTGTATGTGTGTGAGTGTACACATGCACGTGTGTGCATGCATGTATGTATGTATGTTAGAGACTCCACAAATACAACTAAGGGAGGTGGGGGGTGCACCATTTATGCACTTTAAATAGTTTTCTACCCAACTATGGATATCATTTACAAACCTTAAAGTTTCATATATAAGTAAACTAAAAAGTAAAACCATGGACAACATAAGGAAACTCATAAGACCATAACTTGTTAACTAGGTAAACCCTAGCCAAGGGAAAACCTTGGTTGGGATGGTACCCACAAAATGATCCACTAATTAGAAGTATCTTGTAAAGTATATTGAGCCTATTAGCATTCTATTACATCCATATAGTGCATATGTCCTTTTTATAAGACTAGGTCTTATTAGAAGCCTCAACCCAATTAGGAGTTGTAAGTACAATGCAAAATACAAGTTGGGCTTACTAACCAAACCAACATATACAACTTTACAATTTTTATAGATAGATACAAAAAACTTTACTATGCTAATATCTTTAATATATTATTATTCCTTGTATTTTACTGCATGCAAAATATTCATATAACAGCTTTCTTTTCTCTAATCATCAATTTCACATCTATACAATACCATCTAAGTGCCCTATTCCTATGATATCAAAATTGTTGTTGGAAATTTTACTAAAAAATATCTAAATCTAATTATAAATTTTAGAGGCCTTGCATACATTTTCTAAGATGTCTAGTCTAACTTCCCTTAAGCACATAACCATGTATGTATTTTGTGAAGCTCATCATACAAAACAATCTAACTATACCATGTATTCTTGATTTAAACTTAGACAATTTTCTAAGTAACTTCATACTAAACTTGGCTTTTGTCTTTAGCTAACTTAATACTATATTATATTGTCATCAATGACAAAACCTATCAACTACCCTTATCCAAATTGCTAATAATATCCCCCTTTAGCATTCATGGTGATGGCCTAATTTTTTACACAACAATTTTTTTGTGATATCCTATGAAAATCAGGAAGAAAGTTTGTTTTAGTTGCTTAGAATTTTTGAAAATATGTTTTTCCTCATGAAAATACCCTAGGGATATATGAAAACTTTGTTTATACATTGATTTTATATCCCTAAGTCCTTTGATCATTTTTATATTATAAGTCTGGTCTCTAAGGTGTTTTAAGTTGCAATGTCATGAAATCCTTTCAATTACTTCATCACTCTGGTTTAAGGTATAACTGTTTTAGTAGTTGCAAAGTAGAGAAATGGTCTTCAACATGGTCATTGCAACATCACAAATGTTATTGCTAACTTTTAAATTTTCATTGTGAAGGAGCAATTCACTAAAGATCACATTATCATAGCCTAGTTTTGGCTTAAAGAATTTTAAGTTGCAAAGGTGTGAGAGATAATCATGAAAGTCAAATTTTGACTGATGGAAACTTTGCATGCAATTAAGGTTAACTTGGGAATATAGTTGTGAAGCAACAAAAGCTTATGATCACAGTTTCATAGGGTTAAAGATGAAATTAAATTTTATGGTGGCAAAGCCACAAAATAAAAAAAAGGTTAAAGTTAAATAGTTATCACTCCATCACAAGCAATCATATGAAATTTAAAATCTAAGTCATGAAGGTGCAAAAGGTAATAGTAGCAGTTAAATTCAAGGTTACAACTTCATCACCTACAATTAAGAGTGATCGATGGTTAAGGTGGCAAAGCAAGGATATATGGTTGTCAAACCATTGCAAGGTTTGATCATTAGCTAAAGTCTTAAGTTGTGAGATTGCGAGGAAGCTAGAAATTAACTTCAAATGGCTATCACAACATCGCAAGTGGAAAAAAAGTTAAGCTGTTTTAAGTTGCAAAGTAATTCCAAAGAACTAGGATAGTTAAAGTTTAAGACATCATAGCTTCACAAGAGTTAAAATTTGACTTAAGGTCAAGGTAGTGAAGTGGAAAAAGATTATAATCACAGCTTCATGAGGTTAAGCTATGAATAAATTTTTTTAGTTGCAAAGCCATAGAGAGAATTTAACAGTTAAAAGAAATAGACACTATACTATCACAAGGTTTGAGTTGGAGTTAAAGTTTTTGGTTGCAAAACTGCAAAAAAAAATAAAAATTCATTTAAAGTAGTCATCATAGCATTGAAAGAGATGAAGGTGTTAAGTCCTTAACTACAGAGAAGTTGTGGATAGGTCAGTCTAAAGGGTTTTATTACTTGGTAGGTTTGAAGTGATAGTTAAGAATGTAAATAATGATGTTGCAATAAGATGTCAAACTAGTTAATAAGTCAAAGGGTTAAAGGGCCACAAAGATGTGAGATAGTCAATTTGATTATCATCGCTACTTTGTGGTAGTTAGTAAAATGAAGTGATAAATAGTTGCGAGGAAGTGATAAAGGATAGAATAAAGAAATCAAAGTTTCAAAAGCTTAGATGATCTGTAAAGAAATAAAGATGCAAAATGGAGATTGCTATGAATCACAACATTGTAAGGTCAATTTGGCAGTTAGACAAATAAGTGATGAAGCTATGAAATAGTTAAGATAGCCTTTTTTGCATGATCACAGCTAAAAATAAAGAAAGGTAGAAAACCATGCTAAAGTGGTGAATAAATGGGAATCACAACTTCACAATCTTCATTTTTAAATGCATAAAATAGTTTTAAATGACCATGTCTAAGCTGGAAATAATAGATATAAGCTAAAAGTACAAATAGTGAAAAAGTAAAGAAATTAGTAGCTTTTTGAGGACTAATAGGATATCAAGCATGTCATTTTTAATGTCATTAATGCTACACTCTCTTTTGTAGAAATAGGTAAATTCTAAGGAGAAAAGGCATAAGGGTTTGAAATTTTAGAGCAAAGTTTGAGTTGCATAGTGGATTTGAGTGAATTTCCAGCATAATAAAATTCAAGATTGTTGTGATATTAGGAAGAAATGGTGCAGAAGGAAGGTGAACTGATTACACAAGCATAGATTGAAGAATCTACTGCAAAATAAAAAATGCCCTATCCCATTCATAGATGAATGGATGTAAATTCTACCTAGTTTTTCCAATGTGCAATTAACCAATGATCATGCATTCAAAGATCCCTACGTGTTTGCAAAGATGCAGATGTCCCTGAAAGAAAAAAAAGTGAATTATTTTGGTTCTTTTATAAAAAAAGAATAGAGAAGGTTCCAATTTTGAACCCTTGGACTAGAAACCTAGGAAAGTTGATTATGCCTAAGGTCTTTGTA
This sequence comes from Cupressus sempervirens, assembly GCA_028749045.1. Taxonomy (NCBI): domain Eukaryota; kingdom Viridiplantae; phylum Streptophyta; class Pinopsida; order Cupressales; family Cupressaceae; genus Cupressus; species Cupressus sempervirens. The sequence continues at coordinate 528,210,248 of CM053783.1, read as the reverse complement.
GATGTTGACCTAGTGAAGGCATTCATAAAATTCTACAATCTAGTCAACAAGTCTTTCCACAGGAAAGATAGAAGCATATTCTTGGCACTCGATAAGGAAACATTCATAGAAGCCTTTGATTTGGGAGGTCCAATTTCTTTGCCTATTGACATGGACAAATTGAAAACTTTAAGAATCAGAAGAGCTTCTACATAGGAAGAAAAATCCCAAGGCACATCCAAATCTCTAGGAAAGAGAAAGGGGAAATTCCAAAGGAGGTGAAAGACCTTATGCCCCTAGAATTATTTCAAGGATATATGCAGAACATTATTTTTGGTCTAAAAAAAGTTGTAGGATTAGATGGGACCATGAATTCTCTTGGTGGGAATTACATTATGGCTTTGAATATCCAGGATCCAAACACAAATGCTGGATATGATTTTGACACCTAAATCATCAATAAGATCCATGATTAAATTGTTGTTGCATAGAAAGGAAGAATGGAGAAATTTAGATTCCATCACTGCTCTTTAATCATGCATATGATCCTATTTAGAAATGTACAATTCTTTGATCAAAGCTTCTTTAAGTGTATAGAGGAATGAGCATAAAGGCTACTGGTAAAAATATGGACAAGGGTATGGAAAAGATTCTACCCTATTCAAATGTTTTTTCTTTAAATAATGACTGTATAATTTGTCTTAAAAATGATAGGAGTTGTTAATGAAAGGGTACTTAGAAGTGTTAGGAAGGTGGTTAAGCCCAATTTTTTTTTTTTTTTATGTGGGGAAACAATTAGGGCATGACTAGGGAAGTATTTTTATATTTAAGGAATATATTGTCATTAGAATTTATGGATGCCCTCAACCACCTCACATTCTGCCAAAGTATGTTCCAGAGAGATTAGGATTTATAGAAGTTTAAAAAAAATTAATCTCATTAAATAGAAAATATCTAGGCTGAACTTTCAAAAAGGGAACATTTTTGTGTAGATGTACCAAGGTAGGAGATTTTTATATAGGGAATAATTCCATAGAGGAAACTGATGCTTTCCTAAGAGATTATAAGGTGCCAACTGGACCGATAAGAATATATGACCCTTGCAATGTAGTAATAAATGCTTTAAAGCAAATGTGGGGATATACTTTACCTCCAACAAAGTGTTTATGGGAGGAGGATGTCATTGCTAACTATTTAGATGAGAAGATGTGTAGAGAAAGGATGATCAAATACATAGATGTCCTAAGTTTTGAATAGGAGATGAGAAAGGTAGATCCATCCTTCAAGGGATTCTATCTTGAAGTAGACTTTTGGTCTAGGTTTGACAAGTGTATTCATAACTTTGATGAGATGTCAACACAAGTGCTAGAAGAGATAAGAAAGAAGGTGGATCCCAAGAATTTTGATGAAGACATTATTGTAGAGGGTACTGATGAAGATGAGGATCAAGCTAAAATTTTAGAATGAGCTCAACATAGGAGCAAGACATAGAAAATGGGGGAGATTCCACAAAAGGTCCAACAAAAATCCTTACAAATTCTACCAAGGAACAACTAGTACTTTGATACTGTAAGGATAGATTATTTGATAGCTCAAGCCATTGAAGATGAGAAAATGGCTAAAAATTTGAAGCTTCAAGCTCAAATGATTGATAATAGAATTGTAGAAGCCAATAAATTCACAAGTGATAAAAAATTCATCAAAACTGAGGAATTCAAGAGCTTTTTGTTCAAATTGAAGCAGAATGAGTTATTTCTATAGATTAAACTAGGTGACTCAAAAAAGGTAGTTACCGAGATAGTAAAAAAACTACAATAGTATGATCCTACTAGTGAAACCCTCATTGTGGAAGAGGCCATAGAGATGATCCAAAGAAGTGGAATGATTGTATTCCTAGGATGGGATATTAGTTCCTCATTTTTGTTGGATCAAATAAGGAGGTAGGAAAAGACAATCTCATTTGAAGATGAGAATCAAGAGTTGAGAGAGCCTAGATATAACATTAATGCCTAGACAACGGAAATGTTATATTTTTGAATGTTCACTTTACCTCCAACAACTAGATTTATGGGTTGCAAACATTAGAATCACTATTAGGGAAGAAAAAGATTGATGTCTTGGAACAATAGCTGGAAGGATCCTATGAAAGGTATATCAAGGCTGAGAGGCAATATGAGGAGGAAATGAAGAAAAAATATGGGGTGGGACAAAAGGATCTCTAGTTAGAAAATGAGGTAGTGGCATTGAAAAAAAACTATCAGATCTGCTACAGAGCTTGAAGATAGGGGCATACAAATAAAGGGCCATGTACCTAAAAAAAAAGGATATGATAGGCCAAGCTATGACAATGGATGAAGGGGAATTAGAGTCTAGCAAGGAGATTGAAATTAGAACTATCAAGAACTTGCTAACTCACAAGATAAATTCCTTAAAACTAGTCTCAGAAAATGTGCATTGCAACTTTCTAATTTTACAAGGGGTAGTGTACAAATGTTCTAAATCAATTGCCTTATTGTCTCCCCTATTTATTAAAAGGGGTCCTTATACCAATTTTTTTCATAATCTTGTACCTATGATAATACAAAAGAAAGACTTACCAAAGGTGATGATCATCACTATCAGAAAATTGGTAAATAAAGTAGAAGAGTTAAATGGTTTATTTGTGGGTAAGTTACAATTGATTAAAGATAAGATGTAATCCATTGCCATAGGAGCACCTAATTTTGTGCCTACCATTATGGATACTGATGGAGGACTCAAAGAATGGGTAGAGTGGTCATCCTCTTTTGACAACATTTTTAACCACTCCAGATTTTTGGCATACTACAATGGTGAGGTAGATGTTGTTGTAGTTTATGATTTGATAGATATGTTGTATAAGTTAGAAGAAATGATGGGAAAGACAACTAAATATTTTAAAGCTATAACTTATTTCAAATGGAATAAGTGCCTTGAAGAATTAAATGGTATCAAAGATGTCACCTGGCCCAATGTAAACACAAACATAGCCATTTGGGAGGTCATAGAAGGAATAAAGGCTTTACCATCAAGGGACAATGATTGAGTAGTTAAAGATACAACTAAAGGTAGAAGAGAAAAAATAGATAGAAAAGGAATGGAAAGTGGTGGGTAGTTAAAAGTACAAACAAAATTATATTGAAGAATCCTACAGAAAGTGCCACTTGCTAGTTATAGAACTATTTCTCCAATTTTGTCTAATACAACGAATGTTTGTAAAATAGGAATATCAAAAAGTAACTTTGTATTTACTTTCAAATTAAATTTTGACATCTGTCCTCCCATTTGAAGCTTGTTCCAATCCTTCTATAAAAGGATTTCCAAGATGTGGAGTGAGGGTCCAATGTTTGTAGAATTTTAGTGTTTTTCTATTAGAGTCGGTCCAAAATTTGTGTCAGTTGTATGTTGTTATCAATTTTGTAAGTTCAAGAATAAAGTGAACATTGAATGATTAATTTTGTCAAGTTTTGAGTTATATTTTGAGTTTATACCAATAATGTATGGTTTTCAAGGAAAATTAGTATAAAAGAGAAGTTTTGCATATCTGTGTCTCTAAGTTTTGTCTCCATTTTTATGTATCTATTATTTTGAGATTGAAATGAGCAAGGTTCTTTAAATTTAACATAGCTTGGATGAGTTGTAGATCTTTTCCTTGATTTCTTTTGATTCAAGGAATTAATTAAGTACTTTCATGAATTGATAGGGTTTCTAGGTATATGGGAGGGATATCATAAGAATGAAATTATGGGTTAACAACTGACAAGTTTAATTGTAAGTCAATTAAATAGGTCTAGGTTTACTTGTTTGACTCTCTATAACAATGGATAAGGAATTGGTCATTAATTTAGATGAAAATTGATGTATTCATGTGGTTTCACAATACACATATAAATCAAAATCAATTTTCTATTTCTGTAATAAAGAACTAAATTTTTGGTCATTCCCTTGTTGTAATAGCTTTCTTTGAGTTTATAGTTAGTTCATTTAACACATAAGTTGATTACAATATCAAGAATATTATTGACCATTTATCTTCTATAAGGGATAAATCTAAGAAGAAGAATACTATTGAATAAATTTGAAGAAGAAAATCAAAGTAGAAGCCATCTTAATCCCTAGGTGCACCTGCCTTAGCATGTACGCCTAAAGAGTAGAAAGCCCATGTGTGCTTTGTTGAAGATTGGTCCAGGTCTGAGATAATTTCTAATGAATATGAGAATTAGTTAATCCCTAGGATTTTCTTTATCTTTTGCATCCTAGTATAGGTTTTTCATAACCTATAGTTTGTTTTAAAACACCAACAAATGGAAACATAGGGAAAAATTGGCTAAGTATAGAAGATATACTTCAAAATTAAAAAAATTTGGCCAATAAAAATTTCAAAATGTGGATAATAATTATAATCCATATAAATTTACAATCTACACATACTGCTATACTCCTTAATACATACCTTATAATTTCTTTCAGTCCTTCTCCCCATACTTATAATTTTTCATCGAGTCCTTCTCCCCCTTTGACATCAATGAAAAGGGCAAGAAAAAAATTTCCATATAGATGTCAAAATGTGTGTCTTCAAGCTAGGTACCTTTCCAAAAGTGCCATATATTCTGCCAAATTTTTCTTTAAGTTTGCGAATTTTGTGTCTCATTCAAACTTATTTATCTCTCCAACATTGATCGTTGTATAGATTCCATAGGGTGCAATTTTAACTCCATTAAGATCAATAATGTGAAGTTCTCATATGACTTCTTTGCATCCAAGAGTGTGCTCATTTACTTGTTTAGTAAGTCAATTCTTGGTGAGAGATGGTCTCTAAGTAGAATAAATCTTCCTATCTACCTATCTTTTTCCTACTCCAAATCCTTCAATTCTTTATGAGCCTTGCTCACTCTTTGATCAACTCTACTAATATTCACATAATTTCTCTTTATTTCATCTTCTATCTTCTCTTATTCTACCTCCTTCTTGATAGCCTTTGATATCTTTGAAATGTACTTATGTGTTTTTGCACATTCAACATATACTAGCTTGACTTCAAAAATACACTTACTTAAATCTTTGATACACATATGTATAACATTTAGATCATTTTAAATTTTTTAAGATACTTGGTTGAAATTTTTGGTAACATGGTCTACTTGAACATTTAATTTTTTTGTCTCCTCAAGTTTGGTGTAGGATGCATCAAACTCTTCAATAGCCTTTTCTACCTTATTTTATTTATCTTTCTCTAGAATTTTTAATGAAGGTGGTAAGGTTTTCCAAAGTCTCTCTAAAGAAATGTATAATACCTTTTGAGTGTTTTGCATTTTCTTTTATAACTTGTTTGTTGCCCTTGTGGAATAAAATGCTAACAACTACATATATTTTATCTCATCCGAATCCTCCATCAAATTATTAATATTCCTTTCAATAATTGGACTTTCTAACAAAGTTTTTAATGTAGATAATGTACTTGAAGTGTTTTTACCTTTATCTAATGACTTTTCATATGTCTACACTAACACTTCAATATGAAAATCTTTCTTTAGTTCCTCTATCTTTTTCTCTTCCTATGCTTTTTGATCTATCATATCTTTTTGTCCTATTTCATCCATTTGTTCTCACATTATCATGTATTGATCATGTTGATCATCCTTTACATGCTCTACAATAACCTCTTTATTTACTATTCCTTGAGCATCTATGAATTGGTCTCATGTGTCAATATAATCATTTGATTTCCATTCTATCCCTTTCTCATTATGTGTTTCTTGTTTGTTGTCTTCATCCTTGATATCCCTAGTCATTCCTATCACCTCTAGTATAATGTCTCCTATCTCATCCAAATTTCCAATATCAATATTTGATTGATTTTTGAAACAGTCTTTATTGTGTTACATTTAAGATGATTGTAACTCCTCCAATATATATATATATATATATATATATATATATATATATATATATATATATATATATATATATATATATATATATATATATATATATATATATATATATATATATATATATATATAAGGTTGTTGTACAATACCTACAAATTTCTCAACATCTTTATCATCACTTGTCAAAATATATGGTTCTCCAAATGTTATCTTAACTGATTCTAGCTTCAAAAAACTTGGGTCCTTTAAGAGTTATAATACTACATTTTCCATTTCACTTATTATTTCAATATATTGACCTATCATTATTTGAATTGGCCTTATACTTATTCTCAAAAGTGGTTCTATTTTCTCAAGAATATGCTTTGAATGATCATTACTAGTTACTGTAAATAATTTATTTATTGTATCTTCCATCACCTCTATGTCATCTTTTACTACTCTTAACCTCCTATCTTCTAATTTATTGTAAAGGTCATCTAGAATACTACCTTGTAGCTTAATAACCAACCTCTCTAAATTCAAAAGGTACTTAATTATTGTAATCTCCAATTGCCTCTATTGATTTTCATCATATTGGTATAAAATGTTAGAAAAATGAGAGGGAGGGGTGAATCAATTATGTTTACTTATCCTACAGTCCCATCAAATAATTTCAATACCAAACATCATAAATATCATAAATAATCACTCATTATACTCATCCAACTTCACATTTAAGTCATTCAATTACTTTACTCCAAATTGTTCATTCAATGTTCTATTATAATTGACTGATAGTAATCTAACTTATCTCTTACTAGCAATTAAATTAGTTGTTACCAAGTTGTAGTAAAATGAAATAACATGAAAATTAATTTGCAAGATAACAACATTCTCACAATTGACACCAAGATTTTTAACATGGAAACCTTGTGAAGGGTAAAAACACATGGGACTTAAAACCCAAAATTTGCACTCTTTCAAAGTGGTCTCAGCTAAGAGCCAACCTTGTTATAGGTTACATATACATTGTTATTGTGACCTTGTTAGAGGATTTCAACCAAAAGACCATCTAGAACTTATCACTTCTTGATCCTATCTAAAGTGAGGCCTACTCTAAAGGACTTACAAACATCACTAATAGATGTTCCCAAATATAATTTTATAGACTTGTTATATCAACTTGGTTTATGATATTTTCTACTACAATTATTAGAAAGTAACAATATAAAATGATCTTTTAAGTATAGTACTACCTTGCTTGTTTAGATATCCTTCCTATCTAGTCTCTTTCTAATCTCTATTCTCTGATCTCTTTAATCTACTCTCTTGACTGGATAATCCACACTTACACTTTCACCAACTTTTCTTGTGTCTTTCCATTTCTCTACTCAATTCACTTGGCTCAACTATCTTCTTTCATATTTCAACAACTTCACACAATCATGACTTTAACAATAAAAAACAACAGCAAAAAATTATCTTGAACATCTCCTTAAATACTCATCTTTGTGCTTCTAGATTCTTTTATTTATTATTGCTTTATCACAATCATCGATTTCATAGTTTACCAAATACAATGTATCTAGCTAGTTAGAAAATATAATTCTCATAGAATTTTGTGCATGTCCTTATCCTTCTTTAATCTCTATCATTAGATCTTTATTGAATTTTCTCAGGTATTGATTTTGTAAAAAATGTTGACTTTTTCCTTTAAACATCTTAAACATTCCATTTTTCCATCAAAAGTGGGCCTTAGATGCCATCTTAAAAAATTTATTCTTCCATGAACATAGTATTTCACTCAGGTAATATAGTACTTAGTCAATATTTTTGATGAATAGTATGGTATTTAATGGGCACTTGAATGAGTTGGAAAATGATAATGTAATGTTGGTTTGATTATTTTATAAACATGTAATATTGTAAGGTATTGAGCTATACAAGTGAAACTGAGTAACAAGGTTAAATAAGGAAGACAATATTCATTGATTGACTATAGTGTTCACCGAGCAGTTGAAAAAGTAAAGAAGAAGTTTAGTATTACACTAGAAAGTCTAATATTGACTTTCTAGTGTAATACTAAACTTCTTCTTTACTTTTGCAACTGCTCGGTGAACACTATAGTCAATCAATGAATATTGTCTTCCTTATTTAACCTTGTTACTCAGTTTCACTTGTATAGCTCAATACCTTACAATATTACATGTTTATAAAATAATCAAACAACCATTACATTATCATTTTCCAACTCATTCAAGTGCCCATTAAATACCATACTTATCAACTCTACCTTCAACACACTTTCTTAAAATCCTCTTCATCAATCAAATGATATGAGACTGTATTGACTTAACATAATGTCTAGCCAACTAAAACTTGACACCAATGGAAACATAACAATTGATATGACTCTTTTACATACATTCATATCATTACCAATTAAATTATTAGTTGGGGCTAATAATACCCCCCTTTGGCATTGATGGCAATACATAACATATGGTGTTACATTAAAAAACATTACATAAGATGATAAAATGCATGTATATTCAATAATACAACTTTGAAGCTCTTTATTTTCACCATTAGGTTCTCTATAACTTGGTTTGTATCTTCTGCAAAAAAAAAAATTATCAACATTTCTCCACCTTAGGTTATGATGTTCTTTAGTTTAGCTTTACTTTTATGTCTACTCTCCCTTTGCATAGCATTCTCTGGTTTTCTTCATCTTCATCCTTTTGCAACAAAAAAATTGATATTCTCATTAAATGATTCTCTCCCCATTGGGTATACATCACCATTTGATAATATTTTTCTCCTTTGACATACATTTTCCTTATTATTTTATTGATTCTCTCCCCCTTTCAAAAAATGCCAGAGGTCACTATAAAATTCAATATGAAAGTTATAAAACCTTGTAGTTATCCTTGTACCTTGCATGTATAATTTACATCATTTTCATCATAGTCATCTTCAAAACTTCATAAATGTTCCTAAAGTGTAAAATTTTGCATCAAATCCACAAAGATGTTTTTTTTCATCCTTGAATTGATGCAACATGTATCTTCACCTAGTGAATTTTGGATATGGGCAACACCCCCACTTTACCTCTTAGATACTTGAAAACATCCTTAGGCAACAAATTAGTAAATATATCTTCAATTTTTTCTTTTGATTTCACATATTCAAGCTTTGCTTGTTTCTCTTATACTGATCCCTCAAATAATGAAACTTGATTGATATGTGCTTTATCTCTACATGCATCACTAGATTTTTGAAATATTTATTACACTAGTGTTATCAGAATAAATAATAATAGGCCTAGTTATCTCTTCTTTCATACCTTTTAATAGTTTCTTAAACCATACAATATTATAATAATTGAATACAACAACAACATATTCAGCCTTAATAGTAGATTGTAAAATACAACTATTTTTCTTTCTTATCCATGTTATCAATCTTTCTTCTAAAAAGAAAGCTCTACCACATGTTCTTTTTCTATCATCAATATTTTCATCCCAATCAACATCTATATAGAATTTAAAATTAAAGTAATCATCTCATTTGTACCATAGGCCATAATCTTTAGTTCCTTCTACTAGTAATTTGAATATCATTTTTAAAATAGTCATGCGTGTCTCCTCTAGACTAGATGAAAACCTTACAACTATACCAAAAACATCTACAATATTTGATCTACTATGTACAACATACTGCAACTTTTGAATCATATATTTTTATTGTGTCTCTAGTAGTTTCTTCTTTTGATAATTTCACTCCAATCACCATAGGTATACCAATTGACTTAGACTCTGTTAGAATTAATAATCTTTCCTTGGTTGTATTTATTTATTTATTGGAATAAACCAAGGTATCCCTTATGTATTATTTATTTGTCCTCGAGTCCACATGTAAAGGACATGTCATTCTTGTCCTATTGTCTACTTGTGAGGACAACTCATTTTTTGTATTTCCTTTAATAACGAAAATAGATATTCCTCCTTAAGAGGATATTGACACTTTGCACACACTTATTATGAATGGTGGCATTCATAGATATGGGAGTTACACATGCAAAGACATGCAACTCCTTTCTCATCTCTTTAAAAGATATGCTTCTTTCTCTCATTTTCATCTAGTCTCCATTATTCACATCAAGTTTTTGATGCTATTGTAAATGAGCTATTTTGCTCCATTTCTTCTCTCTCTCTCTCTCTCTCTCTCTCTCTCTCTCTCTCTCTCTCTCTCTCTCTCTCTCTCTCTCTCTCTCTCTCTCTCTCTCTCTCTCTCTCAGGCTTTTGCCTCATTCATAATACTCACAAGGGGTTTTCTTTGCTTTCCCCTTATCAAATCCTTGTCTCTTGTGTTGCTTCCTCTTTGGTATTGCTCCATTGATCTTGCATCATTTGTATGGTAAAACTCTTCTTGCTCTCTTGGATTAAATTTATTATTTCATGCTATTTCATTTTATTATATTTTATCATTTCAATCACTTTTTCTTACAGACTCACCTATCCCAAAAGTCTACAAGATTTCTTTCACATACTTAGATTGAGGCACAAATATACCTTCCCTAGTTTGATGAACTTTTTAATCCAATGAAAATTTTGATCTCACCAGACATTGACATTTCAAATTCTATACTCATTTGACCAACAAATGTCTTACATAACATGTCATTTCCTCCAAAAATAGTTATCAAAAAATATTTTAGAAAGAAACACCATACTTTTATATTCACATTTCAAATATAGATTTTTTTCTCACTTGTTCTAGAAAATCCAATCTTAATCAAATAGGAATGTAACCTTTCATACTAGGCTCTTGGTTCCTTTTTCAATCCATATAATGCCTTATTCAATTTGCAAACCATGTTCTTATGATCAAGTTCAATGAATCCTTTAGGTTATTCAATATATAATTCTTATTAAATTATTCCATTTAGAAATGAATATTTGATATTCATTTGATAAACTTTGAACTTCTTGTATGTAGCATAAGCCAAAAAAGTTCTTACTTGATGTAGGAGCATCCTAGGTGTAAGAGAAATCTTGCATCAACCAAAATTATTTCCTTTATGTTTTATGAATAAAAGTTTTCTTAGTGTAGAGTTATTGTTTGTATAGGATTTATACTTTGTAGGTTGTCCATACAAGCTTGGAATGTTTTAATTTTAGAGGTGGAGGTTCATTATGGATATATCATCTTGCCAGATGAGGCTCAATGCTATATCATGAGTATTTGTAAAGTTATTATGGATTTTTGGTGTGTAATTTTGGTAGAAAAATGTCATGCTCAATTTTGAAGACCTTAAAGGCCCTAGATGGACTCCAAAATGGGGTTGACTGGAGCTTGTGTGAGTCAAGCCTTGTAGATCAAAAGTTGAGGATTCTAGGATGGGGTTGTAATAGCCGATCATAACAATGATTTGCAAGTTATGGTAATCCAAAGTTGAGCCAAGTGAAATTTCCAAAATAAATGTTATTATTGTATTAGGAAGACTCTATATATATTTTTAGGTTGGTTAGTCTCAAGGGTTAGGGTTTTATGTCTAGAAACTTCATGGGTGATATAAAATTGACTATTTAAGAATGCCTTATAGATTGTGTAGGATAGATTTGGGTGATAGTTTGCAGCTCTATCTTGTAGATTATTGTAAGGAAGGTGTCCCTATGGGTTTGCATATTGTATTTCTAAATTCTATAATTCTATATTTATGGCAATAATAAGAAGCCCATATTTTGTTCTCATAAATTGTTGTTATTTCTTTGCTCCTATTATATATTTGTGGTGTTAAAGGGAGCACCTATCATAAAGTGGTATCAAAGTGGGAGTTCCTAATTGTGTAAATTAGAGAAAAAATTTGCAAGTTATGGTAATCCAAAGTTGAGCTAAGTGAAATTTCCAAAATAAGTGTCATAATTGTATCAGGCAGATTTTATATGTATTTTTTAGGTTGGTCGACCTCAAGGGTTAGGGTTTAATGTCTAGAAAGATGGATGCATCCATGTGTGTGTAGCTTGACTTCGTGGGTGACATAAAATTGACTATATAAGCAAGGCCCAGAGATTGTCTAAGATAGATTTGGGTATAGTTCGTAGCTCTATCTTGTAGATTATTATAAGTGATGAGACCAAAATTTTCTTTTATTTTATGATAGTTTTAAGATATTTTTTTGATACTTTGTTTTATCTTTGTCAAAACATTTTTGGACCTATGTTTACTGAATCTATGATAAACCTATGGGTAGAAACTATGCCATCTTTTGCTAATATTATATATAGTATACAATATTTCATATAGTTATCAAAATGTGTGTTCTTATATTTGAATTTAATTTGATACATGTTTATTTGTAAACATGTATTTTTATTGAAACTAACCTATTAATGAAGAATAAAGATGATTGAAAGAATTCAAAAGTTAAGCACCAACAACATTCAAGGAGAAGAGAACGCTAAGGAGCAGCCATGGCAGATGAAAGTTGCAACAATTCCAGAATACATGGTAGTGAGTAAGGAGGAGCTATGAAGACTTATTACCTTTTCTACATTTATTCTTTGGTGAGTAGATGCTCAAACTTTATTATTCCAGCCTTAAGCCGTTATTCTCTTTTCCCCACCTTTAGTTGTTATCGTCCTATTTTCTCTCTTGCGGATTTAAAGCTAGGTCATTTACTTTTTTGTTATGGAATAAGTGTTGATTTCCTATATATATAGGAATCAACCCAAGTGTGTTAAGTTTTTAACCAGTTAGAAGAAATAGTTTAAGGGAACAGACTATTAACTTTTACAGTTGTGTTTTTACAATTCTGTGTCATGTAATGAATTTTTGAAATCTAATGAAATAGTTTTTGGCTTCTATCTTGTGTTAGTAGTTTAGTGAAGCCGACCAAGGTGGCCCAATTGGAAGGTGGATTAGATTAGGATAGAATAGATTTATTTCCAAGAATTCTTAGTTTTGTAATAAAAGTTGTAAGTTCCTTCCTGCAGCATCGCACTTTGTGAATGTTCCTGCATCATATGTGAGAACAGTTATAATGGATGAACCAAGTTGGAATATTTTTTATCCTTTCATTGTATTTCCAGTATTCATAGAGTTAAGTGTGTTAGTTTTTTGTAGCAATAGTTTAAGCTCTTTTCATTGCATTTTACTTTCCTATAGCATAAGCTTAGTGACTCATTAAGAGACCTAGTGCACATACTGTGCCGACCATTTCAAGTATACATCCCTGGGTTGACAAGATTAAATGCACCTCATAGCAGGAAAAATAGTCTTTAGTTTGAATATATTATTCTTAAGCATGGCCTAGAGCATGACTATGATACACCTATTGTGAGGCATATCATTTTTTGCACCATTGTTGGGGATGGTGTCAAGCTAGAAGCATTTTTGAGTCATAGCTCTTAGATAAAGTTTTTTATTTACTAGTGTGAAAAGTTTAATTGCATGCATCAAAGAGGAAGATGACAAGATGAATATGACAGATTTCTTCTGCGAGAGTCTATTAATCTAAATGAATAAATTGAAGAAGAAGAAGTTTAGTTAAATTTTGAAGATGCAAGCCCTATTTTTTCCACAACATCACCATCAAGAGCTGAACTAATAGATATAAGCAATCTTCAACCCTTCACTAAAGTACTGGCTAGTTTTCTTGATAATACTACTCTGAATCCACTAGTTGTTAATCATCTAGTACCCAATGTCCCTTTTCAGCAGCAACCTCATAATTTGATACCTCCAGTCATGGTACAACCTACTTTTCCATTTCCTCTTCCAAGTCTTGTAACCAATGCTAATCTAAAGAATATACCTCCAACTGCTCTTCCAAAGTTCTATGGCCTTGCAACTGAAGACCCTGAAACTTTCTTGTTTGAGTTTGATATCCTTTTTTGTAGTTTTGACTAGAACATCGATGCCCATAAGCTCAAATTGTTTCTAGCAACCTTGAAAGAATCAGCTCTACAATGGTTCATGAGCTTAGGAGTCAATGCAGTAGGAAGTTGTGATGGGATGCAAGCTTTGTTTATGGATAAATATAAAGAATATTGCAAAGCATCTGGTTCAAGAGGGGATGATATCTTTAGGATATCATAGAAGGAGGAAGAAATATTGGAAGATTATGTTTCACATTTCTCATATACACTATAGAAGAACCCTTAGCACATGTTGTCTAAAGATTCACAAAAGCTAGCTTTTCTGAGAGGTGTGAATGATGACATTTTAGAAGCATTGGACCTAATGGCTGGTGGTGATGTATATCAAGCTTCCTAGGAAGACCTCAAAAGGATCTATCAGAACTATTCAAGGTCAATAATGAAGAAAGGCTGAGGACCTCATTCCATAGTCACTAAAGGAATCAGTCAAGGCATTTCAAAGCTTGAGATATCTAACCTATTGTTAGATTTCAAACAAGATATCATCAGTGATGTTGCTACACATTTGGACACAATGACTACAAAGAAGAAGAAAGCTGAAGTTGAGTTACAACTAGCTAAATACTGCCCTCATTGTCAGAAGTAGAAGAAGGATTGCCAATGTAAATTGGTTGCAAGCATGGAGAACTAGCATCTTCCAACTGAGTATGTCAAGATAGATGGAGATGATGAGAAAGTATTATTTGTTTCCCAATGCTGACCATGGGCCCAATGTCAACCTATGCCTTAGGACCCCTTGCAAAATTCAAATTCACATGGTAATCAATGGAAAAACCATAATCCCCAAGGTCCTCCACAAAATCAACCCAATTGGAACAATGTTGGGCAAAACAATCAACAACAATCCCAATGGCCTCAAAATTCCCAACCACCTTGGCCTAACCAATAGAGTAACCAATGGCAGAACCAACATAACTACTGGTAAAACTAGAAAAACCAATGGCAATCACCCCAAGGGAATTGGTAGTCTACAAAACAATAGAGGGGATCTCAATAATGGCCTAACCAAAATACTGGTGCTCCATAATTACCACCTCCAGTTTAGCAACCTACTCTAATGCCACCACCTACAAATCCTAGACCTAAAAAAAAAATATAGTTACCTGCACAACCTCAACCAAACCCAAATAGCCAACAACCATAGTAGCCCATGTATAGTGTTGATGTTCAATAGTATCCTACTTATACCTTGAATTTTGTTGATATACATTTGAGATCTGGTACAACTTTACCAGTGTCTAAATTGCCTCTTATAACTAAAATACCAAACTCTCCTGCAACACTAGAACACTTAGTTGTTGAAACTGATGACTCAACCAATGTTACTATGTCAACCCCAGCTCAATAGAACCTCCTTTTCTAGAAAATTTGATCCAATAGAAACATGAACAAATAGAGGAATGACCTTTTAATATTGTTGATCAGTTGAAAAACATGCATGTCCAAATACCTCTTTTTCAAGCCATTAAAGATGTTCCAATTTATGGAAAAGCTATTAGGGAAGCTTGCTTGAAGAAACCTGGAAGGAAGAAAAAGGACCCCACCACAATCCATGTTGTGGGACAATTGGTTGACATCACGCTAGGGAAATTGATTACACCAAAATATTCTCATCCAAGAAGTCTAGTAGTGAATGTCAGTATAAATGGTTAGTTTGTTAAAAATTCTTTAATAGATCTTGGAGATGCTATAAATGTTATGACCAAGGATACCATGAAGAAATTGAAAATAAAAGGACTAATAGCTACACCAACCAACAATTCTACAACTTGTAGATGGTTCTACTGTTACCCCTATGGGATGATAGAAAACATAGTTGTAGCCATAGATTCTCTAAAATATCCTATAGACTTCATGATTTTATCCCCCAAAGTTAATCTATCTAGTTACCCTGTCATCTTAGGTAGACCATGGCTAGCCACAACCGATGCAAACTATTGCCCCACTTTTCATCCTGTACCCATTATGCAAAGTGGAGAATGATCTTTTTTCTTAATTAGGTTTAGGTATGTTTGAGTCTATTTCTTTTCCCCAATTGAAAAGTTTCTCCATTGGGTTTTCATCTTCCTCCTTCTCCCACATTACATAACCAGGTGGGTTTCCCTTATTGTCGTGAGTTTTGTGGGTAGTCTAGGATCCTTTCTAATGGAGATTCTTGGGTCATATCATGATCTTCATAAAGTCATTTCCAAGAATGAACTTGCCTGCAACTCATTATAGTTTGCACATAAAGAAAATGAAGTCTATGAAAAACCTAGCATCAGCTTCTCCTTGGTGGAGTTTTGCACTATGAAGGTAATTTTTTGCAGATGCCAACAAATGAGGTTTACAAGCTAAAACAAGGAAGAAACAAGTGGTTTTGTGGATAGATTTTCCTTACGTTGCAATATTCCACCTTGGGAGTCACTTAGATTTCATCATAATGATCAGAATAACAATTGGCAGAAAACTCTGAAGTAGCTTCTCCACAGTGGATTTTCGACTTGCAAAGTCAATTTTTTGACAAAGATATTTTTGAGAGGGAAAAATAAGTAAGTGGGTTCCTTTTTGTTTCTGCAACCCTTGTTAGATTCTCTAAAGTTTAGAAGCATGCCTACTTAGAGAGTTAAGTGAAAATAAAGACAAGGGTAGAAAAATAGAAGTTGCCTTCTCCTCAGCAGGTTTTCAACCCTAGAAAGAGATCTTCTACATCTATTGAAAAATCACTACTACAAGCATGTTGAGCCTATAGAACAATCATAGGATACTTAAAAAGAATAATAGAAGCTAGTGAACCATATTTGGGAAGGTATCTTGAGAAAAATTTGGCTAAGCGGATTTTTTCGCACGGAGTACTCTATTTTTAATTTTTTGCAGCTTGGTGAAAAATGGGGAAGTAAGTCTGTAATAAAAGAAAGTTACCATTGGGCCAACGGGAACAGTGAAAAGACATATAAAAATCTGATAGAAACCCCTACATTTACTAATCTAATGGATTTATCCTTTAATTCACTCATGTGGCACGGATCTTGAAAATTAATGGGTGGATTGGAATTTCTATATAAAGATGAACGTAATGGATTTTCAAACTACCACTTTCTTATTGAACTATTATGCTATTGAATTGAATAGTGATTTCAGAATTCTCATAATTGCAAAGCTTTAATCTCTATGTTATTTTCAGTTTTAAGGTTTTCAATTCATTTCTATCTTAGTTAAGATGGCAACAAGATTTGTTGGATCCGATGGACTAAATGGGATTAAATTGACATTGCAGAGTGTTACAGATACCTCACTTCATTTCTTCGACATGTAAGATTTCCATAAAAGGTTGAGGATGGAGCCAATTCACCTAATAACGAAGAAACTCTAAGGAAGTAGGCTAGTGGAAGTAGCTAGGTTTCCAGTGACAATTCAAGCCCCCGATCTGATCATCAAATGTATTAACCATTACAGTCTGGACACTAAACAAATTTTGTTTCCAAATCATACAGTTTTGATCATAATTGACCAACAAACCGTAGTCAAATTGTCTATGGATTCTAGAGTGGGAAGAATTTTCTAAATTGACCATGGGAGGAGCCATGTCCAAGTTTTCCTTGAAGGAGATGGTGTAGCAAAAGGAAATCATGAGGTCTTGGTTCCAAAAGCCATGGGGACCTAAGAGTAAGGTTCCTAAGACCCTTTTTGGCACTAATCTCAAGCCTAAAATCATGGATATCCTAGTTCTTTTGCATCAGTTGAAAAGTGAGGTAGAAGCACTTAATTTTGTAGAACAATATTTCTCTTTAGTGCAAATCATCTGGTCAGACACACATTATGTTGATTGGGTGTATGAGGTGAGTGAACATCTATCCAGAGCTCTCAGTGCTGCAAAGTTCTACAATACCTTCTACATGTCTTCTTTCCTGAGTATTATGTTAGCTTCATTACAATTGTGGTTAGGCCTTCCTAGAATAGAAGATTTTCTTGATGATGTAAAAAGTTATGAATTTTATTCATGCTTACAGTTATAGAATAGTTATGCAGAGTATGTTAGGGTTAATGACTCTTTTACAATGAGGATTTGTAGGGACCTAAAAGGATGCCTGGAGAGATTGTTTAGCCTAGAAGTGATTGTGTCCATTAGTCAGTTTGGTAGCTACTTCATTCAATTCTCATCCTTCTCATATTTGCATCATGTAGATTTCGACAAATTTCCCTTGAAGTTGCCTAGATACCCAAGTGACATGATCATGCTCATAGAGATCATGAGACAAGCTATCCAAGTGAATGTGTTGAGCACTAGTCTAAGGAAGAAGGGATATGAGTTCCCCATGAAGGTCAGGGCTTATAGTTTTGATTCTCGGTCTGATGCCAAAAACATGCTCAAGGCATTTGAGAATAAGTACAAATTGGAGGAATATGAGGTTGTGAGGCCCATGTTCAACCCAAATGGATATACAAGAGAGGTGCTTCAAATCAGGAGTGTGATCAAGCATGTCACCACTTTGGAGGATTCTTGGGTAGATTGTAGGGATGAGTTGGAGAGCTAAGATCGTGCTTTTGTGAGGCTCATGATGGAACAAATAAAGACATATGGCATTGATCTCAATGTAGAAGGATTGGAGGATGATGGTAAAAATATGTATAGCAATACATATTTGACTAAATTAAGGGGAATTCCTATCAGTTTTGAGCCATATGTGGATGTGGAAGTGAATCTTGATATCATGATGGCTAGGATAATCAAGAGAACTAGGAAATGGGTTGAGTGAATAACCAAAAAGAGTTGGAGTAAGGGTGCAACCACTCAAGCTTCTCCAGCAGCTACAATGCCTACTTCATCTTGGAGTGCTATAGTGGGTGTGCTCATAGCTTCCACCCAAGGACCAGATCAACCTACAGGGGAGGTGATCAACCCCCAGACAAGAATATCCCTATAGTTTAGACATGTCATGATGGTTCCTTGCCAGTTATAGGAACCCAAACTGGTACTAAAGAGAAGAAAGCGAAAGAACCAAAGGATAGTGCTCCTACTCCAGTACCTTCTCCACATGCTACTCCCATTCCATCTCCTCACACTACCCCTATTCCTTCTCTACATACCACTCCAATCCCATCTCCTCATCATAACCCTGTGCCATCAGCAAGTGCTTCACTTTTGAGGCCAGGTGGTTCCCCTATATAGATAGTAGACCTAGGAGATGGAAAAAATAGTAGCAGCAAGTCCACTAATCAAATGGAGAGACTAAGAAGACTTTAGAGATTGAGAAGGGCTAGGATTCTTCCAAACTCGTATCTAAAGATTCAAAGAATCCTTTCTCTTCAACTACTATAACTACGACTCTAGTGAAGAAGAAAATGTTTAGCATTGAATCACTTGGAACAGCTTCCAAAATGATAGGGAATGCTCTTGGTTAGAAGATACTTTGGAAAGGAAAAGAAAGAGGAAGGCTAAAAGTATTTCTATGAAAGAAACTGTATCCCTCGTGGTTCATTCTGGGATTGCATTGGAAAAATTCAAGAAGCAAAAGACTTTGTCAATACTAGGGCAAGATCCAGAAATAGGGCACTTGACAATGGAAATAGCCAAGCCAAACAAAGGAGGGAGAATTGAGGATATGACTCCTGATGATTTTACTCCACATTCAATCAACCTTGGGGAACCCAGACATGATACAAAGGTTGGCTTATGGAGATCAAGTAATGAAGTGATAGAAGGACAATTAGAGAGTCTCAAATCGTCAAAGATCATGATGAAAGTAGAAATAGAAGAATTGAATGAGTTTATTAAGTAGCTAGTCACTCCATTAGCAACTATTTCTGGTATGTTTGTGACTTAGACTCCTAGTGTAGCTGGAGTGCAAGTTCTCATTTCCCAACTCTAGGAAGATAGGTATTATGGCTAGATTGATAGAGAGTGGATTGAGAGAATCAAATTAGAAGGAGTTTCTCTCATAGATCAAATTGGAAATGTTATCCTCAGACTAAAAATAGAAAAGGATAACATATTATCTAATAGTAATACTCTAGCTAGAGAAAGAGTCAGGTGTGATGAATGCATCTCCCTTTTAAAGATGATCATCTAGATGAAAGAAAAAGAAGCAGTCGAAGCTAACATTCTAAAGAAAGGGAATGAACCTTTGTTTGAGTGGTTCCAAAGTATGTAGTTCAAGCTAGAAATGATTCAAGAAGCTGAGAAGGGGCTCAAGGAGACAGAGGGTAAAATAAAGAAAACTCAAGATAGAGGATTTGAGCTGATGAGAGGGTTACACATTGACTCTCAAACTAGTGGTCAAGGAAAGGACCTCATTAGAGTGGAAGTGATGAAAAGTAATTTCTCTACTTTTTTGGATAATCTATCCATAGTGGATTCTAGTAGCTAGAACAGAACTATAGAACTCTAGGTGCTCAATGGATGGATACATGTGGCCATAGAAGAGTTGCCAAATCAGTTGAATGCCATAAAAGAGCTGGCAAGGGAACATGCAAAATGGCTTTTAAGATTCACTAATATACATGTGCACAACCATGAAGAACTAATCCCAATAATGGTTGTTGCTAAGGCATATAGGGAAAAAATTGAAAAGGGGAAGAAGTCTAAGTGACTCATATTATGCTCCCTTATTGTTTTCTTTTGTAATTTTGTAATTTGACAAACTGGCACCTTGCCATTTTTCACTCTTAGAAGATGAACCAATTAAACTTCCATTGTAACGGTTATCTCAAAAACTCTATATGTATGAATTGAAAATATTAATGAAGGGTTGACAAAAATTTTGGTGTGAAGTACTTTTTGTTGTAGAGACAATCAAATGGTATTTTATGTCAATCATTTTCTATTTTAGTTGGTATTGAATTTAGTTCATATTTTGTCTTTTATTTGAATAGAAACAAGGGAAAAATAGAGTTTTACCTCCCCTATTTTGAGGCAACGAATGAATGCGATAAGTATTATTATAGTTCATTCAAAGAGGAAATCTTTCTAACATTCCCAATTTATTAGTCTTAGTTTAGATTTGAATTAGCTTAGTTCAAAATCAGTTAATTATGTGGATGTAATTTATGGATTCATAAGATGCGTGGATGCATAAATCTGTTTCAGTATTAAGAAGTTTTTATTTTCCCAAGTTGGATTTTATCTAGGTCTAGATCGGTTATCCCTCTATTGTTCTTGGGTTAAGAACATACCCCAAAGTAGTTTAGGAAGAAAACATGATTCATTGAAAATCTAGTTTAGGGAGCTATACCTACCAATTCAGAGGAAAGCTAAAACATCCATAAGGAGCTTTCCAACTATTTGTATTATTTCAAATTGGGTATTAAAGAGTAATAATCTGAAAGAACAAATTTGTTTACCACTAGATTTTTGGTGACTCTACTACAGAGATGAACAATTGCTTGATCAAAAAGCCTATGTCATGAGGGAAAATGGTACTACCTCATGAAAATATAATTCTAGTGCTCCAACCTAACCTTGGTTTTCAAAATGACCAAGAGGACATAATTCCATCCCTTAAGATATTCATTTGGAGACATAGAAGGAACACTGAACATTACAAGAATGCTAGCCAGGTATTAGAGGAAGAAGAAAGAAGAGTTGGAGCATTGGAGAGAGATGTTCAAAGGAGAGATATCCTAAGAGTAGAAACTAGACCCAGTATCTCGGAACAATTTAGGTTCCTCAGAAGTACCAAGGAATAGGGTGGGCAAGACCCTATCTTTGATAAGCTTGCAGAGCTTGACTTTCCTATTTTAGATGTCCCAAAGCACAAAAGTGAAGGTAAAAGCTAGAGAAAACCCCCTTCCCCTATTAGAAATCAAGATACTAGCACTTCACATTCCACTTATTAGGTGTTAGCACTTTACTGAGTTACTACCCCTCCAATTTTTAATTTCATGACATATACTACCAGGAAAATCATGGCTACTCCATGGGTTGCGACAATAGGACCATTAGTGTCAAATGCTTATCATCCACTTCTAGTCGATTCAAGGAAAAATTTCCCTAAATTCTCAAGTGATGGGAAAGTCACTACAGAAAAACACATTAAAGCTTTCTTTGCAGCCACACATATCTTAGGAGTGGGACATAAAGATGTTTTTGTAAGGTTGTTCATAGAGACCCTCACAGATAATGCAATGGATTGGTTGACCATCTAGTTGACGGGTCAATAATTGTTTGGGATACACTGAGGATAGCCTTTGAGACAAAGTTTAAGACCACAAAAGATGAACATGCCCTACTGACACAGTTGACTTCAATTAAGAAGCAACCAACTATGAGCTTGAGGGAATTTTTTGCCAAATTCAATAAGATTATCAGTAGAATTCTAGTTGCTGATAGACCCACACTTGGTAATTTGAAAACCTTCTTTATTAGTGCAATGCCTCCAGATGTCAATTATGATTTAAGGAGAGAACATCCCATGGATCTAGCTGACACACAAAAGAAGGTTATTGAGTGTGAGGATGATTTTATTTCTACAAGAAAGTGGAAATGAGAAATACAAACTAAGGGAAGTTCTAGTAATACAACATTGTTTAAGAAGATGATTCAAAAATTGTCAAATGAGCTAGTAGCAATAAAGAAGTAGTTACCTAGATTCAATAGTCCCTATCAGTGGAATTATCAAAATTCATCGAGAGGAAGCAATGAAAGTAGGTTTCCACAGCTTACAAGTTCACAACCTAGGTTCCAAATTGAGGTAGCATCGAAAAAAGGAAATATGTGTGTCTTTCATTTGACCATAGATCATGACAACGAGAGTTGTCCGAAGACTACCTGCATGATGTAGTTGTTATCTACTAATGAATTAAACACTATGATTTCTTGTTCAAAGCCTGATTCCTATACAAATGGTGACTTTGGAAATTTATTTTTGGAATACAAATCATATTTTGAATCAAAAGGTGAGTGTTACGCAACTATTGATGGAACTTCATACACAGAGCTTACCTATGGGCAAAGGTTGAAGAATCAATCCTCTAGTCACACTCACAAAAATGACACTAGTCCTTTGACAAGTAATACACATGGTGATCAAGGAGAAACTACTTCACAAATGGGTAAGGACAAGACATCCTTTGATTTCATTCAATTTTGTGAAGAATAAAAAATTCAAATTTCCACTATTGATTATTTAAAGTCACATCCTTTTGAGTTAAAAAGATCGGTAGATCAATGTAAAGGAAATACATCAGATGCAAATTGTAATGTAATGGTTGAGAAAGAGGATGAAACCTTAACATCTGGTTTGTTTAACCAAGAAGACTCTATAGTCTTAGCAACATCCCTAGGGCAAAAACTTGAGCCTTTTTATATTTCATTGTATATTAATGCATGTAAACTCAGTAATTGTATTTAGATTTAGGTGCATCAGATAATGTTATGCCTTATTCCGTAGCCAAAGCCTTGGGTCTCAATCTCACTAAAGTACATGGAAGGTGCTATTCAATGGATTCTAAACAAGTTCCCTTGGGAAAATTAAAGATGCTTAGGTAGCCTTAGCTTCACATCCAAAAAAGAAGCTCCTATTGACTATTCTAGTAGCTGACATTCTAGCGAGCTATGGACTCCTTTTAAGTAGAAGTTTTTGTTGATACTTAGGAGGAGAAATAAAGCTAGATTGGTCTCAAGCAGTGATACATATTGGGAATAAGAAAGTCAAATTAGAACCTGAAGAAAAGGCCAAGTTCACAATCTTGAAATTAGATGACCCTAAAGCTCATATTCTCTACCAAGAGCTAGAATTTGGCAACTATATGTTGTTTACTAAAGAAGGCTCAGATAAAAAAATAGATGAGGGTTAAAGCAAGAATTATTTTAATAGAAATAAAGATGCATTAGGTATATGGACACTTGAATTTGATGGAAGTTGTGCTACCTCAAGATCTAGATCAAGTGTAGCATTGATATCCTTAGAAGGAGAACTTGAACCTATGGCTTTCAAATTAGAATTTGGGAATACAAATAACACTATGGAATATGAAGCCTTATTACTAGGGATAATAATAGCAAAAGAAAGAGGGATAAAGATTTTAAAAGCCCAAGGTGATGTGGAGCTTATTGTGAAGCAGGTAAAAGGGCAATATTATGTAAAAAATCACAAGCTGAAGAATTATAGAAATAGAGTCTAGGATGAGATAGAAGGCCTAGATGCTTTCTCTATTGAAGCAGTTCCAAGAGAGATGAATACCAAGGCTAATTCTCTTGTAGTCTCTGCCTCCCTATTACTTCCTCACCCAAAATTTCAAAGACAAAAACTATCAAATCAAAATTGTATATCGATAAGCTATTCCAGATAACACAGAATCATGGAAAGTCTTCAATGATGATAAGAGTTTGCAAATGTTCCTTGAAAATGACAAGTCTATCTTTGAGCATGAATCTAGTGGAAGTGCTCATGAAAACTCTAGTGTAAATGAGGAACAGAATCAAAATGGACAAGTTTAGCTGAAAGGTAACATTATTCTCGAATATTTTGTGGTTTTAGAAAAACTCTTTAATAGACATGATGCCTACATAAAGCAGAAAGGAGCAAAAAAGGGGCCTACTATGGGTGAGTATGAGGAAATAAATATTGGAGATATTCATAACCCCAGAATGATTAACATTGGGAAGTGTTGTTCACCTGAAGAGAAAGAAGCTGCAAGATATCTATTCATGGAATATAGAGATGTTTTTGCATGGAGCTATGAAGATTTGAAAAGTTATAGAGATGGGAAGGTCAAACATCAAATTCCACTGAAACCTGATGTAGTTCCTTTCTAGCAAAAATAGAGGAATTATAATCCTAAAGTTGCAGATGCTATCTTCTGAGAGGTAGATAAAATGTTGAAAGTGAGGATCATCTATCCCATTCATCATTCCACCTGGATAGCCAATATAGTACCCATTAGAAAGAAGAATGGGGAGATCAAAATTTGTGTCAATTTTTGCAATATGAACCAAGCATCTCTTAAAGATAACTTTGCTCTTCCTAACATGGATTACCTATTACAAACGGTGGTGGGATCTAAAATGATGTCAATGTTTGATGGTTTCTCAGGTTATAACTAGGTCAAACTAGAGGAGAAAGATCAACATAAGATGACATTCACCACTCCTTGGGGTACATTTTCATATCACAGAATGCCCTTTGGATTTATCAACATTGGTGTTACATTCCAAAGATGCATGAGTAAGACATTTATTGATCTGAAAGACTGAATCATAGTCATATACCTGGATGACCTCACTGTGTTCTTGATAAAAAGGAAAGATCATATGGAATATTTAGGGAAGGTTTTGCAACGATGCAGAGAGCATGGGATTTCTCTCAATCCTAAGAAGTCATTTTTCTATGTAATAGAAGGGAAACTCCTAGGTCATATAGTGTCCCAGGAAGGCATTAGAATCAACCCTAAATGGGTCAAAGCCATTCAAAGATTGAGATTTCCTTCAAATAAAATGGGAGTCAAATCTTTCTTTGGGCAAGTGAATTTCCTTAGAAGGTTTGTGCCTGATTTTGCAAAAACCACTAAACATATAGTGGATATGATGAAAGGGAATTCAAATTTCAAATGGAACAAGGTGGAAAAGTGAGCCTTTCAAGATATAAAGATTTCTATTGCTAATGCCCCAATTTTATGTCATCCAAATTATAAATGGGATTTTATCATTTATTGTTATACTTCTAAACATACTCTATCAGCGATACTTATGCAATAAAATGATGAATGGGTACAAGCCCAAATAGCCTTCATGAGCATACCTTTGAAGAATCATGAACTATAATATTTGCAAATTGAAAAACATGCTTTTGCAGTGGTTAAAGCCCTCAAAAAATTTCAATTTTATATCCTGCATTCACATTTTGTGGTCTTTTTCCTAGATGTCATAGTAAAGAGTGTATTGACATAACAAGATGTGGGTTGTAATGTCAGAGGAGCATGGGTGGCAAAGATACAGGAGTATGATATAGAAATAAAACCCACCAAGCTAGTAAGGGGAAATGATTTGTGCAAGGCCATTGTAGAAAACAAGGTAACTAAAGGATCAGAAGAATCATGAGAGAAGTAGTTGGTGTTAGTGAGAGGCCTCTATGATTCATGGTTTGAAAATATTTCTTATTTGGTGACATATGGTGAATGTCCAGAAGGCCTAAATGCAAGACAAAGAAGAGATCTTAAATTAAAAGTAGCTAAGTATGTGATTTGGGATGGTAAGCTATTCAAAAAAGCCATTGATGGCACTTTCCTTAGGTGCATAGACAAACAATAGTAGGAAAAGTTGTTGAGAACATTTCATGATGAAGCTTGTAGAGGATATTTTCCATCTTCAGTCATAGCCTTCAAAATATTAAGGCAGTGTTATTACTAGCCTGGGATGTTTAAGGATGCCTATCCATGGGTAGAAAAATGTGAGAAGTGCAAGATGTTCTCTGGATAGCCTCAACTAGCTGCTCTACCATTGAGGCATGTTATCATCGAAGGACCTTTTCAACAATGGGGTCTCGACTTCATTGGTCCAATTAGTCTTGCATCCAATGCTGGTCACCAATATGTGATTACTACAACTGACTACTTCACCAAATGGGTAGAAGCTAAAGCTACTAAGAAGACTACTTTCAAAGTGGTGTGTGAATTTATAAAGTAGAAAATATTGGTTAGATTTGGTGTTCCCATTAAACTAGTGATGGATAATGCATCTTATTTTTCTTCAATTGAAATTACTGATTTTTGCTTTGTGTATGGGATCACCGTGGGTCATTCATTTGATTATTTTCCTCAAGGAAATGATCAAGCTGGGTCAAGTAATAAGAATTTGATGAATATTGTTAAGAAATTGGTTTTAGATAATCAAAAGACTCAGCACAAAAAGATTCATGAGGTGTTGTGGGTAGATAGAGTGACACCTAAAAGGGAAATCCACATATCCCCTTTCAAATTGGTTTATGGAACTAAAGCTAATCTTCCCTTACCTTTAGAATTAGCTACAAATAAACTAAGAATGGTGATTAAAGATGATGTTTTTAAAGATGGTTTAGAAAAGAGGATCCTGTACTTGAGCAAGCTTGAAGAAGAGAGGGAGGAAATTGAAAACCACATCACACAACACCAGATGTGAGTGAAGGACCTGTTTGATAAGAGAACAAGACCATGGAAATTCATGTGGGAGACAGTGTGCTACTCTAGGACAAGCAAAGTGCTCTAAAATGAATGCACAAGAAGTTTGGTACTTTATGGAAAGGACCATTTAGAATTCATCAGGCATTTGAAAATAATTCCTCCAAATTGGCATATAAAGATGGAAAAGTACTACCCCTAACCTATAATGGTCAGGATCTAAAGCTTTATTAGATTGTTAACTCAAAATAGGTAACCCCTATATGTGTATTATAGTTAGGTTAAGTATCCTTTTGTGTTTCCTAGTTAGTCTTCTTTTCTTTTCTTTTTTCTTTGTTCTCCTATTCCTTGCCTTATTTTTGTTTTGCATCTTGCCACCTTTTACCTTCTTTTGTGAAACTAGAGATTTTGAGTTCCTTGCTTAGGTATGCTCAACTCGAGTCCCCAGTCACAGCCAACTATTGCCCAACTTTTCATCCTGTACCCATTATGCAAAGTAGACAATGATCTTGTGTCTCAATTAAGTTTAGGTGTGTTTGTCTTCTTCCTTCTCCTGCATTACATAATTAGGTGGGTTTCCCTCGTTGTCATGAGTTTTTTGGGTAGTCTAGGATCCTTTTCGATGGAGATTATTGGGTCATATAATGATCTTCACAAATTCATTTCCAAGAATGAACTTGCCCGCAAAAAATTATAGTTTGCACATAAAGAAAATGAAGTCTGCGAAAAACCTAGCATCAACTTCTCCTTGGTAGAGTTTTGCACTGTGAAGGTGATTTTTTGTAGAGGCCAACAAATGAGGTTTATAGGCTAAAAAAAGGAAGAAATGAGTGGTTTTGTGGATAGATTTTTCTTACATTGCAATATTCCACCTTGGGAGTCACTCAAAATTCATCATAATGATCAGAATGGCAGTTGGCAAAAAACTCTAAAGTAGCTTCTCCATGGCAGATTTTTGACCTGCGAAGTCAGTTTTCTAACAAAGATATTTGTGAGAGGGAAAAATGAGTAAGTGGGTTCCTTTTCATTTCTGCAGCCCTTTTTAGATTGTCCAAAGTTTAGAAGCACACCTAATTAGAGAGTTAAGTGAAAATAAAGACAAGGGTAGAAAAATAGAAGTTGGCTTCTCCTCAATGGGTTTTCAACCCTGGAAAGAGATCTTCTGCATCTATTGAAACATCACTACTGCAAGCATGTTGAGCCCATAGATCAATCACAGGATACTTAAAAAGAATAATAGAAGCTAGTGAACCACATTTGGGAAGGTATCTTGAGCAAAATCTAGCTTAGCAGATTTTTCCCCATGGAGTACTCTGTTTTTAATTTTTTGCAACTTGGTGAAAAATGGGAAAGTAAGTCTGTAATAAAAGAAGGACAATTAGAGAGTCTCAAATTGAGAAAGATCAAGATGAAATTAGAAATAGAAGAATTATATAATTTTATTAGGTAGCTAGTCACTCCACTAGCAACTATTTTTGGTATGTCTATGACTCAAACTCCTAGTGTAGCTGAAGTGCAAGCTCTCATTTCCTGGCTCTAGAAAGAGAGACACTATGACCAGATCGGTAGAGAGTAGATTGAGAGAATCAAATCAAAAGGAGTTTCTCTCATAGATGAAATTGGAAATGTTATCCTCAAACTAGAAATAGAAAAGGATAACATATTATCTACATTAATACTCTGGCTAGAGAAAGAGTCAGGTGTGATGAATGCATCTCCCTTTTAAAGATGATCATCTAGATGAAAGCAAAAGAAACAGTCGAAGCCAAGATTCTAAAGAAAGGGAATAAACCTTTGTTCAAATGGTTCCAAAGTATGCAGTTCAAGATAGAAATGATTTTAGAAGCTAAGAAGGGGCTCAAGGAGATAAAGGATAAAATAAAGAAAACTCAAGATAAAGGATTTGAACCGATGAGAGGGCTACACACTGACTCTCAAACTAGTGGTCAAGGAAAGGACATCATTAGAGTGGAAGTGATGAAAAGTAACTTCTCTACTTTTTTGGATAATCTATCTATAGTGGCTTCTAGTAGCCTGAACAGAATTCCAAGTGCTTAGTGGATGGAAACATGTGGCCGCAGAGGAGTTGCTAGATCAGTTGAAAGTTGTGAAAGAGTTGGCAAGGGAACATGCAAAATGGCTTTTAAGATTTATTAATATACACATTCCCAACCATGAAGAACTAATCCCAATAATGGTTGCTACTAAGGCATATAGGGAAAAAACTAAAAAGGGGAAGAAGTCTAAGTGACTCATATTATGCTCCCTTTTTGTTTTCTTTTGTAATTTTGTAATTCTACAAACTGGCACCTTGACATTTGTCACACCAAGAAGATGAACCAATTAAACTTCCATTGTAATGGCCATCTCAAAAAATCTATATGTATGAATTGAAAAGATTCATGAAGGGTTGGCAAAATTTTTGGTGTGCAATACTTTTTGTTGTAGAGACAATCAAATGGTATTTTGTCAATCATTTTTTGTTTCAATTGGTATTGCATTTAGTTCATATTTTCTCTTTTATTTGAATAGAAATAAGGGAAAAATAGAGCTTTACCTCCCCTATTTTGAGGAAATGAATGAATGTGATAAGTATTATTATAGTTCATTCGAGGAGGAAATCTTTCTAACATTCCCAATTTATTAGTCTTAGTTTAGATTTGAATTAGCTTAGTTCAACATCAGTTAATTATATGGATGGAATTTATGAATTCATAAGATGTTTGGATGCATAAATCTATTTTAGTATTAAGAAGTTATTATCTGCCTGAGTTGGATTTTATTTAGGTCTAGCTCAGTTATCCCTCTATTGTTCTCAGATTAAGAACATACCCCAAAGTAGTTTAGGAAGAAAACATAATTCATTACAAATCTAGTTTAGGGAGTTGTACCTACCAATTCAAAGGAAAGCTAAAACATCCATAAGGAGCTTTCCAACTGTTTGTGATCTAAAATTGTTTCGAATTGGGTATTAAAGAGTAATAATCTGAAAGAACAAATCTATTTATGACCACAAACATAAGTTACAGATTAGAGAATATGACCATATCAAATGGCCAAACAAAAAATAAATTTGATTTATATCCTCCAACCCAGCCATTACTAGATTTAAGTACATCTATTTGGCCAAATTTAGGGGATGAAGAATAAGAGTTAAACTCTATAGCACATCTCATAATGTTGCATAGACAATCTTTCTAAAATTGCAAGAGGAAGATTTAGTACTTCAGAGTATTCTCACTAACAGTTGTGTGGTAGAAAAAGATGTATCTAAAAGTTCTATGTTGGAATTAATGACATATGAGGAATGTGATAAGAATTGTACTTTTCTCAAAGAACCTAAAATTCTTTATCGACTTTTACCTTGTGAATTAGAAGCAAGTCCAATCTCTAAAGTTGCTATCATAGAGTCCACCACTACTATTGAATTGACTAAAGGTCATAATCTCCATGTTAATCGTAAGTTAACACCCACACAGATGGATTAGTTAAAATAATTGCTTCAAAGGCATGAAAAGGCCTTTGCATGGGATTATAGTGATATGAAAGGGTTGAGTCCTACACTGTGCACTCATAGGATATACATCAATGAAGGTTGTCTACCACTCTGTCAACCCTAGAGAGATAGATAAAATTGAATTGCAAAAATTACATGATGCTAGTTTTATTTATCTTATATCTAATAGTAGACGGGTATCACCCCTAGTTATAGTGCCTAAAAAGGGAGGAAAATGGAGAACTTTTGTAGATTATAGATAGTTGAGCAAAGCTACCAAAAAGGATCACTTTCCTTTACCATTCATAGATCAAGTTCTGGACACACTAGCTGGAAAGAAGTATTTCTCTTTTCTAGATGCGTATAGTGGCTATAATCAAATCAGTATTTCTCTTGAAGATCAAGAAAAAACCACATTTACATGTCCATGGGGTACTTTTGCATACTTTTTTTTACCATTTGGTCTATGTAATGCTCCTGCAATGTTCCAAAGAGCTATTATTAGCATCTTTTCTAATATATCACATGATCGTATGGAAATCTACATGGATTACTTCACAACATTTGGAGTCACTTTTGAGGAAGCAATGGTGAATCTTGAAAATGTTTTGGTCAATGTCAAGAACATAATTTGGCACTTAATAGTGACAAGTGTTTCATGCTTATGTAGGAAGGTGTAGTACTTGGTCATTTCATATCCGCTGCAGGAATACAAGTGGATCCAACTAAGATAGAGGTAATTCAAACATTGCCCATACCTACAAAGTCAAAAGATGTATGATCTTTTATAGGTCATGCTAGATATTATAGACATTTCATAAAAGATTTCAGAAAAATAGCTAGTCCCTTGTATAAGTTACTCACAAAAGAGGCTAAATTTAGTTGGACATCTGAGTGTGATTAAGCCTTCATACAGCTTAAGAAACTCCTGACTATAGCCCTAGTTTTACAAGGCCCTAATTGGAATTTACCTTTTCATATATATACAGATGCCTCTGATTATGCCATAGGTGTAGTCCTTGCACAACAATCCCAAAATCTTGAAAATGCAATCTATTATATTAGTAAGAGCCTTCATGGCCCACAGCTGACCTACACTGTGACTGAAAAAGAATTGCTAGCAGTAGTTTATGCCCTCAACAAATTTTGGCATTACATAACTAGCTATTCCATATTTGTTCATATTGATCATGTAGCAATTAAATATCTCATGAACAAACTTTCTATAACCGGTAGGCTAGCAAAATGGTTACTATTGTTGCAAGAGTTTGATATAACTATTGTTGATAAGCCTAAAAAAGCCAATGTTGTAGCTAATTATTTATCAAGAATCCATCATGATGATACTGACACTACTTTGGTAGATGATGCATTTTTAGATGAGCATTTGTTCCATATTGCTATTCAAACTCGATGGTATGCAGACACTACTAACTACATTGCAACCAATAAAATACCAGCACATTTTTCTTACAAGGAAAGGAAGTTGCATCTTAACTCTTTGGATGAGATGCACAAAGCTACTTTGGAACATACTAAACTGATACAAAAACAAAGGGAAAAGTGGCATGATTCTCATATTATCAGTAAAAAAATTCAAGTTGGTGACTGGGCACTGCTATATGATTCCAAATTCAAAGATATACTAGGAAAGCCACAGATAAGATGGTTGGGATCATATGAAATAATTCATGTCTTTGATAATGGAGCTATTCAACTCACTACCATTAATCTAGTACCCTTCAAACTATTAGTCAATGGTCATAGATTGAAATTATACAAGTGGTCCCAAACAAAAGCGGACTTCTTGTAGTAGTTTCAACATTTGGATTCAAATACAAATCAAGCAACTCTTCTTGTAGCTGAAGGTGTCAACCTTCCAACTATTGCTCTTCAACATTAGTTTCTTTGATTCATGCTCATAATAAAGACTTTATGTTCACATAAAGTTCACTTTTCTATTCACTTTTTCTCTACATCTCATCTCTCTACCTTCCACCCATCCACCTCATCTCATTTCTTTATCTTCCATCCATCCACTTTCCACATCATCAATTTTTTAGGCTCTCAATAAACCCTGCAAGATGCCAACGGATGCTACTGATGATAATATCACCTCCACCACATTTTTGGTACGTACAATATTTAGATCAATGGGTATAACATTTTTAAATTATTATTCACTTATAGTCCGCATATTTTGTTAATTATATTTAATATTGCATAGTTTATATGATGGTGGCGTTATGCCAGTCCCTTGCCTGTACTTGGTCTAACAAGTGAGGAAACTTGTCCGAATTCAGCAAGGGGCAAGGAAGGTCACTAATATCCAATGGCATTTTTATTTATCCTTAAAAATTTTCCCAAATCTTCACATTCCCTTCATTAATGAAAATTAATTGCCATAAGTACACAAGTGAGGTGTCGTACTCCCTATTTTTTGAATGATTTTTTGTGTCAAGCTATGATGTGACTCATGTTTAAATCTTATGCTATTCAAACCCTATTTTTGGATGATTCTCACACATATTCATGATTTTTTCATTAAAAGCCTTATTATTGCGCATAACAATTTGTTATGACATTAATCACATGTTAAAATAAAAGAAGTGTGAGTTGAGTCTATAAAATAAAGAAGCAGTTTGAAGCTTGAATTCAAAAAGGGGAAAATAGAGTAAATAGAGGAAGTGTTAAGAGAATGGGTGGACAATTATAGAGGAGAGAACCAGTGGAATACACTATGTTACTCTTGGATGTAGAAGCCATAAGAAGGTTTAATGCATGTGGATGGCTAGGGTATTTTCTAAGTTTGACCACATTTTATGAGGAGGCAGCCATAGTATTTACAAGGACATTTGATGAGGTTGAAGCTTTTGTTTGGGGTTTAAAGGTGATTGCAACAAAGGAATGCATTACTGAAGTGACTAGTTTGCCTATAGTTGGAGAACATTACCCCAGCATGCATGAAGCGAGGTCAGTAAGAGCTCAATTCAACAGACTTCCTGATCCTCAAATGCACATTACAAAGCAAGGTTGCAAGAGAATGTCACTGCCACTTGTAATCACCTAAAAATGGTCATCTAGACTATTAGCCCCCTTCTCAGCATTTTGGCTAAATTAATTTAATCATTTATCTAGACCAAATTGCTAATAATCAATTTATTTGATTATAACCTATAGTTTGACTATGCTATCCTAAGTTCATTATTTGATTAAAAGAACATGTCCCCTTTTAATTAAATAAAATACCCCATTCTTCTAACCCACTTAAAGTGCACACATAAAGTCCTTTTTCTATTTTGCAATTAAAAGAAAAGGCTTTGTGACTTTTGTCTTATATGACAAGTCAACTTATATTCTATTGGTTGATTTGTGTGTGCACATGGATCACTCCTCTTTTCGAATTCCACCGTTGATCATCCACCATCTTCATCTTGATCTCCACCGTCCATACATCTTTAAAAGGGAGAGAGCTTTCCCCCTCAATCCATCCATCTTTTGAATATTGTTATGCTGCAGGTTTTCTAACAGGTTTCTTTGGAGCTTTGTGGAGAACTTCTATTTCTTGTCTACATTCTCTCATACCATAGCATCTTAGCTTAGCTTTCATTTTTACATGTAGCTTAATCTCACATAGCTTAATAATGGTATTGTAACACTCTCATACATGTTTTAGCATAGCTGCATTTGACATTCTCATTCTAGCTTAATCTTTAGTTGCATTGCATTCTTGAGGAACTCCTTGAGACATTTGCATTCTTGCATCTTGTCTTTGGAACCTCCCATTGCATGGTTTACTAGCAAGAAGAGTATCTCTAAGGCTCATCTGAGAGCCTTCTTATTCTTGAAATATACTCTCTTGCACTCCATGGATAGGGAGCTCTAAGCCGGCATCCAAGCATTCCAAACTCATGGAATCGTTTGGATAGAAGGGTTTAGAGTGGGACACTTTCGAGTGTACATTTTTGGCGCCCACCGTGGGGCTTGAATCAAATTTTTAGCTCCATTTGCTTTCATTTCTTATCTCTGATTTTTTTACAGCAGCATATTGGGTCTAATCAAATGCTTTTGTAGAATTATCACTTTGGTTTTAAGGCCAACCCATAAGTAAATTGGTTTGAAGGCCAAAAACTTAGTTGATTTAAAGATTTGATCATATCTTTTAAACCGCTTATAGTTTGGTTCTGAAATTTTGTTTGCAGGTTGGGTATATGCTCAAAATGTCTCAGTCCAATTTTCAGAGCATTTTGACGTGATTTTCGGAAGTTATGATTTTTTCTTTATTTTTCATAAAAAGCCGTTTTTGATCGCAAATCAGTGCATTTTTTGGAAAAACTTACATTTTCAGAAAGCTTTTTGAATTCTAATGGGGGTTATTTCTTTGTGTTTTGAATTTTGAGATCGTATTAAGGACAAAAAATTCGATTTGATAAATTTGGCCTGTTTTGACAAAATCAATCTCTAGGGAGCAAATGAAGAGATTTTTTAAAATTTCTTACATTTTTGAAAAGCTCTCTGATTTTTAATAGGGGTCTCTTTTTTTCATTTTCATTTTTGGATACGAAATCATAGCAAAAAAGTCCAATCTTGTTGACTAGGTCAAAACCAAAGAGTAAAAATGAAAGCATTTGTGATTAACTTGCACTTTCTTTGCATGTACTTGGTTGGAGGATAAATTAGATTTTTGAAGCAACTCACCACTTTTTATTGCAGATTTTTATGTTATTTCACACTAACTTTTGTTGCTAACAAGTTGTGATTTCAGGTTGCCATCCTTGTGAAAAAAATTGAAACATTGCATAAAAAGAACGCATGTCAAAGCTTCAAATGCACAAGGGCTACTAACGATTGTTTGCAGGGCTGCCCAAAGCATAAAAACTGAAAATTTCTTGCTTTTTTATTTTCATGTGTGGCATTGAATAATTGTTCATTTTTCATAGGCACATAAAACTTGTGATTGGAGTCTTTTGGTAATAGGAGAGTATGCTCTTCACCCTTGTGGTGAATCAGAAATCTTGACTTGCCATTTGGTTTCAAAAGTAAGGGGTAACTGAATCTTCTTGGCGTGTTTGGGAGAAAATGATTGGAATAGGAGAGTATGCTCTTCACCCTTGTGGTGAACCAGAAATCTTGACTTCCAAAATTTGATCCACTTTGTGTAGTTAGAATCCTTTAGAGGGCCTGCTCTCGGACAACCTGAGAGGAACGACCCAAGTGGGGATAAGCAGATTACCTGGCTCTTCCAACCCACTATAAACTCAAGGCTACCAAGGACACAAAACTTTGGTAGACATAGTGTTTGTCTTTGCCTAGTGTGATCGCTTATGGGATTTCGACCATAGGGAGATCACTAGGCAAGAATGCTTAAGGTACTCTTGTGATCGCGAGATCGGTTACTCATCGCAAGGTGAGGTGTCCCGTAATTGGGAGCAAGAGGAACACTATGAACGGAAGCCCGATCTAAAAACTCTAAGTTAGTAACTACCCTTTTTTTAGCCGCTCAACTTCTTGGTGCAAGGATTGATCCTAGTGGACTACCCGGATCACCCCAAGATTTTACACTCACCATATGTGTTCCCTTAGTTGTGCTTATGGCACTTCTATGACAAAGCCAATATCTCTTGTGGGAAACCACTTGGTGTGAGGCAAAGGAGCATCAAGCGTGGGCCAAGTTGTTGAGTAATGAACCATGACTTCTAGGTAGATATTGCTTGATGTGTTCTCGAATGTGGTATACTTGTGAAAATCTTTTGAACATACACATGACGATAATTCTAGGAAATTCTTTTGAGACGTCACATATGCTTGTATCATGCAAGGTTGCTTTGTCCCTTGCTTGATTGTTTGAAGACTACTCCATGTGTCACTATCTTGCTTGGAAAGAAATTGCTTTTGAACATCAAACTTGCTATGCTATCAACTATTGTCAAACTTTCTCAACCAAGTCAAAACATCAAATGCAAACATTTTCTTGTGTTGCTTGCTAAGGGGAGTCTCATCATTTGACTTTTCTTTTATATGTCTCTAGTTCTTGAACATGCTTAAGTCACTCTTTGGTCTTGGTGCTCTCGGTCTTTCTATCTTCATGGTGTATGCATGCTTGCTAGTTATCCTTTTGCTAAAATAGTTACCTTGATTTCTTGACTACACTCTTGGGTTGGAAAAGTTGTTCACTTGTCACCCTGCTTGCTCTATCTATTTGGCTATTTGGCCATCTTGCCTAGCTATTGACTTGAGTCATTTATGTCGTAAGTTTCTTGGACATATTGTTTGACAAGTCACTTTAATCTCTCTCTACTATCTTGGCAAGTGAACACTCTACCTCCTATAGTTTCAACATCAAGTTATTTTCTAGACTATTTTATGCTTGGCTTTGCATCTAAAACTATGGGATCTAAAACTTGTGCTACCAAACTTCAACCAAATCTAGATGATCATGATATCCTCCATGTCACTAAAGAGTTTCAAGTTCTATATGCACAATACAAAGAACTAGAAGAGACAAATGATCTTTCTTACCTTCATCTTTCTAAGCGCATGATAGAAATGAAGTCTAAACTTGAGAAAAGGTTAGAGGAGAAGATTGCATCATTACATGAATCTTCCTTAAGGTCTTTACATGCATGTGAGTCACCTTCTTTGAGGTCATCCTCTTCTTCTAGGTCTACATGCTCTACTTCAAGACATCAAATGTCTTCATCTTCTAGATCTAAAGACCTCTTTAGAGAACAAGCAAGTGATACCTACTTTGAGCCTATTCCAAAATTTCATGATGGACTTATCTTTGACCAAGATAATGATGAAGACATGAATGCATTCTATTCACTTGAGAAACAACAAGAAGATCCTAGACATACTTTTGATAGAATTTTTGCTCCCTTAGAAGACTCTTATGATGACACTTTGCAAAAACTTCTTGGCAATAAGATCATCATGTTACCTAAGTCTAGCTCATATGGAAACCCATTCTTGGATATCTATTGCACTTATCATCAACATAATGAGCATAGTACTTCAGATTGCATTGAGCTAAAACATAAAATCCAAGATCTTATTGATAATGAAATTATTGATACCTCTAATGATTCATGCAATGAGGATACTTTTCTTGAGCAAGATTACATTAATGAACCTATGTCTAGTAGCGGCTCTATTATATCTTCCACTTCTTCCAACACTCGTGCATCTCCCAACACTTCAAATCTTTCCAACCTGCTTCCAACAAACAAAAAACCTAGTGCTTTCCATATGCAATATGCGTACCCTCAAGGGCTACCTCTAAAAGAAACTCAAGCTAACCTTCACTTGGCTGCAAACCTTTTCCATGCTACTAATCTTAAACATCCTCAACCTTCATGCACTGCTATTCCTAATCCAAGCACTACTCCATTCACTCTTCATTCTCCCTTGTCCTTAGAAGTGGCTCCATGTCAAGAGGACTCTCAAAAAGAAAAAGCTATAAATGTCAAGAAAGATCAAGATCAAGCACCCTTTCATCTCTTTCAAGATTTTTCCCCTCCATATTCTATATCTTATCCACCTCCTAAGTATGATGAAGACACAACTTCCATTATCTCCCTTGAGCTTACTGAAAATTATGAGAAAAGTTCTCTTCATATGCTATCCAAGGCTACTTTTCAAGATCAAAGCATCCCCTCATGTTCTACTTCTTCATATCCACTTCAAAATTGTGCTCAAGCTTCAAGTGCTACTATTAAAAATGTTGTTCCTATCAAAGGTACTCATGAGTCTATTGATGGATTTGACCATGTTGCTCATTCTAAAGATGTTGATATCTCTTTTCACTATCCATTTGCATCTCCTAAGTCTATCCTTGGTCCTTATCCATCAAAGCTAAAGCCTTCAAACCTTCCATCTATATTGGGACCTTATGTTCCTTCATCTCCTACATTTTCTAGTCCTAGCTCTCCCATCATACCTCAAGATGAACAAAGATGCTCATCCTTGATGAATTATCACCCATCTATCCACCTAAACCAGTCATATCAGCTTTATTCATCCACAAATCCCAAGTCCTTTGGAAGTGAGAATAAACATAAGAATCCATTGAAAAAGAAAGATCACTATGTCCCATCTAATCGACATGTGAATGCTAAGAAGGAGAATGCACAAAAGAGACCTCAAAGGTCCACTACTCAAAGAGCTAAACCAAAGAAAATATGGGTTCCTAAACCCATTATTGAAGAAATGTGTTTTGAAGTATCCAAAGGAAAATCTAAAGCTATATGGATTCCCAAGTCTCTTTTAAAAGACTTGAATATTGAAAATACTTCAAAGTTGACATTCAAGCTTCCAAAGGCTTCTATTCCATCTTCTTCCAAAAATCTTCCTAAAAATATTCCAAAGCCTTCCACTCCACTTTTTTCCAAATCTTTTCTACCACCTCATACATCTAAATCTCAAGCTATTTCATCCATGATTCCTCCATTGTTCCAATACCCTTCAAGGTGTGTGTCAATGTTGATCTTGTCCAATATTTCAACTACCCTCATGAAATCCTCTAAAGCTTACACCTCCTTTCTATACATGAACTCTTATCCTCCATATATTCTTCCTACTACCATTTCCCTTTCATCACCCTATCAACATCTTTGAGCATACCTTTCTATGGTCTTGGCTTATCATGGCTTATCTTTCCTATAGGAGCACTATCTAAATTCAAAAAGCTTGAGCTCTTTCTAAAAATTCAAAAAAAAAAATGAAAAAAAATTGAAAATGTGCCTTGGTGAAAACCACTTCTTGTGGCACCTTGGTAGCAAAAGTAAAGAGAAATAAATCCATCCTATGGTGAAAACTACTTCTTGTGGCACCTTGGATAAGTACCATGATGAAAACCTGGCAAACAGGCATCATGCGTAATTCTTCCATCATCCATCTATCCCCTCTTCTCTCTTTGATCTTGACAATGTTGAGCTATCTTTGCATATTGGCTATCTTATCCATGAGATTTTCTATTGTGCTCTCCCATTCCCTCATAGACTCCATCTTGAGCTTTATTTTTATTGCTCTATCCCATCACTATCCTATCTAGTTGACCCCTTGGTCTTGATCATAATAAATGAAACATGGTTCTCATAGGTCTCTTGACATGGTTACTCTTTTGGACTATACACTTCATACTATCTCACTTGTTGGCTTCACTACTTATTCTACATGCTATCTTTCTCATTACTTCCATTGCTTATCCAAAACATGCTTCATATGACTATTTCACCTCTTTCCCTAGCTTGGGTACTCTTGAGGAGTCAGTCCTTGAGGATCACTTTCACTTGCTTCATACTCTTTTTTCATCCATCTTTGCTTATCCACTGGCTTGTTTCTACATCATGTCCTATACCTTGCTAGACATTAGGAGAAAATGATGTGATCTTTCTTGAGAACTAGTGATCTCTAAAACCTTCTAAAAAATCCAAAAAATCATAAATGATGCTGAAAAAAATCCTAAAAATCAAAAAATGTCCTGAAAAAATGATCATCTTAGTGAAAACCTCACTTTGATGTATCACCAAAAAAAAAAAAAAAAAAAAACTGTCAAAGTGGTGAAAACCTGGAAACAGGCGCTACTTGAAACCCTTGCACCTATGTCTATCAGTCTCAATCATCCACTTCGCTACACATTTCCTGGCTTGGAATTGTTTCTTGTCCTCATCTTGGGGGCATAGCTACTTAGCCTATTGAGGTATTCTTGTGGATTAGGGTTTCTTTGACAGCTCACAAAATAGTGTTTCTCAACACTTCCCCCACTTTGACATCAAGTGTTTTTCAACACTTTATAGATAGTTTACCTACGGTCTCCGATGTCGTGATATTTCTCACTATCAGAATCAAGTCTGGAAGAAATGGCCAAGTGACTTACACACACGCACTTTAACACTTAAACAACTGAGCTATGCTGACATTTATCTACTTTGTGTGTTGTCTATGATGATTTCTTTGCCATGTATTCCCTCCCTAATAGTCTTTCAAGGATGTCATTGACTAGAAGACTGGGGGCATGGGACATATTTTCTTGATTTCTACTTGTGGGTATACTTTTGTTTGTCTATGGTGTTGTAAGCATTCATGCTTGTCCTATTCAACACTTTGACTTATAAATGTATCATCCTTGATTGTTTTGCAAGACCACACTCAGGGTTTATCCTGGCGCTTATGCCTTGATACAGGTGTAATCTTGCTAAATTAAACTTAGGGGATCTAATCGCATAGTTATCTTGACTTACATGTCTTTGATGCTTAGATTGGATTTCCACATACCTATCTGATATCGATCATATTCATATCCTCATAGTTATACTAGTGATGGTTGTATGATCTCATGATGTCCCTAATAAATGCTCAATGATGAAATTAAGAGTCTAAATGTTATGCGCTTCTTGCTGGTAAACCACTTTGCATATTAGCTTGCATTTTAGGTTCATTTTCTAGCTTAGTCTTGCATTCTTGCATATGGGGAGAGCTCTCTCTTCATCTTTTTGTGGACATATCAGCTAACTCCTTTCATATATTTCTTTACTTTCTTCTTGTTCATGTCTTTTCACCTTCTTAATCTTTCGCTTCATCTCTTTTCTATCTTGTCATCACATTATATAAATTTTTGACCTCTTAAATAATTTTGATGTCCTAGATTCATTTTCGGGATCGAAATCCAAATTCGAGTTCATCTTGATGGTCAAAATTGTCTTTTAAAATTCTACCTTCTTCTGAGCAGTTAGCTGACTGTTTGAGGTCTAATCTTTGAATCATCGCTGGGGCATCTTCATTTCTATGCTTTGTATCTCTTTCTATTCACCTTTTCACATCTAAATCATCTCTCTACTAGATTTGATCTAATTTTTATGCTATATCCTTCAAAGTCAACTCTAGTCAAACTGGGGCATTTCATCATTTTCTTATAGTCATTCTTGGGCTCTAATCATTTATCTGTCATATCTTGGACATTGCTATATTCTAATTTTCTCATGTCTAGCCAGTTTTTGCATCCCCTTACCTCATTTCAATTTCGATCCCGAGGGGGCAGAAATACTCTATTGCTGATTGTTACAACTATCTATTTCTTAGGAGCATTTGTTTGACCTTATCACTTGCTCTCGATCTATTCGCTTTGCTAGATGTTAGAATTCTTTTAAGATCCTAACATCATCTTCCTAGTGTTCAGTACTACTGCTATCAGGCTGTGCATTTAGGACTTGCTATCTATTTCTGCATTTCACTCTTCGAAATCAGACATCTATATCTATCACCGCCTACTTGACTTTCTATTTTCTTTGACATAATGTGTTCCCAGATCGATCACACATTAGTCAAAGAGGGGCAAATGTAATCACCTAAAAATGGTCATCTAGACTATTAGCCCCCTTCTCAGCATTTTGGCTAAATTAATTTAATCATTTATCTAGACCAAATTGCTAATAATCAATTTATTTGATTATAACCTATAGTTTGACTATGCTATCCTAAGTTCATTATTTGATTAAAAGAACATGTCCCCTTTTAATTAAATAAAATACCCCATTCTTCTAACCCACTTAAAGTGCACACATAAAGTCCTTTTTCTATTTTGCAATTAAAAGAAAAGGCTTTGTGACTTTTGTCTTATATGACAAGTCAACTTATATTCTATTGGTTGATTTGTGTGTGCACATGGATCACTCCTCTTTTCGAATTCCACCGTTGATCATCCACCATCTTCATCTTGATCTCCACCGTCCATACATCTTTAAAAGGGAGAGAGCTTTCCCCCTCAATCCATCCATCTTTTGAATATTGTTATGCTGCAGGTTTTCTAACAGGTTTCTTTGGAGCTTTGTGGAGAACTTCTATTTCTTGTCTACATTCTCTCATACCATAGCATCTTAGCTTAGCTTTCATTTTTACATGTAGCTTAATCTCACATAGCTTAATAATGGTATTGTAACACTCTCATACATGTTTTAGCATAGCTGCATTTGACATTCTCATTCTAGCTTAATCTTTAGTTGCATTGCATTCTTGAGGAACTCCTTGAGACATTTGCATTCTTGCATCTTGTCTTTGGAACCTCCCATTGCATGGTTTACTAGCAAGAAGAGTATCTCTAAGGCTCATCTGAGAGCCTTCTTATTCTTGAAATATACTCTCTTGCACTCCATGGATAGGGAGCTCTAAGCCGGCATCCAAGCATTCCAAACTCATGGAATCGTTTGGATAGAAGGGTTTAGAGTGGGACACTTTCGAGTGTACACCACTACCATACAATGAATTAGCCATGCACATAATCAAGTATTTTACCTACGAAGGAAGATTTTCATATTTGCATGCACACCATTTCAAATTTTTTAGTTGTGTAAGGCATAATCTTGTAGTAAATATTCCAAATTTCCTATATAATATGTTTTGTATTAGTGTGGAAGAGACTCGGAAAGGAAAAGATAATTCTGTTACTCATCATGCCTTAATCAAGCTATTGATAGAGAGGTCAC
This sequence comes from Cupressus sempervirens, assembly GCA_028749045.1. Classification (NCBI taxonomy): domain Eukaryota; kingdom Viridiplantae; phylum Streptophyta; class Pinopsida; order Cupressales; family Cupressaceae; genus Cupressus; species Cupressus sempervirens. The sequence goes on along the minus strand of CM053783.1, from coordinate 528,167,389 downwards.
TTAGGGGTGTATCTCCCATGGCATGGAAATAATTTGTGCAATCCAAAACTCTGCAACCCCAAGCTGGCCCTAGTGAACAACTTAGTGAGGAAAATGTAGCTCCCTCTAGTGAGCCTACTAAACAAAATATCCAGGAGGCTAAAGCCAAAAAGACCCAAGAAAATGTGCAAGAAACTATCCCTGTTCAAGAAAATGTGCCTTCACCTATGCAAGAGACTCCAGAACCTACTACTAGTAGAGCTAAGAGGAAACAAAAACCATAGGAAGAAATCTTTGTTCAGGAAAAGGAAGAGCTGAACCCTACAATTGTAAGACAAAAGAGAACAAAGAAAAGTCCTATAGCAACCACTCCTGCAACAGACACACCCAAAGGGAAAAGTAGGCAAAAGGTCATGATACAAGAGGAAACCCCTGTAAGGAGAAGCCCTAGGATGAGAGGGCAAGTTTCTAAAGATTCTACATTGTCTAAAACATCCACCACGGGATCCCCTATGCAAATTGTTTCTGATCACTGTCCTCCCCATCCCGAGATTGTAAGTATTCCCAAAAATGCTATTGAGGAATGTAGGGATGAAATCAAAGAAAATCTAGATGATACCCTAGTAGACCTACCAGGTAATACTAGATATAGGGATGAAACAATTCCTAAATATGTTGATCATAACATTTCCCTTATTCCCCATAGATCAACATGGATTACTAGTTTTGTAGAACATTTAAAGTAGGAATAGAGAAAAAGGAAAAGAGATCATGAATAAGACAATGGTTCTATCACACTACAAGAACTCCTTTATTAGTTGTACAAATAGCATTTGTTTGTTGAAGCCTTGTGGAAAGAAGAAAAGAAAAAGATGAATAAGATTATAGTACCTCAAGGAGATGAAATTAAACGAACAGTTAGCAAGCCAATAGCAATGAATGGACCATGCCCTCAAGCTAGCCAATTAGGCCCTTGCTTGTAGACCACCACCCAAATTTTATGCTCTCTATTTGAAAGAACAATTTCTTTTGTTTCAATTAATGTTAACTCTTTAGAATATTAATTTAGGGTTCAAATCAACACAAGAATTTTATGGACTATATCAGACTCTACCACCTTGGCAGTAGAATTTACTTTGTAAATTATATGTTCATAATTTTTTTTTCCCTTTAGAGACTTAATGGAATCCATTGCTTTACATAGGGGATATACACTTAAGAGCTCTCATGTCCTAGATGTCCAATGAAGCAAATTATGATAGGCAACTAAATAATTATAGGGATGAGGAAAGGACAGAACCTTTTCATTTAAGAGCAAAGAGTAGCAAGTCGAATGAAGTGCTTAGGGATTGGTTCACATTAACTTATGGAAAGAATAATCTGGAAGTAAGGGATAGGATCTTTGCTACCAAAGTTAAAGTTTGTGTTAATTATGAAAACCTACCCTACTTTTCTTTAAAGAGAGCTATGACTAGTGCTAGGAGTAGGTGGGCTAGACTACTTGAATCTCTTAAAAAGTCAGAACCACATAGTTCCATTAACTTGGAGGTAGCACTTCATAGGGTTCCAAAATATTTAGAGTTAGGGAAGTAGGCCCAAATAGAGTTGTGGTGCCCCCTAACCATGTAGCCTCCAATGCTCCTATGGCCTTTGTATGACATCAATGTCGATAGACCCGACAAGTGTCAGGAAGATTACAAAAGGGAAATGTGGGAGAGAACCAAAGGATTTTACTACACTTTCAAGAGCAATAGAAAAGGAAGGACAAATATTCGAGAGTTCAGGTCATTAACAAGGAAGTGCAATGCTTGAGGACAAGCATTAGTTTAGCAGGGGGTAGATGATGAGACCAAAATTTTCCTTTATTTTATGATAGTTTTAAGATACTTTGTTGATACTCTGTTTTATCTTTGTCAAAACATTTGTGGACCTATGTTTACCCAACCTATGATAAACCTATGGGTAGAAACTATGCCATCTTTTGCTAATATTATATATAGTATGCAGTATTTTATATAGTTATCAAAATGTATGTTCTTATATTTTAATTTAATTTGATAAATGTTTATTTGTAAACATGACTTTGTATTGAAACTAACCTATTAATGAAGACTAAAAGATGATTGGAGGAATTCAAAAGTTAAGCGCCAACAACATTCAAGGAGAAGAGAATGCTAAGGAGCAGCCACGGTGGATGAAAGTTGCAATGGTTCCAGAAGACACAACAGCGAGTAAGGAGGAACTATGAAGATTTATTACCTTCTTTGCATTTATTCTTTGGTGAGTGGATGTTCAAACTTTATTATTCCCACCTTAAGCCGTTATTCCCTCTTCCCTGCCTTCAATTGTTATCCTCCTATTTTCTCTCTTGCAGATTTAAAGCTAGGTCATTTACTTTTCTATTATGGAATAAGTGTTGATTTCCTATATATATAGGAATTGACCCAAGTGTGTTAAGTTTTTAACCAATTAGAATAAATATTTTAAGAGAACATACTGTTAACTTTTATTGTTATGTTTTTACAATTCTGTGTCATGTAATGAATTTATGAAATCTAATGAAATATTTTTTGGCTTCTATCTTGTGTTATTAGTTTAGTGAAGCCGACCAAGGGGGCCCACTTGGAAGTTGGATTACATTAGGATAGAATAGATTTATTTCCAAATTAGAAGTTGTAAGTTCCTTCCTATAGCATCTCACTTTGTGAATGTTACTACATCATATGTGAGAACAGTTATAATGGATGAACCAAGTTGGAATATTTTTTATCCTTTCATTATATTTCTAGTATTCATAGAGTTAAGTGTGTTAGTTTCTTGTAGTAATAATGTAAGCTCTTTTCCTTTTATTTTACTTTCCTATAGCATAAGCTTAGTGACTCATTAAGAGACCTAGTGCACATACTATACCGACCATTTCAAGTATATGTCCTTGGGTTGACAAGATTAAATGCAACCCATTGTAGGAAAAATAGTCCTTAGTTTGAATATATCATTCCTAAGCATGGCCTAGAGTGTGACTATGATACACCTATTATGAGGTGGATCAATAAGGAAGATTCTCATGTGGTTTGCATATTGTATTTCAAAATTCTATAATTCTATATTTGTGGCAATAATAAAAAGGCCATATTTTGTTCTCATAAATTATCGTTATTTCTTTGTTTCTATTATGTGTTTGTTTTATTAAGGGGAGAACCTATCATGAAGTGGTATTAGAGTGGGAGTTCCTAATTGTGTAAATAAATTTTTGATTGTGAGGTAGTTTGCACTAGGACTTTGGTTTGGGAAGTGTGTCAACAGATCATCAATTGTGAGCAAATTTATACTAGGGTTTCAACAAAAGTTCAAAAATTCCTCCACGAAGAGAGCATAGTGGAGAGATGTAGGTTTTGCACCTAAGGGTTTTAGATCCCTCCAGAGATAGATGCAATAATTGGAAGAACAAATGCACATATGAATAAATTTTGTTGTAAGAGATGAAAGTGAGGATAAAGGAGAAGAAGAATAAAATATTGAAGAAGAGGCATTTCTAAACCAATAAGAAGAGAGGCTTCATAGCTCCATCTCCAAGATTGCAAAAGACCTAAGTTTGAGGTTCTCATATTTTCAAGACATCTTTACTTTGGAAAATAATATTTTAGGTCTTGAAAAAGACCTAAGTAAGAGGTTCTCATAGGGTTAAGATGTCTTGAAAATATGAGAACCTCATACTTAGGTCTTTTCCAATCTTGGTGATGGACCTATGAACCATCTCTTCTTATTGGTTTACAAATGCTTCTTCTTCAATATTTTCTTCTTCTTCTCCTTCATCCTCACTTTCATCTCTTACAAAAAAAATTATTCATATGTGCATTCAAATAAATATGTTAAGATAAATTTATTCATCTTAACCTTAAGTTTGAGTTTAAGATTTAGTTTGAGAAAAATAGAAGAGATAAAGACAAAATCACAAGATGGGACTTCATGGAGCTAAATTGAATCAAGAATACATTCTCATGGATTATGAGCTTGATCTACTGAAGAAAATGCAAGGGTTGAAGCAAAAGGGAATATTTGTTCAGGAGTATGCTAAGGAGTTATACTAATTTCTCATCAAAATAGACCATGAAAAAGATAACAAGGGGAAATTTGTCCATTAAATTAATGGATTGAGGAAAAGTATTCAAAAGGAATTTATTCTAGTCCAAATGAATATTATTCAAGAGGCATATTAGTTTTATTGAAGAGTTAAGGAAAATATGAATAAGAAGTTTTATAGTAAGAATTGAAAAAGAGTTCAAGCTAGATGATCTAGTAGATGGTTTTATGGAGGCTAAAATGATGATTAGAAGAAGAAATATGAGGCTAGCAATAGCAGCCAGAACTAGAGGGGAAATAATTATAATTATTTTTGTGATTAGAATAATGGAGATTAGAGAGGAAGAGGAAGAGGAAAGGATATGGTAGAGAAGGTTTCTGTAGAACCTATTTTCACTATGGAGAAGAGGGGCATAGGGTATTTGAGTTTCCCCAACACCAAGGAAGGACATATAGGATAAATTAAAGCCAAGCCAAAGTTGCACATGTTGATGAAGATGCCAAATTATCACATTTTAAAGGTGCTAAAAGAGGAGAAGCCCTAGTTAATAGAAGAGTCCAATTGAATGGTGAGAATGAACCTAATTGAACGAGAAGCCTATTTCATACAAGGTGTAAATGTGAAGATAAGAGTTGTGATATGGTTGTTAATGGTGACAATACTAATAATATGGTGTTAGAAAATATGGTTACAAAGTTAAAGCTCAAGAGGTATAAACAACGATGTCCATACCATATTTCTTAGGTGGAGGGTGACCACAAGGTCATGGTTAATGAGCAATACCTAGTGAAATTCCAGTTTGGAAGTTTCTATGATAAAGTGTTGTGTGATATCATATCTATGGACATATGTCATATGTTTTTGGATAGGTCATGATAGTATGATGGACATGTTGTGCAAGATGGGTGTGCAAATACCTACACTCTAACAAAGGATAGAGTGAAACATAAGATAAGCCATTGAAGAGTAAAATGAAAAGGCGTGTAGTGCTTCTAGAGTATGTTTTCTTGATGGAAAGTAGTTCTTAGAGGGTATAAGGTGTGAGCATGTGTTTTTCTATAATTCTAAAATATGGAAAAGAAGAAGTAAAAGAGGTATCTATAGAAGTTACACAAATTTTGGAGGATTTTTTAGATATTGGATCAAATAATGTACTTGATAGATTACCACCAGTAAGGAAGATTAGTTCCCAGATAGACTTGATTCTAAGATCTAGTTTTCCATAGAAGGTAGCACACATAATGACACCAACAAAAAGTGAAGAGTTGAATAACAAAGTAAATGATTATTGTAGAAGAGTTTGATATGAGATTTTTTGAGTCTATGTATAATACTAAAAGTATTAGCACCAAAGAAGAGTGGAGAATGGAGGATGTACACTAACTCTTGAGCTATCAAAAAGATCATAATCAAGTATAGATTTCCATTACCAAAGATAGATGATATTATGGGCTATTTGAGTGGAGCTATGTACAAAGATAGATTTGAAGAGGAGATATTATTAGCTCTTGATTTAAAAAGATTTGAAAAATTGAATGATAAGAAAAAATATTCCTAGGGTATAGCTACTTCCCATATTCAACACACCTATTCAGACATCGGGGCCAACTATAGAGCTAAACTCCTTCTTCACTTCAGGCTCTGCAAGACCTAGGTGGGTAGAGCTTAGGATTCCATTATGTTATTAGTGCAAAAACCATAAATCTAAATATATACTAAGTAGATGAAAATCACAAATTATTCTATGCTCATGCAATGACAAAGACATGAAATAGCTAATAGCATGATCTAAGAGATTAACAAGCTAAGTGTGGGTATTGTTTTCATCTCTACAACACAAAAGGGAAAATGATTTTGAATGTAAGTTGATTATTAACATAACTCACATATGAAACAATAAGAAACTTGTAAATCGTATGATTGATCAATGCCCTATCCATTGGGTATTCCACAAATTACCACATACATTAGGATATTGGTAATCTATCCATTCACTTTGTGAATCAAACATCTATGTTCAAACTAAATCTCATACTCATCGGATCATTCCATACAATCTACAATCTTGTCCAAATATATCAATCATTTACTTAATTCTTTGAATCAATGGAAAAACTCATCAAAAAATACAACTCTAAACCATTTGCAAATAAAATCTAGAAATTTTTATCATAAACCACAAAAGATTACAAAGAGCAGAGATAGGAGACAAGAATTAGAATGAAATTGATTTCATTTGTTGCTTTTGTATTCATTTCTTTGAAGTAAATACATTCAAGATGCATGGAAATAACTCATAAAACACCTAATAGATCAAAAATAAATACTATAACTTCATTAATGTTGTTCATACAAGAGAGATACTAAAGAAAATGGTGGAATCATAGCTAGAGCCTTGCTCAATAAGTTGGAACCAACCTTGTACAAAGAGAAAGAAAGAGAAGATATAGAAGAATGAAAATCTTGGATTTGATATCAAACTAATATTTGTTCACTTGAATCTCCATCCATCACTAAAACAAACCTTCTCTCATATTACTACAACTAAAATCTAGGTCAAATCTCATCATTGTGCATAACAAACTCTAAAAATATCTCTCAAGAATGATGAGAAACCCCTTCTTGATAAAACATAAGATCTAATATCAAATAGTTTCCAAAACCTTCACCAAACTAGTGAAGAGGCAAAATAACATCATTAACATGACACTCTCCAAGTTTGGTAGATACCCAATTCATCATTTTGTCACAAACAAATTATAAATCCTCTAACCAGAATATAGTTGAAATTGGAGCACCTTAGAAAAATATGCAAATAAAACTTACCCGCTGCTACCTATGAAAATTTTGATGGAAAAAAAAAAAAAGAAGAAGCTATAAGACCTTTCCAATGATATAATAGTCATATGTTGGCTCAAAAACTAGGTCCAAGGCATCCATTTGAAGTTATGGGTTCAAGGCTAGTTAACAGACCCTTAAAATATACAAATATTTCTCTTTATTATAAAGTTAAAACTTTATAAAAACAAGTTCTTTTAGTTAAATCTTCCTTGCATATTTAAATGAAGATAATAATAATAAATTATTATTTTGGAACTTTGAAACTTCTCTCCATTTCAAATTTGGGTCAAACATTGTTGATTGGATGTGCCAGGTGGCACCTCCTTATTGGTCAGATTATTTTTGTCATCTCCATATCAGTTGCTCTGTCATTATCCATTGGCTCAAACTACCACCTAGGCAACACATGGCACCTCTTGATTGGTCCAATGATCTGCCACATCTTCTTGGGCCCGTAGACACATGTTAGCTTCCTATTGGATCACTTTATTGCTTTGATTACCTTTTGAGAAACTTTCCATGGCAACTAAGCCATGATCATCAATCTCTTGCCACATGGAAAAATCCTACACATTGATCTCAAATATGCTTAGTCTGCCACATCATCACCTTTGACACATGTCAACATGTCACTTTTATGCATGCCTCATTAGCACCTCACCACATAATCACAACTATGTGACTTTTTGACACGTGGCATCATCATCCAACTCATCACCCCAATCCACATACCATGTGTCATGACACCATGTCACCACCCTGCCATGTGTCATGACATTGAATTTTTACATGCCTAGTCACCTTCCTACCATGTCATTGTGAGAATACGACCATCTGTCACATGTCCTTTTTTCAATTCAACCACCTTGGTAAGTGTGCCACATGTCAACTTCTTATTCAGCTTTGAACTACCACATGTCACATTCCCTTTGGTTATTTGGTTCATCATCCACATCACCCTTGGGTTTTCTCAAAATTATGTCACATGTGCATTGGCCTGATACAGGTCCCACACATAGGGTTTCTTTTGTCATATGGGAAGAGCTTAAAACACATAGTTAGTGTTTGTTCTTAGAAATACAACATAATTTTATTACGTAATGAATGTGGGATAAAGAAATATTACTATCTCCACAAAAAAATACCTATGTGCAACCTCACTACCATGTAGCCAACACAAAGAAAATCTCAACCCATCCTCTAAAACTTATTTGAATCATGAATAAGGTATTATACATTGTTCCCACCCACATACTAGATTCCATGTTGAAGGAATCTTCATCAAAAAGAAGGCGAAAACAATGTTCATCCACATCCATTAGTTTTGGCTATAGATTCCATCAGATAGTGTTTGCAATATTTTGGGGGAAAATTAGATTTTTCTTGCTGGTGTTTTTTGAGTGTGAAGCTTGGAAAAGAGATCACAATACCACATGATATTATTTACCAATAAGATAGAGGTCCCAAACTTCACCTTTTACCCTATGCATTTCCACCTCCACTCAAGGCATCATCTCACTAATATTTAGTTTTATACTTGGAACTTGATGGTCATTGGGGAGTTGTGTACACTTTCTTTGCCTCTTAAAATGACCAAGCTCACAAAAATACACATATTTCCTTTGATTGGTATCCTAAAACATCATGCCTCAGAGCTTTGCATCGGATAATAGGAAAGTCATGAGAAATATTCCTTCCACCCCTTATGCTTGGTGACTTAATTAGGAAGTGGGATCAATTCAGATTGATTCATCTATGCCCACCTCTTCCTTGTGAGCGGGATAGTAAAATTTAACCTAAACCTATATTTGATCTAGATGCTTTTACATCATTTTAGAATCAACATCAAAGAAGGGTTTTTGAGTGGAGTCTCAGGTCTAGCACAAGAAATGATAATCCACAGCCTTCTAATCCTTCATAGAGTTTCCACTTTGTGCTATGAATTGAGTAGCACATTTCAAAAAACTGTTATCATGCCCATTGTGATGAATTAGGCCCTTTTCTATAGGAAATGGTGTACAACGCCTCAAATAAGTTGTCCTTCTCCACACTAATCATTTTTGGACACTAAATCTGACATTCTCCGACTCAATATTAGAAACCTAATATGACTACATTGTCCTCTTGCATTAAAACTAATGTTGAAGTGTTCAAGAATCAAACTTTACATCTCATACAGTGGACTAAGAAAACTTATTTTAGAATGCCATTTTCCAAGCAAAGAATATTCTTCTAGCATTTAGTGTTTCCACACATACTTCCGTGCATTTTAAAATTTGACTAGAAAATGTGTTTTGTTATCTTCCACAATGTCCACATTCCATCTCTTACGTAAGCTAACAATGCATCTAGGCAAGCTAGAAGGATGACTCTTGAAATAATGCTTGTTTCCTTATGACTTCACACTAGAAGACAAGAAACCTATTCAATAAAGGATTTCTTTGATTAGCAATGAGAGCTCACTCAAATTATTTTCCCCTTATGTATTTATCAATCTTTGATTTACACATCCACACATCTACTCTTATTTCTCTATAAATGGTAATCAAAAAATCTTATAGGTTGGACATAAATAGTGAAGGAATCCATTTTTTTTTGGTGTTTTGTGAGTGGATTGGAAAAAAATTTCAAATTCCTTTTGTGCTTCTCAATATTCTAATTGATAAAACAACACAATTCACTAGCCAAAAATTTGCAAGAACCCATATGACATATATCAAATACATAGCTTAAAAATCCATTTCTTTGTATTTTCATGTTCATATAAATAGATTTAGGAAAGAAAAATTTGCTAGAGACATTTGACCTTACTCTTAATTAGAAACAATTTTCCCTCTAGATCTAAGTCCCATATAGTTTATGAAAAGTTCATAAAATATTATCCATGAGGAATTTTAAATAATATCTTTCACAAGTGTGTGCCTTAGGGCTCCTTGAGATGTTCAATTCCACACTTTTTTGTTCAATATGTGCATAATCCCAAATCTATATGATTCAATTACACACTTTTCTCTTCTCTTCTCTATGTGACTAGAGAGCTCTATGACTTGTGTGTGACCTGTGTGTGACCATCTCTTTTGACTGTGCATGCGACCTATGCAACAGTATCTGACTGCATGCATGACCTATGCCTATTAGTCATGCTCTCTATCTCCAAGGTCATGTGGTATTTGAGTACCTATTGTGACCTATACTTGCTTGCTAGGATCATGTGCAGTTAGTAGAAAATAGTGTGACTATAGTGGGTTCTACGAGTGGGTTCTCTACTAGTTTTAGTCTATTAGTGTCATGGGTTTTCTAAAACTTGTTTATTCCCATATTGTTCTCTATTGAAGCTATTTTCTTTCTGCTAATGCCATGGGTTTTTGAGAGGATTGTGCCTTGTGTTTGACATATTACCATTTTGATAAACATAGTGATGACAACATGCAGGTGAACTATTTGATAAAATATTTTTCCTTTGTTTGACAATAAACCTCCAATACAAGTCTCGATTGCAAGGTGAAGTGGTCGAAAAACTTTTTGATAGAATGCATAAGTTGTTTTAACATGGTGAGTCCTTAGCAACTGACTTTCTCTTACTAGTAGTGCACCTCCTTACATGCCATGGACCCCCTAATTGACCTGGTTACTCTCTAACATTTCATCGACTGCTTGGCTAAAGTAGAGTCTGAGAATGTAGTCTTGAAAGATGTAGTTTTCTTGCCATCCTCACTCTCTAAGAAAATGATTGATCAATTGGGTATGTTGGAAGTTGTGAACCATAATCTCTAGGATACTATGCAAATTCTAGTCACTAAAAATGCAAGCTTTAGATAAGATCTAAACTTAGTTATCAAGAAACTCAAGGAATTGAATACTATCAAATAGATACAATCTGAGGTTGTAGAGAGGCATTCCTCCCTATTGATAGAAACTAAAGCTAAGACAAATACTTGGACCTCTTTATGTAATTGAGATACTCTTGCATAACTTTTCGATGTCAAGAAGTTTGTCCAAGGGAAGATGGATGATGAATGTGTGAGATAGACTCATGAATTAAACTTAAGGGTTTGTGGTCTCCCCTTCAATGTTGACCCCTCAATGGCTAGGAAAAAATCCCTTAAGGACCAACTTGGCACTTCAGGCATCACACTTGATGAATGTTAGTTAGGCCTAGATGGCACTTTATTCATATGATTTCTTTCCCTCTTTGATAGGTTACAGACTCTTAGGGTGAAGAAGAATTTATTCACTCTTTGCCCTAAGATTTACTTAGATGAAGATCTCATGAAATTCCATTTAGTAGAGATGAAGCATTCTAGGAGACTTGTGGTTGAGGTGAGGCATAATGGTAAGTGGGTGGTTATTCACAACCTTAGGGTAGTTATTCAAGATTCTCCCCCTATTGGTTAAGAATTGAGATAGGCTCCCAAGATTGCATGATGCCCTCAAATGCAGTTGGTCAAGGATGGACCCTCCTTTCATTCCCTTCTTATCAACTGCTAGAATGGTAATGGCTCTCTATGTTACCTCACAGGTCTCCTACATGATGTTTTTGGTTCGATGAATATTCTAGTAGTTATTGAAACACGTGAGGGTCTTGTTCATCCCCTTCTAGGTTATGTTGGTTATTAATGGCTTTCAGTTTGTAGGGATGAGATTTTTGCTTCTGGGGGTGTATGGGGCTTTGGTGGTGTTGCTTGTTTGATTAGTGATGAACAATTCAGTACTACGCAGTAGTTCATTCTAATACATATGCTAGATTTTTGTGGATATACATTGGTCACACTAACCACCAATAGAGAGATATCTTCATTGTTGCTTGTTACTTCCCATTAGTTTCCTCACCTTATGCCTTGCATAGTGTAGAGGATGGGGACCCTTTTACAGACTTATATGACTTCAGCTCCAAGTTTGGGGCTATTGGTGATGTCATCATCTTAGGGGACTTCAATGCATGGACTAGAGATCTTCAAACTCCTTAGCATGATCGTGGTTCTAACATGACTTGTACTTTAGAGAGAGATCTTACCAATATGGGGCTTTAATGCTTATCCAAGTATCATAATGGGTCTCTTTTTTGCTATGGTCACCACCTTCTCCATCTTTGTGAGTCCTCTAAACTGGTGATCCTAAATGGCCTATCTTTCTTCCCAAGATTAGAGACTTTTACCTATTGGCCTCATAGTGGGGGTTTGAGTGTGGTAGGCTATATTCTTTATTTTTCTTCCTTCCTCCCTCTCATTCATAGCTTTACCATCTCCCACCTTCCCCTCATTGATCAGGTTTTCCTCAGCATCTTGGTTCATGTCACTTCCTCTTCCCACCCTCTACCTCCCATATCTCACTCCCTCATTATTTTTCTCTGCCCCCTACTCATTTTTACTTCTACGAGAGTGACCAAGACCTTTTCATCCTCCATCTAAGATGATTACTCTACTTTGATAGCTTTATTGATCATAGCCAGGTGTCCAACATGTTCCAAATTCTTACAGCTATGATTTGGGAGTCATCTCTCCTCTCTATCCCCTACCACCCCTCCCCTCACACCCCTAGATCCAAGTGGTGGAATACTTGTCCCATTAACTAATGGTATGATGATACCTATAAAACTTTCCACTACTCCTTGCACTTAGCCTTTGATTCTCATTCCCTCACTTTCACTAACTTATAGTGCTCTTACTATCACTTTCTTTACCATAAGAAATGATTATTCATTACCTCATGATGTAGGTGCCTCTGAAAGATGCTTACTCAGTATCCCAAGTTCTTTTGGTGCATCATGTTCCCCCATCACTCCCAAACCCCATCCACCCCAAACCTTCACTCCATCACCTCTCATGTTTCCATGCTTTATGACATTCCTAGTTAGCTTGCTCCCCATCCCATCCCACCTCCCCATTTTCACCTATTATCTACCTCTAGCATTTATGAGGCCATCAAACTTATGAGATGTAGTAGGTAGTTGATGAGGAGGGTTTTCAAAATGAGTTCTTCAAGCTAGGTGCCTTGATCTTGGGTCCTCTCCTCTCTACACTCTTTAATAGAGTGGTTTGTACTAGGTTTTCAAACTCTTGGTTGATACACACTATCCACCCAATCCATAAGTTTGGGTTGGTTTTGAACCCCAAAAAATACAACACCATCATGATCGGGCATACCTTTGCCAAATTTTATGCCACAACTTTAAGTACCATTGTTTCTAGAGAGCTAGACATGAGAGAATGTAGGGCCAAGGGTCTAGTAGGCTTTCAAGAAAACTACCAGACCATGGACCATATCTTCACATTATGAGCTATTATTGAGGAGGCTGACCATCACAAGATGGAAGTCTACTACTATTTTGTCAACTTTTTAAAGGCTTTTGACTCCATCCCTCATGTGACCCTTTTTCAAAGGATTGGAAATATTGGTATTTTTGAGATCCTATTGATAGTGATCATGAGGTTATATGAGAAGGTGGTTGGTGGAATCAAGACCTCTGAGGTCCTCTCTGATCCTACCTAGAGCACCATTAGGGTAAAGTAGGGGTTGCCCACTCTCACCCACCTTGTTTAGGATTTACATTGATGAGCTTGAGACCTTTCTCAATGACTCCTCTTCCTCAGGATATGACTACCATCTACACCAGTTACTAATCTCCATCCTTCTTTTTTCTAATGATGTGACTCTTTTAACTTCTTCTCTTGAGGGTCTCTAAAGGTTCCTTGATAGGCTTGCATCTTTTTGTGACCTAAGATAATTGGTTGTGAACTTGGAAAAGACTCGTGTTATGGCCTTCAACAGTTTGAAGACCTCACATCTCTATTTCCACCTCTAGGGTTGGGAAGTTGAGATTGCTTCATCTTACACATATCTTGGGGTTAAGATCTCTAGGCCTTGTTTTAACTTGTGACTTGTCATTCAGGCTTGGATCTGCAAAGCATTGGGTTCCTGTCATGTTGGAGAGACAGTGCTTTACACATCACTTCCAGGATACCTCACCTAAGTTATCCCTCCTAGATTCCTTAGTTAGACCCATAGTACTCTATGGCTTGGTGGTACGGGGACCTTCCCTTTTGGACTCAGATTGGGCCTTGATTAAGTGTATCCAAATTTTTCTCCTCTGTCAAATTATTAGATGCTAGAGATCCACCCCCCACACTATTATCTTGGTGGAGTTTGATGCACACCCTTTCAAACTAGTGGCCATTTTTGACCTAATTTGGTTCCTCCACTACCTTCATGGCTTTGTAGACTTTGTTAAAGGCTAACAAAAATACCCTTACTTGGCATATTGCTCTTCAATTTCTATTTTAGACTCTAATCATGCATCTAGGGTGCACTATTGGTACACTCAGGCTACTATCCTACTGAGATCAGTCAGCATAGACATCAACCATCTCCCTCCCTACTAGTTCTCACTAGATGTTCCAAATCACCTCCTCCCCTCTTAGAAAGAGCTAAATAGGTATATTAGACTTGAAATCTATAGACAATATATTATCTAGACCTAGGTTGATCCTCTAGGGGGTTTATGCTCAAGGATGACATTCTATGCTAAAGACTTCTTGAATTTTCAAGATAGGATCATTTGGCACCCAGACTACTTACATAGAAAAAATGGACCCATGCCCTAGATATCTCTCTTGGCTCCTTCAAGGTGGGCTCTCACTGACTCTGGATTTAGATCGACCACCATATTGATAGAGAGGATTGGGTTTGTAGACTTTGTACCATAAAAGAGTAGAATTTTAGACCCATTTCCTTTTCAAATGCCCCATATACTACTAGATCAGAGGGAGATTCTTTTGTTTGTTTAGAGAGTGCAGATTTTCTCAAATTTCTTTAGGTACATAGATCAATGTTTCCTTGTGCTCTATCTTTGTGAAGCCATATAGCTTTGCAACCATACTTTGTAGCTATATTTACCCAAGGGTTGGACCTAGGTATAGTTTATCACATCCTTCTTCTCACCCTTATCTCATGCCTAGGGTATGAAGCAACCATATAGTTTCTTATATACCAACCACTCTAGATTAGTGAAACCTCGTAGTACTCCTCTCCACCAGAGACACCCCTCCCATAGCACTCAGCGATAGAATAGAATACTTGGTTACCCCCATCCTTCTCATTCATTATTGTCTTTCTTCCCTTTAAAGAAGGATCCCTAAACCCTATTCTCATTCAGGGTAACTCTTTCTCTCTTCTTCATCCTTCTTTTTAGGTTTTGCTCTTGCTCTTTTATCACCACTATTTGGTGCTATCTTCTTGGTTGTAAGCTCCCAGCCCCAAAGACCCATGTTTTAGTCTCTTGTTGGACATTAATATTATCTTATCTTATCTTATCTTCACCATGTATACAATTCTACATGCCTATTTTCTCTCTAAAACTACCTATGCATACCTAAAAACCCTCATTACATGATCTAAATGACTCCATCCCTTTGTTTCATTTCCCATACATTATCACAGCCATCTAATGAGATCAGTCAGGCCTTAAAGTGGGTCTAACTAAAAAAAGTTCAAACTCAAACACCTGATCCCTCAAATCAATGTAATGGGCTCATTTCACTAATTAGATTCAAAATTAAACATTGCTTGATCATTCCTGAAACTTCAATTTCACTCTTTTGAAAACTTGTTATTTTCATGTCAGGAGGCCTTTGAGATGGATTTAAAAATTGACAAAATTATTTGACTAGGCCCTAAAACTTTGAATTCATATAAAATTCATATCAAAATATATTAATCACCAAATTTTCCCCCTTTCAAACTATTCCTACATTGAAACATGTCAGAAACAATAAATTGCATCTAGTTTTGACTTTGAAAATTGGTCAAGCAACCACTTGAGTAGATGAACTTAAGATGTTGGTAGATTCTTATAAGGATAATATGAAGATTCATTTTGGGCTCATGACAAATAACTGGGAAAATTTGGCAAGTGTGTGAAGTTGGGTTCTTGGAATTGCAGAATTGGGAACACTAACAGAATAGTGATTTTTACAAACAAAATAGACCTAAGAAAGTGTGCAAATAAATTCATGGAATATAGAAAATTGGTGCACTTGGAGAATTTTTAGTGTAGAACACAATGGTGAAATTAGTTTGGTTGCATCTATCAAAGTTTCAAGGTTATAACATCCCAAACAAGGCTTTTGATTAATCTACAAATTTGGTTACTAGTAAAACTTCATAAATTACATTTGGAATCGCATTTGAAAACTAGTCATATGGATTCTGTTGTCACAAAAGCTTGCACCCTTGTCCAAAGTCTTACTTAAGGACAACCTTGTGAAACATGGAAACAAATTCCAAGCTATGGGACTTGAACTATGAGGTTGAGTCTCCGAAGAAATCTGGCTTCCTCTACTATTAGGATGCACTTAAACTATTCTTCAAGAGAAAAGGGAGAAAGAATGCATGAAAGAAACTCCCTAATCTATTCTAAAGAGGTCATGTACTGAAATAGGGTGTTTAGACCAAACTCTGCCCATACATAGTACCATTATAATGATAGTCCACAGATATATGGATTCAGACTTGCTTTAATCTATTAATCATATATAGGTCAAACAACCATATGAGTGACACAAGGAAAAATTTCTTCACTTCTTATCATTCATGGGCCAAAAGAGATACAGGAATGTAGATTATAGATATTCATAGTACACCAAAGAGAGGTAAATAAGCTTGCATAATATATCGATGACTAAAAGAGCTAAGATAGAATGTCATATAACTTAGAGCCAAAATGGAATTTACAATAGCATGTTGAGGCAATACTAGAGTTATAGAGAAGATCCAACCCTAAGAAAGAGTACAATATTTTCTTTTATAGTGCAAGCATAACTTAAATAACTTCTATTGTAAGAAAAAATTCAACAACTACAATCAAATCTATAGAGAATAATCACTACAAAACTAGAAGATCTGATCACATCATGAATCCATACACGAGAAGATCACTTCTTTACCAAAAAATGCTCTAGGAGGTTAGGAATGGTGGTCATTAATTTATGACTGAATGGATGGATCAATAGGTGGTGGTGGAGTGTCTCTTTGCATTTACTAGACCTAGGAAATGATGAAAGTAGTTGCATAAGATCATAAAGATCAGTTCATAATCAAAGAGTTGCTTCCACTATCATTATTCTTGTGCAATTTAGTTATATTATTTTGTCAATTGGATTTAGCCATCAAGTCTTTCCAGGTGGACCAACAATTTCATACCATTATGTCACTCTATCAACAATTCAACTTATGCCTTGCATTTGACCATCTACAATCACAACCTCACCACCACCTTCCTTGAATAACAACTATTTCTTGCAAAACTATGACCATTAGTTCATTGCTACCTCACAACCCACCACTTACATTCCTCATTAATCATTGTGATCTTATGAAGGTTGAGTTTTGACTACATCCACACCATCGCCACTTTAACCCAAGGTTCCTTTCTAACCTTTGCAACCAACCAAAATAAGGGGAATCGCTTAATCACAACTCAAACCTTAACCACCTCCTTACCTATGATGATCATGCATTGGTTGTAGAACTTGGATGATCTAATGGTGCAAGATATGTCTTTGAAGCATTGAAGATCTGCCCTTCTCATACTATCACAACTTGAACCATAGTGCATTAACATAACCATAAGATCAAGCGAAAATAAAGCAATCATGTTTTCGCCATCTTGACCCAAGTTAACACTAGACAAATTACAACTATGTGAGTTTCATGGTCATGACTTAAAAAATTCTAAGGCATAATGTAAAATAGAGCCAATACTAAATTAAAAGCTTAGGGGACTGTTAAGTAGACTATTACTTGAATTTTATTTTTTGGCAGGAGGATATTTTGGCTAAATGATAGGCCAACACTAGAGAAAATATTAAGAAAGAATTATGAATTTATGATGAATTTCAGCTTTGTCTATTTGTGTAAATCTAGGGGCATAAGCTTTTGAAAGATGTCTGGGTAATCAACCATCAAGGGGTATGGGTTATGATTGGAGCAATTATGGATGAAACTAGAACACACAAAAATAAACTTGCAACAAACCAAAATAAAATTGGCAATAGGAACTTTCACTTCCTAGCGACTGAAGCTAAACTGAACCAAAGAAATAAACCAGGGCAATTCTGGTGATAGGAAATGTCACTTCCAATTAACACAAATTGTCATTTACTAGCAATAATAGTGTTAACAAATCTAATAATTCAAAAAATAAAACTCACAAATCTAAATAAGATGAAACTATAGATCGCAAATGTACATAAGGTTTGAATGAATAATTGATAAAGCAATAATTTCCCCAATGCACATTTGGTTTAACTTTCTACTCCATTTCTCTAATTAAATTATGACAATAACTACACAGAGATGATTCTAATATAAAACAAATTATTTCTTTATCATAGAAAATAATTGATTCTTTGAGCCAATCTTAAATCAAAATTATTTCATGTTATCAAAATTCATGGAATTTACATCACAAAAATAGAAACTAAAACAAAATAACACACAAAAACATAAAACATCACTGAGCTTTTGAGGAGTGGTTCCTTGCTCCTAGTCTACATGGTGACTAGAATAAAAAGCTTCCTTACACTAGTTTTCTCAGAAGAACTAAGTCTTTATTCTACATAAGAAAATAATACCATCTTCTTACATAAAAATCTGCAATATACAATAATTTGCACTGCTGAACTACTCCTCATCTACATTACATTGCTTTTATAAGAAGCTACAACAAATACATTTTAAAAATAGTTTATTGTTTCTTCTTACAACCAAAAAACTAAATAATATAATGGTCTACATAAGATCTTTACTGCTGCACATGGATTTAAAACAATATTGTTGTAAAAAAACCTAGAAATAGATACTTCATTTTTCCTCCAAAACACAAATGGTATGAAATCAATCTTGATTGTATATTGAGTTAGAGAAGTTATACATTCAGCTAGAAATATGGCCAAAATAGCAGCAAAATATAGGATGGATAATAACCACACAAATTCATTATGACATCTTGGCCATAATAGAAAATTATGAAATATTACGTGTAGAAAACTATCTATAATTTTCTTCTCCTTGATTTTCTAAAGATTTTGTGGATCAAGAATTTAATTGGGCCCATTCTGCACAATACCCATGTCTTATATTTTTGATATTTTGCCTCATTTGTCTACGAAATGCATCACAAAACTAACTACCCTTTTGTTGAGGATCAATTTGTTACATGATGTAAGAAATAGGAAATGGTATATTATTTTTATTTTCTCCAAAGTTTCCATAAATCATCCCATATGCTGAAGTGAAATGTAAGCATCTAATGCAAGATTCAATGTGGCAATAATAAGTGACAATAATAATAATGCTAATTAGTAAAAACAACCAGTAATTTATTTTTGTATTTTAATCCCAAAACCGTATTAAATACTACTTATGTATATTAGATCATAGAAACATAAAATAGTAAGATGGGATGAAATAGAATGGAAATGGAATAGGGAAGTGAGTGTGAAACTAAATAAAATGGATTAAAATATGGCATAGAATGGGTCATAAATGTCTCTCATCATTCCCCTCAACTTAGCATATTGCATGTCCCCATGCAATCATTATGATCATGAGGTCTTTCGTTTTAACTGGAAGCACTTGGATTTATGGCTTTAGATGTTGTCTCCACCCTAAACCATGACAACTAATATATAAACACAAATCCCTTTCTTCACATGATAGGATTTCTTATTTTTTCATCTTCATAGGGATATCTCTTTCAAATTTTCATAAGTTATTTCTCTATTCTCTTTTCTTTTGCTTTTTGTTTCAAATTTTGTATAGCATCATGGTTCAAAAGGTTACGTATAGGAGAAATTTATCTCAAATTGCACAAGAGGAATTTAAATAGGAAGAAAAAGGTGACATAAAGACAAAGAAAAGGCTATTGTGTGATGGATATAATGGATATCATGATGGGATTATTAAGGGTGATGGATGAAAGATAATAGGATGACATTCCTCCCCCTAACTTAAAGGTTGACTATCCATGGGAAACAAGGAGAGGATAGGGAGGGGTGTTGCATATTGATCAACATAATAAGCAATATAAATAAAGTTAAGAGATAAAATAATGAAAAATAAAATTGATTATTTTACCAACATGCATGTGCAGAGAGACCAAGGCTGGAACATTGAGAAACTAAGAAATAACTACCTCTAAAATGAATGAATTAGCAACAAGGAATGAAGAAAGGCATCTAGAATTGCAACACCATAAAAGATTGAAATCTCCAAAGAGCACACCACCAAAATGAATCATAAAACTAGGACAAAGAGGGAAACTTGACGAACCACCATCAAAAAGTGAAGCATTGTGTAGCATACATTAGGTAGCACCCTTCATTAAAAACTCCTCAAGTGAATAGGCAACATATACTATGGGTGATCAAAGATTTGAAGATCATGCTAATGAGGAGCAGAGCTACAAGAGTGAGCAATAGGAAGTTTCAAGAATGAAAGAACCACATAACTAATTAGGTGTTCTTGAAAAGAATGATTAGTAGAAAAATCAAGAACACCAATTATTACATTTGTCATTTTTTATTTTTTATTTTGCTAAATGCTGATAATGACAAATGACTATTGGCAAGCTAGTTTTCAATCACTCACCGCTTAATGGCATTGTAAATTAGTTTTCACTACTAAGAATTTGTTTTGAAGATAACATCTATGGGAAACCAGATTTTAGATATTAACTGGCCAACAATGCTCAAAGCTTTTCATTGTTGGATCTTTTATTGCTTTGTTTCTTTTTTCAATTGATTTGTTTTTTCCATTTTTTTTCCATTTTTTCATTTTTTTTAATAACTACATAGAATGACCAAAGAAAAATAAATGTGTACATGGATGATGAAAATTGATACCATCCAAAACTTGAGTTTTTTCCATGACCACACAGAAGACTATGTTGAAACTTGATTACTTCACAAACTTGAAATGATGACCAGGACTAATCTCCATAAAGTTGGGAAAAATGAAATATTTCACTACCAACCTTGATCTACGTATCCCATGCCACTGAATTTGAAAATTTTGTAAAGAGATTTAGAACATTCTAGGACAATTGGATGAAATGGATACTCACAAGGATGATGATACTAATATGACATAGTGCTTTGATAATGACAAAACTAGATCACCTAGCATGAAGTTGTGTTACATATCTAATCCTTGTAGAGAATGAGAGATATCCATTTCATGAAATAAATACACCTTTATTATCAAGGATAAGGTCATAGAGTGAAAAACCAATGATAGTCTCCAATGTGTCCATAAAACTTGAGAAAGGAGGAAACACAACTTTGAGGAAAGAGTGTGATGATCTGCAATGCCTTCAATTTTA
Source organism: Cupressus sempervirens (assembly GCA_028749045.1). NCBI lineage: Eukaryota > Viridiplantae > Streptophyta > Pinopsida > Cupressales > Cupressaceae > Cupressus > Cupressus sempervirens. The sequence continues at coordinate 528,146,108 of CM053783.1, read as the reverse complement.
TTTTTGTTGGATGTGTAGCTCAAAAAATCATGAATCTCATAGACTAAGTTGCATATTTTACTCCATGTGATAAATTACCAAAGAAAGGAAATATCATTTCAAGGTAATGAACACCTTATGCCAAAATCTTCTTGTGATCTCCAATAGTAAAGCACAAGTAAAATTGATATGTACCAGATAGCTAGTAATCCCACACAATGTTAACAAAGCCAACATAGTGTGTTATGCAATGCTTGTGTAGAAAAACAACTTTGACTGGTATTGTACCTCACCAGAATAATAGATCTATAACCTTCTTCTTGAAAATAAGCATATCAAGTATAGTAAAGCAATTTTATCCAATTAATAACCCTACCATTAAGTGAGTAATGCATTTATACAAATTGTAGGTAGAGTCATTAGTATAAATAAAAAATTTATAAAAATAAAAGAATGTGATTACAATGATTATACGAATGTCAATCAACATAAGAATACATACCTTGAATTGTTTAGATGTCACATGGTGAAGTTTTCTAAAAAGGACCAATGAAACAATCAATGAATCTTGATTTGAAATCATCCAAGAACCAAAAAATCAGAGGGATTCCCCCCAAACTTAACCTCATGCTACAAGGTCACAAAATCATTAGGATAACCAAAGAAATTAGGTAATTGTTATATAAAACACCCTCCCACTAGAAAATCAAATCTAAATTATAATTCACCCAATAATCACTTGGGGTTTCTTATGAAATGATTTAGCATTGGCCATATTCTTATTTCATATTACACCTTAAGATAGTTTTAAGTTGTGATTATGTGATTCACATGGTCGCAGTCAGTTAAATGCTAACCAAGGTAAAGATGGTGAAGGTGTGCTTTGCCTTTTATTCAATTGATCGCATGATTACATTGGCAAGTTATGGTTTAAGTTGTGACAGTGTAGAAAAGGTAGATCTTTAGTGCTTCAAGACATATCCTACACTATTAGATCATCCAAATCTACATAAGGCACATAATCATGGCAAATCAAAGGATAGCCAAGTTTTGAGTCACAATCAAGCAGTCTCCTTATTTCACTTGATCACAAGGGCCCAACAGTAATATCAACTCAAGGTGGAGACAATGAAAATGTGGTAAGATTTTAGCTTTTGTGGGGATGTAGTGGTTAGTAAGGAATTCTAAAAGAAACTTGTGAGATAGTGATAAATGACTAGATTATGGTTTCACAAGTAGTAACTATTATCCAAGGAAGAGGGTGGCGAGATTACGATCGCAGATGGTCAACATAAGGCATAGTGATCAGACTGGTGATAGAGTGGCATAATGATAAGAAGTTTTTGGTCCATGTAGCAAGATTCAATGGTTAAAACTCAATCAATCAAGAGTCATGGTTGAGTTGGAGGTTGGTGGCTATAGAAATAGTTCTTTGAATGATGAATCTAATCTTTTTGATCTCTTGTAACTACTCTCATTGATCCCTAGGCTTGATAAATGCAAAGGAGGTACTCTGCCACCATTGGTTGATCCATTCATTCAATTAGAGATTAAATAACCATAACTCTTGACCTATAAGAGATTTTTTTGGTACAAAATTGATCCTCTCATGTGTGGATTTATGCAATAGCTAGATCTTTTTAGCTTTGTAGTAACTATTCTTTGAAGATTTTATTTTAATGGTTGATTTCTTTACCTTGTGATGGAGGTCATCCAAGTTATGCTAAAACTATAAAGGTAGATATTGTACTCTTTCTAAGGGTCAAATCTTCTCTATTTTCTCTAGTATTACCTTGGCATACTAATGTAAATTCCCTCTTTTCCTTTGAATCATATGATTGTCTACCTTATCTCTTTTAACCATCATCATACTATGCAAGATTGCCTACCTCTCTCGATGTACTATAGATATCTATAATCTACATTTTTTGTATCTCTTTAGCCCATGAATGATAAGAAGTGAAGCATTTTTTTCTTGTGTCACTCATATGGTTGTTTGATCTTTATGTAGTTTACAAATTAAAGCAAGTTTGAATCAATATAGCTTTGGGTTGTCATAATGATAGTACTATGCATATATGGGAAGAGATTAGTCTGAATGTCCTATTTTGATGCATCACCTCATTAGAATAGATTAGTTAGTTGCTTTCATGTATTCCTTCTCCCTTTTCTCTTTAAGAATAGTTTAAGTGCATCCTAATAGTAGAGGAAGTTGGCCTTCTCTAGAGACTCAACCTCATAGTTCAAGTCCCACAACTTGGAGGTTGTTTCCATGTTTCATGAGGTTTTCCTTAGGTAAGACTTTGGATAAGGGTGCAAGCTTTTGTGATAATAGTTTTTGGCACTCCCGGTGGGACCTTATATTTTAAAATATTCCAAAGTTCACTGGCATGGGGAAAATATGCTTTGTTCATGTTGAGGAGATAGTACTGTCTTCAGTATAAATCCTTAGAGAGGTTCATTTTTTAGAAGTATTTGGTGACTCTAAGCTTCAAGCACATCTGGTTTCTAGACTAAAGTTGCTATGATTCATGTGCAAGAGACAAACAAGGGCATCTTCTAGAGGTAAGTTCCAATATCAAGAGCTTTCTCTCTCTAATTCAAGAAGAAAATTTAGAGTATCCTTATCACTAGTTAGGAGCATGTTAATAACACATACCCTACAAGATCTATCTCCACTCCTCCTATTGTTAGGTCTCATCCCAGAGTATCATCTACTCATATCAATAGAACCCTTGATTATATGGCTAGAGCTCACACTTTCACCACTTATAATGGTGGGAGCCCCCTCTTATTAGCCCAAAGGCATGACATACCAGTATCAGCTCTTAAAAGTGTACCTAATTTTACTGGTGAAACCTCCACATCCCTTATTGAATATTTTCAAGAAGTGTCTAATACCTGTAATATTCATGGCATCACTAAGGATGATGTAGCAGTTAGACTTATGGCCTCATCCTTGAAAGGGAAGGCAATACAATGGTATAGAGGTTTACCTCATAACTCTAATACTAATTGGGATGGGTTAGGGGCAACCCTATGCAAGCATTTTGAGCACAAAAGTGACCACCTGTCACTTTTAGAGAAATTGACAACTATCAAGAGGGCCCCCCAAAAATGTATGATTGATTTCAATTATAGATTCCAGAAGATGTGGGACAAAATACCCACTATGGTGAAACCCTCTCTCGGTAATGCATTCATGTATTATCTCATATCCTTCAACAGTGATATTGCTACCACTTTGCAATCTATGGGGGACACTTTACCAAATGCTTATGAGATTGCCATAAGAGCTGAAAATATTTTGATACGGAGGGAAGTTAGCTCCAATTCCCCCAATTACTTTCTTCCCTAACATGCCTAATCATCAACCTACTATGGCTCCTATTCATGTCTCCTTTGTAATTCAACCTCTTTTTGTGGTTCCAATAGCCTCTACATCCTCTAGTGGAGTTGATATGATTGAGGCTATGATGCAGACATTGATGCAGAATGGAGATAGAAGGATGTTGGATCAAGAAAAGAAGATGGAGGAAAATAGTGCATTAGTGCAAAAAATGGGAAATGAGTTGGTGACCATGAAGAGCCAACAAGCTCAAAATAATAAGCCTCTCCAACTCTAGAGTCAAGGTCCCTTTCATGGTAGATCTCCAAACTAGATTCATGCCCCCTATGATCAAAATAGACCTATTGATCACCCTCACAATCAAAATAGACCTATCAACCAACCCTAGTCTTCAAACACCAAAATAAATAGGGCCTTATTCCCTTAGAATAACCTTGCCTAAGATCAAGATTTTTTCCCTTCTTGTTACTACCCCTATGGATACCACATGTGTCAAAAGGAAGAATCTTACTTTTCTTTAACTATACTAGAGTGAGTGGTTGTCTAGTAGCACAATGCTATTCAACCTATTGATACCTTTTAGTAGGATGATTGTTCTTTTATGAACTGCCTAGTAGAAGAGCATGGTAATGTAAATCAGTATTCCTATGCTTACAATACTAGGATAAAGAAAAGAGCTATGGAGGAGATGGCTCCTCAACCTCCTAATCAGACTTCCACATCAAGTGCAACACCACGTATACAAGCAATTTCCCAACAACAAAGCAAATCAACCTGCCAATGCTTCTCAACAACAAAGGTAGGGTGAAAGCATAGATGATGTGAACAACCCACATACTATCCCACCTCAGGCTTCTACTTCCAAGACTCCCACCAAAACATATAATATTCCTTTTAGTATGGTAGAGAAGATGAGGAAGAGCAATGTAAACATTTCTATGTGGGATGATGTAACTACTGTACCATCATAAAGGAGGCTATTGCAGTAGGAGTTGGAAAGTATTGAACTCAAAGATCAGCCACCTAGCATGAAGAATTTTGTGAGCTTGGCACAACCATAGAAGGAAATGGAAATAAGAAAAAAGGTTAGACCTCCTCCTTTTTATGTTTCTTTGATTATAGGAGATAAGCTAGTCTACAACTTTATGATTGCTTCAGGGGCCAATAATTCAGTAATGACCAAGAGTGTTTTTGATACCTTAGAAATGAAATATGAACCCATTATTGAAGATGTGTTGCAATTAGATGGTAGTACTATCAAGACTATGGGAATCCTTAGGAATGTTGAAATGGCCTTACATTCATGTCTAGATTGCACTATAGTTCGAGATATATCAATTACTGAGGTCAAGCCACACTTTGCCATTTGTCTTTCAAGAGACTTCACTACTCAAATAGGTGGCTACATATATTCTAATTGGTCATATATGTTTTTCAGAACTAGATATGGAACCAAGGCTTCAATCAAAGTAGAACCATTAGCTCTCCACCACATTGAGTTCTACACTTCTAATCTCATCAATATGAATTGAACCATCTTGGAAATAGATGAAAATGATACAAAAAATAAGCCTATCACTTCTTTAGCTAATACACCTATTTTCCTCTTGGATGAGTGGGATAATTCCTATCAGTTTGATCTTATATCAGAAACCCTAGAGATTGGTTTGGGCATCTATTGCTTATTAGAAAAGGATGTTCTTGTCCCTAACTTGATGAAAGCCAAAGAAGATACAAGTGGAATATGGAGGATGTATTTTGATGGATCTAGAAATAAAAATGGGTTAGGGACTAGTGTAATGTTGGTTTCTCCTACATTAGAAAAGTACTATTTCTCATTTAGGCTACAGTTTAGTTGTACTAATAATGTAGCCAAATATGAGGTATTGATTTAGGTCTCTTACTTGCTAGAAAAAGAGGAATCCAAGCATTTAGTGTGTATGGGGATAATAAGCTAGTGATCAATCAGGTAAGAAATCAAAATGTCACTAAGAATAATTTTCTCAAGTCGTACAAGCATAGAGTGTGGGATTTACTTGAAGGTTTCAATACATTTAATATTCAAAGCATCCCTAGAAGAGGAAACAGACATGCTAATAGACTTGCAGTAGTGGGTGCATCTTATGATGTCCCAAGGAGCTTTGAAGATGAAAGGAAGTAGAAGAGTAAAGTGGTGGTTAGACCCACCATCCCTGATAATGATGCCAATTGGCAAGTCTTTGAATTTGATGCACAAATTGTGAGTTTCTTGTAGAATGAAGTAGAGTTCTTGGATAGAAATCAATTGAGATTGCATGATCAATATGGTGATCAAATCATCAACCTCAACTCCAAAAAATTTCCTAAGGGTCTCATTACCTTAGAAAGTGTCTTCAACCCTAATGACCAAGTAAGGGAAAGAAGCATTAATTTTGCTGCAAACAAAGGAGACCATGTGCCAATTATGGTTACTAATAGAAGGACACTAAACATGTGAAAAAAATGTTCTAAAATTGAGCAAGAAAGTTTTGTCTTTCTATGTCAAGAATTTAATGATTTATTTTCTTGGACATATGATGATTTAAAGAGGTTTGACCCTAGTTTGTTTCAACATACTATAGACTTGGTGGATAATGTCAAGCCTGTTAGGTAGTAACAGAGGCCAGTAAACCCCAAGATTGAGCCCCTAATGAGAAATGATTTGTCCAAATTAATTGAAGCTAATATCATTTTCCCTATCAAGCACTCCTCTTGGGTGGCAAACCTTGTCCCTATTAGAAAAAAGAATGGAGGGATTAGATTGTGTGTAGATTTTAGGGATCTTAACCAAGCCTTCCTCAAAGACCATCATCCACTCCCTTCCATGGGGAAAATATTGTCCAAGGTTAGTGGTTCAAAGAGATTATCCTTCTTGGATGGGTTATTAGGCTATAATTAGGTGTTAGTTAAGGTAGCTGATAGATACAAAACTACTTTTACTATCAAATGGGGTACCTACGCCTATAGCAAGATGCCTTTTGGATTAACAAATGTAGATGCTAAATTTCAAAAAGCAATGGAGATAGCCTTAAAAAATATGATTGAGAGGTTTGGGTTAGTCTACCTTGATGATATCATAGAATATTCTTAAAATGTAGCAAAACATTTCGATCATCTCAGACAAGTGTTTACAAGATGTAGAGAGTATAGAATATCCTTGAATCTAAGAAAGTGTGTCCTCACAACTAATCAAGGGAAACTATTAGGACACATTGTATCTAATGACGGTCTAACTTTTGGTCTAGAAAGGATAGAGGAAATACTTTCCCTTTCTCTTCCCAGTCACAATAAAGCTCTACAAAGTTTTCTAGGTAGAGTAAATTTTGTGAGAAAGTTTATTTCTAACCTAGCTACCATGGTGAAACCTCTTACAGTTATGCTCAAAAATAATATGGCCTTCTTATGGACCAAGGAAACGAAAGAAATTTTTGAAAAGATCAAAGAAACCATAGCTTCAGTTCCTACTCTCACTAATCCAAATTTTGATAAGGATTTCATTCTATATACCTTAGGAGGTGAGTCAAGTATTTCTATTGTATTGACACAGCTAAATGAAAAAAATGAAGAGCATCCTATTGCTTTCTTTAGTGAAGGAATCAAGGAATATGAAAATAAATATAGCTATGTAGAAAAGTAGGCCCTTGCAATCAGAAAAGCTTTAAATAAATTTAGACACCTATTGTTTCATAACAAAATCTATTTGTTGGTTCCTCATGCTAGTGTAAAGGATTTCTTTTTAAGAAAAGATATTAGTGAGAAAAGAGTTGGTTGGATCACCAAGGTAATGGAATATGATGTGGATATTCAAATCACCAAACTAATTAGGGAAAACAAGTTGTGTGAATAGATGATCTCATCTCATGAGACTGATGAGAAGGTTGTCCTGGTATTGGCAGAACAACAGGAGGCAAGAAGTGGTAATCTAAGAAGTTGGATAGATGATATGAGGACCTTCTTAGTTAGGAATGTGTATTCTCAAGGGTTGGACAAAGCTAAAAGGAGATAGTATAGGTTTTAGTCTATTTCTTATGCTACAATTGATGTTGTTCTATTTAGGAGAGACTTCAATGGAGCCCTACTAAGATGTATTGATGTTGATCAAGCAGAAATGGTAGTTAAAGAGCTTCATGATGGTCCTAGTGGTAGTCACTTTTTAGCAAAAACCATTACAATACAAATTATGAGAGCCAATTACTATTGGCCATCCTTGTTCAATGACTATCATAGGCATGTAAGGAAGTGTGGGAAGTGCACCTTCCTCTTAGGTAAATAGAAGCTTGTGGCTATCCCACTTCACCCCATCTAGGTTGATCAACCTTTTTCTCAATGGGGATTGGATTTTATTGGCCCTATTAACCTGCCTTCCAAATTTGGTCATAAGTGGATTCTAATTTCCATGGATTATTTTACAAGATGGATAGAGGTAATAGCCTTGAAAGACTCTACAAAAGCTTCAATTGTAGAATTCCTTAATGGAAATGTCACAAGGTTTGCTGCCCTTCAACTATCATTTCAAATAATGCTAAATCATTCATAGGAGCTCAAATCTATACATGGGTACTTGATCATGGTATTTACTTGAGCACATCTCCCAATTATTATCCTCAAGGAAATGGTTTAGCTGAATCACCTAATAAAAATTTGATCAGAATTATCAAGAGGACTGTTAATGACAACCAAAGGTGTTGGCACTAGAAACTGAAAACTATCTTGTGGGTTGACAAAATAACACCCAAAAGAGCCACAGGAAATTCTCCCTTTATGTTGGTCTATGGTAGGGAAGCTAGGCTTCCTATCTCATTAGATTTTCTTTCTCTTGAGTTGGCTCATGAGTTGGAATTAATTGAAAAGTATACCATGACTATAAGAATTACAGACCTAATGGAGCTAGAGGAGAAAAGAAGTCAAGTAATCTAGACCTCAGAGACACATCAATAATAGATGAAGAAGAGTTTTGATAAGAAGGCTAAGGCCAAATTTTTTAGGGAAGGTGATCTTGTGCTTAAGTGGGATGTAGATAGAGAAAAATCAGGGAAACACTCAAAGTTTGATGCCTTATGGAGTGGTCCTTATGTAATCATCAGTTGCAAACAATCTAGTGCTTTCTAGTTGGGTAGGCCTAATGGTGAAGTCTTACCTATTCTAGTTAATGGAATATATCTTAAGCCTTGTTCCTAATGGATTTCATTTTATTTATATAGTCAAATTAGTTTTCTTTCTTGTTCTTTCTTGTTTCCCAAGAAGTGTACATGCACATTTTTTGTTTAGAGGGTATTTTTAGTTTTTGCAAGATGTAGAAGAAAGGAGCATGTTATGGCCCAGAATACAATAGAGGTGGTAAATTGATGAGCTCCATATTTTTAGAGACTTCATAGCCCAATGGATCTTTGGATGGTCACTGGTCATATGCTGAGTAGGCTTGCATCCCCTCTGAGTTGCCAAAAATGTTAACTAAAACAACCTCCCACAAGAAAATCAAATTTAAATTATAATTCACCCAACGGTCACCTATAGTTTCTTATGAAATGATCTAGCATTTTCCATATTCTTATTTCATATTACACCTTAAGATAGTTTTAAGTTATGATCATGTGATTCACATGGTCACAATTAGTTAAATGTTGAGCAAGGTCAAGATGGAAAAGGTGTGCCTTGCCTTGTATTTGCTTGATCACAAGATTACACTGGCATGCTATGGTTTAATTTGAAATAGTGCAAAAAATATAGATCTTTAGTGCTTCAAGACATATCCTATGCTATTAGAACATCCAAATCTACAAGAGGCACATAATCATAGTAGATTAAAGGATAGCCACATTTTTAGTCGTGATTGAGCAGTTTCCTTCTTTCACTTGATCACAAGGGCTAGATAGTAACATCAACTTAGGGTGGAGATAATGAAAATGTGGTCAAATCTTAGCTTTTGTGGGGACACAATAGTTAGTAAGGAATTCTAAAGGTAGGTTGTGAGGCAATGATAAACTATTAGGTCACAGTTTTGCAGGTAGTAACTATTATCCAAGGAAGAGGGTAGCAAAGTTATGATCATGGATGGTCAAAGAAAGGTGTAAGGATTGAACCAGTGACATAGTGGCATAATGATAAGAATTTTTTCCTCCACATCGCAAGTCTTGATGGTTAAAACTTAGTCAATCAAGAGTCATGGTTGAGTTGAAGGTTGGTGGTTGCAGAAATAATTCTTTGAATGATGAATCTAATCTTTATGATCTCCTATAACTACTCTCGCCAATCCCTAGGCTTGATAAATGTAAAGGAGGTACTCCACTACACTTGGTTGATCCATTCATTTAGTTAGAGATTAAATAACTATCACTCCTAGCCTCTTAGAGATTTTTTTGGTGTAAAAGTGGTCCTCTCATGTGTGGATTTACTTAATAGCTAGATATTTTTATCTTTGCAATAACTAGTCTCTGAAGATTTGATTGTAATGGTTAATTTCTTTACCTTGTAAGGGAGGTCATCAAGTTATGCTAGAACTGTAAAGGAAAATATTGTACTCTTTCTGAGGCTCATATCTTCTTTGTTTTCTCTAATATTGCCTTGGCATAATACTATGAATTTCCTCTTTTCCATTGAATCATATGACTATTTGCCTTATCTCTTTCAACTGTCATTGTACTATGCAAGCTTTCCTACCTCCCTCGATGTACTATGGATATCTATAATATGCATTTTCTATATCTCTTTGGCCTATGAATGATAAGAAGTGAAGCATTTATTCCTCATGTCACTTGTATGGTTGTCTGATCTTTATGTAGTTTACAGATTAAAGAAATTTTGAATCTGTCTATCTTTGCATTGTCATATTGAAGTATTGTGCATGTATGGGTAGAGACTAGTTTTAACACCCTATTTTGGTGCATCACCTCATTAGAATAGATTAGGTAGTTTCTTTCATCTATGCCTTCTCCTTTTTCTCTTCAAGAATAGTTTAAGTGCATCCTAATAGTAGGGGAAGTTGGCCTTCTCTGAAGACTCAACCTCATAGTTCAAGTCCCACAACTTAGATGTTTTTTCCATGTTTCATGAGGTTTTCCTTAGGTAAGACTTTGGACAAGGGTGCAAACTTTTGTGACAATAGTAACACAAAGAGAGTAACACATCATTAGAATTTTGTGAGCCTTTTTGAATGATAGATAAATCAAATATTTCAATAATTCAATGGATGTACTCCCAAATTAACTGTAGGTTAGAAAAGCGTAGGGAATTTTAATTATCCAAGGAATCAAGAAATGGATTTAGTACTTGTTATCAATGAATGATCATCGTAAGATACAAGAACCAAGAATGAAGAATACATGGATATTAATACTTTGATCCTTGTTAAATAAATCATCCATAGTTTATTTGGTCATCTGAGGACAATGGAAAGAATCAACAATGAGGAATAACAATCATCCAATTTAACATTTTGGCCATTAATTCATAGAATCCCTTATAATTATGCTTAATTAATTATTGGTCCTAAATCAACAAGTATGTGAGGGATACACATTTTAACCATAGGCCTCCACATATCAATATGTATAAGTACAAAAATAAAATATAGATCTTGGAGGATCTGGCAACATGTTTGTGCAATATGAAATGCATATGGTTTAATATTACTTAGTGAATGATTAACATAAACACACATGCTTATGAGTCCACTAATTAAAATTGATGTACTTTGAAGTATGGGCTCATTTGTGGGTATTTGGAATTCACTAAGTGGAAAAGAAGAACAAAGTTGATTATAATTCAATAAAAATATTGTTCTTCTAATTTAATTAAACCAAAATCCCATTCCTTAAATGCATCGATAAATGCCAATGTTGATTTACCAAATTCAAGCACATCATTATATTGTATAGGGATCCTTGAAAGCTTGATATTATATGTATTTCAAACTACCTTATTATAAAGTGTTGTATGAGGCAATATCGTTTCCTTTGGTGGATATGGTGGAGTGGGTAGAATATGATGTGAATGGGATAATGAATATGGTAAGAAGTGTGAATGAGATAAAGTAGATGGGAATAAGTAGGATAGGTGGAATGAGGATGGTAGAGATGGGTATAGTTGTTGTTGTGGGTGTGCTTGATTCCATTTATCATGCATATTATGTAAAGAAGTGTGTTTTGAAGAAACATGTTGGGTTTGTAATGAAATAGAGTGACAATACCTGTTACCAACATAATGCATACTATGATCTTCTTGATTTGGCATTTCAAATATTTCATAAGTTACAAAGAATACTTGTTCACTTCCACCTTATCATGGTAAGGATCACAAATAGCTTTTTCCTCATTCACCATGTGTCCTTTGTTTTTCAAGCATATGGGTCATCTTTCCTATAGCAATTAGAATAACAGGCAATTAAATTTTCATCCTCAAAATCACATTGGTCTAAGAATTCATCAATAATTTTCTCATGTTAAAACATAGAGATATAATTATCACATATGTGTGATTATGAAGATCAAGAGCATCTAAATTGTATTTATTAGGTAGAGAAGGTATAAAGATATCACCTTTAGTCAACATGATTTCCCCTGCAATTTCTTCTTCTTTTTTTAAATTTGAAGGTGGGGGTATGGGGGACGAGACCAAGGTGCTCCTTGCTTTCCCTTCAAATTTTTCATTTTTAAAACATTTTGCACCTAAAATTGATGTACTTGAAAAACCTTGAAAATGCATCATTTTAAACATTTTTTCTTCCAAATAGCTTCTTTTCTTTACCAACAATAACTCACAACAACTAGTGATAATGTTAAATTGAAATTGACTTCTAATAACTACTTGCATCTATATGATTTAAGCAACATAAATTCAGATTAATTACTTAAGCAAGTCTACCAATTGCAAAAGTTTTCATCCAAATGCATTGTACCTAACTCAACTCATCAACTAATATGCCTTTGACACCTTTCCTCGGCAACGGTGCCAAAGTGATAGGCCAATACTGGGGAAAATATTAAGAAAGAATTAATAATTTATGATGAATTTTAGCTTGGTCTATTCATGTCAATCTGGGGATGTAATCTTGTGAAAGGTGTCCGGGTAATCTACCATCAAGGGGTGTGGATTATGAGTTGAGAAATTATGGATGCAACTAGAACACATAGAAATAAACTTGCAACAAACCAAAATAAAATTGGTGATAGGAACTTTAGTTCCTAGCGATAGGAACTAAACTAAACCAAAAAAAAAAAAACCAAGGCAATTCTAGTGACAGGAAATGTCAATTCCTGGTGATAGGAACTATCATTTACTGGAAATAATAATGTTAATAGATCTAATAATTTAGAAAATAAAACTTGCAAATATAAATAAGATTAATCTATAGACCACAGATGTACATAAGGTTTGAATGAATAATTTGATAAAGCAATAATTTCCCCAATGCACATTTGGTTTAACTTTCTACTCCATTTATCTGATTAAATTATGATCACAATAACTACATAGAGGGATGATTCTAAATTAAAACAAATTATTTCTTCATCCTACAAAATAATTGATTCTTCAAGCCATTCTTAAATTAGAATCATTTCATCTTATTAGAATTCATGGAATTTACATCACACACATGGAAACTAAAATAAAATAACACACAAAAACATAAAACATCATTGAGCCTCTGAGGAGTGGGCCCTTGCTCCTAGTCTGCATGGTGACTGGAATAAAATACTTCCTTAAACTAGTTTGCTTAGAAGAACTAAGTCTTTATTCCACATAAGGAAATAATACCATCTTCTTATATAAAAATATGCAATATACAATCATTTGCACTACTTAACTACTCCTCATCTACATTATATTACTTTTATAAGAAGTTGCAACAAATACATATTTAAAAATATTTTATTGTTTATCCCTACAACCAAAAAACTAAATAATATAATGGTCTACATAAGACCTGTATTGATGCCCATAAATTTAAAACAATATTGTTGTAAGAAAATCCATAAATAGATACTTCATTTTTCCTCCAAAGCACAAATGGTATGAAATGAATCTTGATTTTGTATTGAGATGGAGAAGTTATGCATTCAGCTAGAAATATGGCCAAAACAATAGCAAAATATAGGATGGATAATGGCCACCCAAATTCATTATGACATCTTAGTCGTAATAGAAAATTATGAAATGTTATATGTAGAAAACTATCCATAACTTTATTCTCCTTGATTTTCTAAATATTTTTCCACATGAGGATTTAATTGGGCCTATTCTACACAATACCCATGTCTTAGATTTTTGATATTTTGCCTCATTTGTCCACAAAATGTAATGCAAAACTGACTGCCCTTTTGTTGTGGGTGAATTTGTTACATGATGCAAGAAATAGGAAATGGTATATTATTTTGATTTTCTCCAAAGTTGCAATAAATCATCCCATATGTTAAAGTGAAATGTAAGCATCTGATGCAAGATTCAATGTGGCAATAAAAAATGACAATAATAATAATGCTAATTAGTAAAAACAACCAATAACTTATTTTCATATTTTAATCCCAAAACCATATTAAATACTACTTATATATATTAGATCATAAGCAACATAAAATAGTAAGATGGGATGAAATAGAATGGAAATGGAATAGGGAAGTGAGTATGAAACTAAATAAAATGGATTAAAAGATGGTATAGAATGGGTCATAAATATCTCTCATCACTAACATTTATGGCAACTTAGAGGGGATGTAAGCCTACTTAGCACATGACCAGTGGCCACTAAAAGATCCATTGGGCTATGGAGTCCCTAAAACCATGAAACTAATCAAATTTTTCACTTTTGTTGCATTTTGATCCACAACATGTTTTCTTCCTCTGCAACTTGAAAAAAACTTAGAACCAAGACTCTTTGCTACAAAAAAAACATGTGCCCATGCACTTCTTGGAAAATAGGAAAGACTAGGAAAGCAAAACTACTCTAACTATGTACATGAACATTTATTTTCATCAAAAATAAGGCTTGAGATATATTCCATTGACTAGAATAGGCAAGATTTTAGGCCTGCTCAACTGGAAAGCATTAGCTTTCTTGCAACTGATGATTACATAGGGACCACTCCATAGGGCATCAAACTTTTAGTGCCTCCCTACTTTTGCTCTATCTACATCCCATTTCAGCACAAGATTACCTTCCTTGAAATTTTGGACCTTAGCCTTCTTATTAAAGCTCCTCTTCATCTATTGTTAATGTATTTCTAAGCTCTATATTGCTTGACCTCTTTTCTCCTCTAGCTCCATCAAATCTACCATTCTTATAGACATAGCATCATTTTCAATTAATTCCAATTGATGAGCCAACTCAAGAGTAGGAAACTCTAGTGAGACAAGAAGCCTAGCTTCCCTGCCATATACTAACATGAAAGGAGAATTTCCTACGGCTCTCTTGGATGTTATTCTATTAGCCCAATGGGTAGTCTTCAATTTTTGGTGCCAACACCTTTGTTATCTTCAATAGTTCTCTCAATGATTCTAATCAAATTTTTATTGGATGACTCGTCTAAACCATTTCCTTAAGGGTAGTAATTGGAAGATGTGCTCAACTAAATATCATGATCAACTTCCCATGCACAAATTTGAGCTCCTGTAAATAATTTAGCATTATATGATATTATGGTAGAAGGTGCAACAAATCTTGTGATAATTCCATTAAGGAATTCTACAACTGAAGCTTTTGTAGAGTCTTTCAAGGCTACTACCTCTGTCCACCTTGTAAAATAATCTATAGTATCTAGAATCCATTTGTGACTAGAGCTAGAAGGCAGATTAATAGGACCAATAAAATCTAATCCCCACTAGGTAAAATGTTGATCAATCTGGATGGGTTGAAGTGGAAGGGTTGCAAGTCTCTGTTTACTTGAGAAGAAGGCACACTTTTTGCACTTCCTTACATACCTATGGCATTCATTGAACAAGGATGGCTAGTAGTAACTAACTCTCATGATCTTCATTATAGTGGTTCTTGTTAAAAAGTGGCCACCACTAGGACCATCATGAACCTCTTCAACTATCCTCTTTGCTTGATATGCATCAATACATCTTAGTAGGGCTCCATTGAAGTCTCTCCTAAAAGGAACATCACCAACTATAGCATAAGGAATAGACTACAATCTAAATTGTCTTCTTTTAGCTTTATCCAATCCTTGAGGATATCCATTCATAGCTAAGAAGTTCTTCATATCATCTATCTAACTCCTTGGATTGTCATTTCTTACCTCTTGTTATTCTGCCAACACCAAGAAAACTTCTTCATTAGGCTCATGAGATGAGATCATCTATTTTCACTTTCCCTTCCTCCTTATCAATTTGGTAATCTGAATATTCACATAATACTCTATTACCTTGGTGATCCAACCATCTCTTTTCTTGCTAATGTCTTTTCTCAACATGAAATCTTTAACACTTTTGTGAGGAACCAAAAAATGGATTTTGTTATAAGATAGTAGGTGTCTAAATTTCTTCAAGGCTCTTCTGACCACAAGGGCCTACTTTTCCACATAGCTATACTTATTTTTGTACTCTTAAACTCCTTCAATGAAGAAAGGAATAGGCTGCTCTTTATTTTTATCATTTAATTGAGTCAAAATAGATGAAATACTTGACTTGCCTCCTACGGTGTGAAGAATGAAATCCTTATCAAAATTTGGATTAATGAGAGTAAGAGCTAAAGCTATGGTTGCTTTGATCTCTTCAAAAATTACTTTTCCTTCCTTGGTCCATGAGAAGGCTATTTTTTTTTAGCATAGCTATAAGAGGTTTCACCATGGTAGCTAGGTTAGGAATAAATCTTCTCACAAAATTTATTCTACCAAGAATACTTTGCAAACCTTTCTTGTGACTAGGAAGAGAAAGGAAAAGTATTGCCTTTGTTCTCTCTAGATGAATAGTTGGACCATTCTTAGATACAATATGTCTTAATAATTTCCCTTGATTAGTGGCAAAGACACACTTTCTTGGATTTAAAGATACTCCATACTCTCTACACCTTATAAACACTTGTTTGAGATGACCAAATTGCTCTGTTGTATCCTTTGAATATATTGTAATATCATCAAGGTAGACTAACACAAAACTCTCAATCATATTTTTGAAGGCCATCTCCACTGCTTTTTGAAATGTGGCACCTACATTTTTCAGTCCAAAAGGCAGTTTACTATAGGCATAGGTGCACCATTTGGTAGTGAAAGTAGTTTTATATCTATTAGATCTTTTGACTAACTTCTAATTATAACCCAAGAATCCATCCAAGAAGGAGAATCTCTTTGAACTACTAACTTTTGACAATATATGTTCTATGGAAGGGAGAGGATGATGATCTTTAAGAGAGGCCTAGTTAAGATCCCTAGAATCTACACACAGTCTAATTTCTCCATTATTTTTCCTAACAGGGACAAGGTTTGCCACCCAAGACGAGCACTTGATAAAGAAAATGATATTGGCCTCAATTAATTTGGATAGCTCATCATTAGGGGCTCAATCTAGGGGTTTATTGGGCCTCTATTTTTTCCTAATAGGCTTAACATTATCCACTAGATCTATAGTATGTTGAAATAGACTAGGGTTGAACCCCTTTAAATCATCATATGTCCAAGCAAATATATCATTAAATTCATGACATTGATGAACAAATTTTCTTTCTCAACTTTAGAACATACCTTCCCTGTGCTTAATGTCCTTCCATTAGCAACAGTGATTGACATATGATCTCCTTTATTCACAACCAGATTCATGCCTCTATTCCTTTCTTGGTCATCAAGGTTGAAGACACTCTCCAAGGTAATGAGACCCTTAGGCAATTTGTTGGATTTGAGGTTGATGATATGATCATCATATTGATCATGCAATCTCAACTGGTTTCTATTTGAGAATAGTGCTTCATTCTACAAGAAACTCACAATTTGTGCATCAGACTTAGAAACCTGCCAATGGATATCATTATCAAGGACAACGGGTCTGACCATCACTTTAATCTTCTTATTTTTCTCATCTTTGAGGCTCCTTGCAACATCATAATATGCACCCACTATCGCAAGTTTATCAGCATGTTTATTTCCTCTTTTGGGGATACTTTGAATATTAAATGCATTGAAATCTTCAAGAAAATCCCACACTCTATGTTTATAAGACTTGAGAAAACTAGTCTTAGTAACATTTTGATTCTTGACCTAATTGATCACTAACTCACTATTCTCATACACACTCAATACTTGGTTTCCTCTTTTTTGAGCAAGTAGGAGACTCTGATTCAATGCCTCATACTTGGCCACATTATTAGTACAACTAAATTGAAGCCTAAATGAGAAGTAGTACCTTTCTAGTGTAGGAGAAACGAATATTACACCAGCCACTAATCCATTTTTATTTCTTGATCCATCAAAATACATATTCCATATCCCACTTGTGTCTTCCTTGGTTTTCATTAAGTTGGGGACAAGAGCATCCTTTACTAATATGCAATAAATACCCAAGACTATCTCTAAGGTTTCTAATGTAGGATCAAACTGATATGCATTAGCCCACTCATCAAAGAGGAAATTGGGTATATTAGCTAAAGAAGTGGTAGACTCATTTTCTATATCATTTTCATCTATTTCTAGGATGCTACAATTCATATTGATGAGATTAGGAGTGTAGGGCTCAATATGATGGAGGGCTAATTCTTTCGCTCTGATTGAAGCTTTGGTTCCATATCTAGTTCTAAAAAACATATATGACCAATCAAAAGATATGTAACCACCTAGTTAAGCAGTAAAAACTCTTGAAAGACAAATGGCAAAGTGTGGCTTAGCCTCAACAATCGATATATCTTGAAATATAGTACAAATTGGGTATGCATGTAAGGCCATTTCAACATTTCTAAGGATTCCCATAGTCTTGACAATACTACCCTCTAACTACAACACATCCTTAACAATGGGTTCATATTTCATTTCTAAAATATCAGCAACACATTTGGGGATTACCAAACTACTAGCCCCTAAATCAATCATGTAGTTATGAACTAGCTTATCTCCTATAATCATAGAAACATAAAATAGAGGAGGTCTAACCTTTTTTCTTATTTCTACCTCCTTTGATGGTTGTACCAGACTCACATGGTCTCCATGTTAGGCAGCTAATCTCTAAGTTCAATGCTTTCCAAGTCTTGTTGCAGCAATCTCCTTTGTGATGGTATAGTAGTTACAACATCCCACATAGAAATGCTCACATCGGTCTTCCTCATTTGAACTACCACACTAAAAGAATCATTAGATGTTCTAGTAGAATCCTTAGAAGTAGAAGTTTGAGGTGTGATAATCTACAGGTTATTCACAATATCTCTACTTTCTCTTGGCTTTTGTTGTTGAGGGGCATTGGTTGGTTGATTCACATTGTGTTGTTGGGCAACTGCTTATACATGTGGTGATGCACTTGATGTTGAAGTATAATTAGGAGGATGAGGAGAAACCTCTTCCATAGCTCTTCTCTTGCTCCTATAATTGTAAGCACAGGAATCTTGGTTTACATTACCATGCTCTTCCACTAGGCGGTTCTTGAAAGAACAATCATCCTATTAAGAAGTATTAGTAGGTTGAATACCATTGTGTTTCTAGGAAACTACTTGATCTAGCACAATTAAAGCCAAGTGAGATTCTACCTTCTGACATATGTAGTATCCATAGGACTAGTTACAAGAAGGGTAGAAATCTTGATCTTGGGCAAGGTTGTTCTGAGGAACTAAATCCCTATTTAGGTTGATGTTTGAAGACTTCGGGTGGTCAATAGGTCTTTTCTAATTGTGAAGGTGGTTGATAGGTCTATTTTGATTATAGGGGACATGACTCTGGTTTGGAGGTTTACCATGAATGGGACCTTGAGTCTAGAGTTGGAGAGGCTTATTGTTCTGAGTTTGTTGCCTCTTCATGGTCACCAACTCATTTCCCATCTTTTGTATTATGGAACTATTGTCCTCCATCTTCTTTTCTTGATATAGCATCCTCCTATCTACATTCTACATCATGGTCTCAACCCTATCAACTCCATTGGAGGAAATAGAAGCTATTGGGACCACAACAAGAGGTTGACTTATAGAGGAAACATGAATAGGGCCTATAGTAGGTTGATGATTGGGTAAGTTAGGGAAGAAAGGAATGGGGGGCCTTGGAGATAACTTCACTCCCTATATCAAAATATTTTTAGCTTTTATGGAAACCTCATAAGCATTTGGTAATGTCCCCTCCCATAGATTACAGAGTGATAGCAATATCACTGTTGAAGGCTCTAAGATAATACAAGAATGCATTACTAGGAGAGGGATTCACTACAGTAGATATTATGTCCCATGTCTTCTAAAATCTATAATTGAAATCAGTCATACATTCATGGGAGCCCCTCTTGAGAGTGTTTAGTTGTTCTAAATGTGAGAGGTGGTCACTTTTGTCCTCAAAATGCTTGCATAGGGCTGCCCCTAACCCATCCCAATCAGTAATAGAGTTATGGGGTAAACCTCTATACCATTTTAGTACCTTTCCTTTCAAGGATGAGTTTCTTCCACTATCATAATTCTTGCCAAATTTAACCATGTTATTTGGTCAACTGGATTCAACCATAAAGTCTTGCCACGTGGACCAAACATTTCCTACCATTATGGCACTCTAATAGCAATTCAACTTATGCCTTGTGTTTGACCATCTGTGATCATAACCTCGCCCATACCTTCCTTGAATAACAACTACTACTTGCAAAACCACAACCATTAGTTCATCACTACCTCACAACTTTTTTTTTAAATTCCTCATTAATCATTGTGACCTTGCAAAGGCTAAGTTTTGACCATATCCATATTGTTGCCACTTTAACCCGAGGTTCCTTTCTAACCTTTGTGACAAAGTGAAACAAGGGGAATCACTCGATCGCAACTCAAACCTTAACCACCTCATAACTTATAGTGATCATATGGTGATCGTAGATCTTGGATGATCTAATAGTGCAAGATATGTCTTTGAAGCATTGAAGATCTACCCTTTCTGCACTGTCACAACTTGATCCATAGTGTGTTAACATAACCATGCGATCAAGTGAAAAAAAAGCAATTGCGTCTTCACCATCTTGACCCACATTAACGCTCAACAAGCTATGACTATGCAATCACATGGTCATGATTTAAAACATTCTAAGGAATAATATGAAATATATCCAATGCTAAATTACAACCTTAGGTAACTATTAAGCAAACTATTACTTGAATTTGATTTTTTGGCGGGAGGGTATTTTGGCTAACAGATTCTTCATAAGCTCAAATATGAAAAATATCATGTCTCTAACCCCTAGAATGTAACAAAAAGAGTTATATTAGTAGGTTCAATTGTTTTGAAGTTATACTCAGTCAAAATGGGCTAACTTAAAAACTATCAAAGAGGGCAACTAGGTAGTTTTAAGTGTTTTTTGCAAATAGGATTAGCTTAGAAAAATCACCAAACATATTCATCAAAATTTGTAATTACAAACATGGGATTTCATTTATGAGTACAATATAGGGGCATGACTATTTCTCCAAAATTCTTAATGGGTCATGAAATATTCACCATCAAACAAGCCTTCCTAGAATTTTGAATAATGTGCATCAGTATGAAAATAAGGAACAACCAACTTTGAAGGATTCAAAATTTTGTCAAGAAAAATAAAAATGAATTGAAATATGGAATATAGGTTCTCTGATATGCATGATAAACACTCCCAAAGTGGCAAGTTATGATACTATACCAGGTGCAAGATATTCAATTGCAAACTTGGCTTCACATCATTGTTTGACACACAAATGTAGAATTCTCGAAAGCTCAAGATGAAACTTAATGAAATGATTTGGAATGAAACTTATCATCATGAGACTCATGCATGTATTGAATGAAAGATGTTAAACACTTGAAACATATCATAGGCCTCAAAATGATAGTTGGGTAGATATGCATGAAAAGTTCCTATAGGGGCCTTATTATACTTAGTTTTAGAATGGTACTCAAAACCAATATTTCAATTTTGAGTCCCAACAGTGACCATCAAATTCATATTATAGGAGATGAATATAATACTTCCTTCAAGACAAGGGAAGGATTGTATGAGTGGTTAGTCATGCCTTTTGGGCTAACCAATGCACCAATCACTTTCACATGGCTCATGAATGAGGTACTAAAGGAGTTTCTAGATAAGCTTGTCATTGTTTACCTAGATTATATTTTGATCTTTAGCAAGATGTTGGAGGAGCATTTGATGCACATTCATAAGGTATCTAATAAGTTGGGGGAAGAAAAGTTATTGACAAATTTGAAGAAGTGTAGTTTTGTGAAGAAGAAGTTGGTGTACATGGGATTTTTAGTTTCAGTAGAAGGTCTAAAAATGGACCCTAAGAAAGTGAAGGCTATCCTTGAAAGGCCTACTCCATAGAGTGTAGGTGATATATTTTCATGAAATGACTAGGTTTTACAAAAAAATAATCAAACATTTTTGTAGTATTTGTGGACCCTTGATTGAAGTAATGAGAGGGGACATGAAAGAATTTAAGTGGACTATAGGAGAAAATAAGAGTTTCAATTTTCTGAAATAAAGTTATAGAACAAGTTGTTTTATCACTTCCAAATTTTAATAAGGTGTTTTAAGTAGACTGTGATGCTAGTGATACTGTAATAGGAGCTATTTTAAGCTAAGAAGGTATACTTATTACTTGTTTTTGTGAGAAGTTGAATGATACCAAAATAAAGTACTCTATTTATGATTAGGAATTTTATGCTATAGTTCAGACATTGAAAAGGTGGTGACACTATATCTTTCCCAAGTTGTTTTTTTTGTATACCGGTCATCAATATTTATATTGTTTGATTTGTTAAGGAAAATTGAACCAAATGCATTTGAAATGGGTTGAGTTTTTGTAGAGTTATACATTTGTTTTGAAACATGGGAGTGAAATGTCTATTAGAGTTGCAGATTCTCTTAGTAGGAGATACCTTTTGCTGACATAGATATAGATTGAGATGGTTGGGTTTAAGTAACTCAAGAATGTGTATCTAGAGAATCCTAATTTTGGTGAAGCTTGAAAAGATTGTACAAATCCTGCTACACTTGACAAGATGAAATGGTTGGATTTCATAATCTAGGATGGTATGTTATTCAAAGGAAGAAAATTTTGCATTCCAATATCTTCTATGAGAGAGAATCTAATCAAAGAGAAGCATACTGGAGGATTGATTGGGCATTTTGGTAGAGATAAAACTATTACTTTTGTTTGTATAATATAAGGTTGTATCAGCCATTACATGTACCAAAGAAATGATGGGATGATGTTAGTATGGATTTCATTCTTGGTTTACCAATAACTCAATGTGGGCATGATTCAATTTTTTTAGTGGTTGATAGATTTTCAAAGATGACTCATATCATTACCTGTAAGAAGACTAGTGATGTTGTTCATGTGGGAGAGTAATTTTCTAGAGAGGTGGTGAGATTTTATGGTCTACTAAAGAGCATAGTTTTAGATTGAGATACCAAGTTTTTTAGGTATTTTCTAGCCTACATTGTGGAAGAAGATTTGAATTTCAACTCATCACATCATCCAAAGACTGATGTATAGATAGAAGTTGTGAATCAAATTTTGGGGAACTTGTTGAGATGAGACAAAAGGATGGGATTTGATTTTACCACAAAAAAATTTACATTTAATAATTTTGTCAACAAAAGTATTGGTAAATCACTATTCTAGATTGTATATGGGAGAAATCCTAGATATTCTTTTGAATTGAGGCAATTGGATAAAAAAGAAATAAGTAGCACTAAAGCAAAAAAAATTGTTGAACATTTGAAGAGCACCCATAAGGAGGTGAGGAAGCACATTACAAAGATGAATACATAGTACAAGGCTAAGGCATATGTGAAACAAGGTATAAGGAATTTCAAGTTGGAGATGAAGTCATGGTTCATTTGAGGAAGGAGAAATTTCCAATGGGTACATATAATAAGATGAAAAATGAAGAAGTTTGGACCTTGCAAAATACTAAAAAGGCATGATTTTGAAAATGCTTGTGAAGTATAATTTCCTATTGAATTGAATATTTCAGCAATATTTAACATTTTAGGTTTGAAAAAATATTATGAAGGAGGTGATGGAGATGAAGTTGCAAAAGCACAGTGGAGTATTTCAGCAACTACTTCAACTCCAAAGGATATTGAGGAGATATTTGATAGTCGTGTTGGAAGGCACACAAGGAATAAAACATATGAGGAGAATTTGGTCAAATGGAAAGCTAGTCTAGTGGATGATTCATCATGGATAGCAAGGGAGGAGGTTGAATGTCATGGTTTTCCTCTAACTACCTTCAATGTGATAGGGTCACTTCTTAAATTACCCCAAGTGTTTGATGTAGGAGCATCCTAAGTGTAAGAGTAATCTTGCAACCCCAAAAAAAATTCCATTATGTTTCTTGAACAAGGCCTATCTTAGTCCAAATTTTTTATTTTTGAAGGCTTGCTACTTAGTAAGTCAATCATACGTGTAATCACCCAAAATGGGTCATCTAGAGTATGAGCCCACTTTCTAGGAATTTTTAAAAATTATCTATTGCTCATCTCTAATCAAATCATCAAAAATTTATTTATTAGATTATAACCTATGGTTTGACCACTTGATCCTATCTCTTACTTAATTAAAAGAAAATTCCCCCATTTAATTAAATAAAAAACCCCACTTCCCCTAAGGGTGCATACATAAAGCATTATTCTTATTTTAAAATAAGATGAAAAAATATTTTTGTCTACACTTGAATGCACAATTTTCTATGTAAGAGGAATCTTCTATTTTTAAAATAATTTTAATTCTGCTTGACATGTATTTTTCATCTTAAAGCCCATTCTTGATCTTGATTAGGTGAGATGCTTGTGTGCGTGGATCACTCAAGATGCATTCTCCACCCTTGATTAAGCCTCTCTTGGATTGTAATCTCAACTATCTATTTATATTTAAAAGAGAGGTCTCTCCCCTCATTCTTTAACCTTTATGATTTGTACTAACATTATTCTATAGGATTTCTATGTGATTTTGGATCTTGAAGACTTGGCTCTTTCATTTTTATTTTTCATTTCTTGCATCATGGAATTTTAGGTTAGTCTTTCTTTTATGCTTTAGAATAGCTCACATAGTTTACATATGAAGGCTTGTAACTCTTCATATTTAATTGTGTTGGCTTGCATCTTAGATTTCATGTTAGTGTAGCTTGCATTGCATTACACTTACATTGGTTTTCTTGGATGCTAGTAGTCTTGCTACCATAATCGCCCAAAATGGTCATCTAGACTATTAGCCTCCTTTCTAGAATTTTTTCTAAATTTATTAAATCACTTATTTTTTATCAAATCTTCAAAAAATAATTTATTTGATTATAACATATAGTTTGAACACTATATCCTAAGTTCTTATTTAATTAAAAGGAAATTGTCTCCCTTTAATTAAATAAAAGACCCCACTCCTCACTTATCCTAAATTGTGCATACATAAAGCATTACTCCTACTTCAAAAACAAAACAAAGCATTTTTGTCTCACAAGAGGCAAAAAGGTTAACTCCTGATTATGATTGTTGGAAATACTTGTGCACATGGATCATTTGACTTTCATTCTCCATCCTTGATTAGACCTCTCTTGCCTCATAATCTCCATCATTTTTTTTTGTTTGAAAGGGAGAGCTCTCTCCTCATCTCACAACACTCATGCTTTTACTAATGTTGTGCTATAGGAATCTTAAGTACCCTTTGGATCTTTTGAGATATGATGGTATTCTTATACTACTTCATCATCATTTATATTTTAGCATATAGTGTAGCTTTCCTTTTCATAAATTAGAATATCTCATCTAGCTTAAATAAGGGGATTTTAACACTTCATTCTTTCTAGTTTAGCTTTGCATATTACATTCACTTAGTTTAGTTTGGTATTTTGCATTGCATTTGCATGTAGTTTCTTGGACACTAGCACCATTCCTCTTGTCATCAAATCTCCCATTTCACAATGCACCTTACAAGGGATTGCATATCTAAGCTCATTTGAGAGCCACAACACTTCATTTGCACCCTTTGCATATCATGCATAGGGAGCTCTAAGTCAATATTCAAGATTCTCAATCCATGAGATCCCTTGGATAGAAGGACTTAGAGAAGTGTACATTTTTGGTGCCCACTGTGGGGCACAATAGCCTTGTTTTACCTTCATTCTTGCATTTATGTCCTTTTATTACTTGTTCTTTTGGCTATTCCAAGTTTCTATTTTTGCAAATAGAAAAAATGTGTGATACTTTTCTAGTATCATATGATCTTTTTTGCTACTACCATTTGATACTTTACTATTTAAACTATCACATGCCTTTATACATTTGGTCACATGTCCTTCTACACTATATCGAATGTATTAACATATAATATCACATAGGTAGAAAGTATCGCCTAGTTATACATTGAAGTGTGTGTTATATGATACATTTCTAAGGTATGTTATGTTAATATCTAGTTGTATGTGATAATACTAATTCCAAAAATGAACATACTAAATCCAATTATATCTTTATCTTGTAAGACTTTAAACAAAGGGAAAATTTGCATGTCCAATGTGTGGTCCAAAGATGAATTCTCGTCATTCCAAAAGTTTAAGAAAGCAAGTGTTTGATGAGAATAGGTACTTCCTCCACAAAAATCATAAGTATTGAAGTGTTGAAAAATATCTTTTCAATGGGAAAGAAGAGAGTACATCAAAGCCTTGAAGAATGACACCTCACATATGGCAGTTGGAATATAATAGAATTTGAGGTAGTATCACTCCACCTAATGGTTTATGTTTAGAAATTATATATTTTGATTTTGTTTTATTGGCTAATTATGTAATTGATGATCATGAAGATCATCAAGGCATCACTAACCACCTTCCAAAGGGACTAAAATGTTATCACAAATAATTTAGTAGGCTACCTTGCTACGTGTTGCTATAAATTGTGCATTTGTTTGATACTATGTACATTGGAAAGAATGTAATAGAGACATTGTGGAAAATATTGGATGGAAGGCTTAACAAAGAAAAACTTGCTAAAATTTGTAGTGGAATTCATGATTCCAATCATGCACTAAAAAATATCATTGAATCAAACAGAAATGGAGACAAGATTAATGCAAGTGCTCTTCATTGGTTATTAATAGAGAAGCAAAGTAATGCCACAAAATAAGTCATACAAAAAAATTTTATTTCCTACAAGATTTTCTATGAATATAAGCAATCTCATATCAAATAAAAGTGAGCTTTGGCCAGGGCTAAAACCACATGATTGGCATACCTTCATCAAGGCAAGTCACAATCTTTTGTATTTACAATATATTTGTGTGAAATTGCATTTACTTTTCATTGTATTACATTAGAAAAGAATGAAATGATCAATTGACAATTATTGTAGTATGTACTACCCCTATCACTCTTAGAAAAATTCAACAATAATATCAAACAAGTAATATATGATCTTGGAAAATACATGAGGTAAGAAGTGACATTTGCTCAATATATCAAACAAGTAATATATTGTAAAGTCTTGTATTTATATGATTTTTTGTCTTGAATCCCTTGTCAATGGTTGTCATCTAAAGAAATCCATAAAGAAGATATAAAATATTGGAAGAAAATAATTCATCTACTAATGTGTGAAATGAAAAAGTCTTTAACTTCAACTTTTTTCAATGCACAAGAACACTACCTCATACACCAAGTTGAGGAAATCGAATTATGTGGACCTGTACAGCCTAGGTCAATGTGGATGGTTGAGAGACACTTGAAATTTTTGAAGGGTTTGGTTTGAAAAAGAGCATGTCCCAAGGGTTCTATGGTTGAGGGATATATGGTATACCAAATAATTGTGCACATTACTCAATATCTTCCTAATCTTGTAGATAAAACCCATATAGATTGCAATTGGAATCTTGACTCCATTAAAAAAATTGAAGGGGAGTACCTAGTGGGGAATGGTAGATTTAGGAAAGTGAAAGGTAATACATTATGAGATGTTATTATATTTAATCAATTCTTCATATTCAAATTAAATCTATTGTAAGTCATCTATATACTTGTGTACAATTGGTAAAGAGTGGGATGCAATACATTTGTTTATTGCAAACAATCAAAGATTGGATGATGGTATGGATTGAACGATGTCAACATTCTACTGATAGATTAAGATGGGAAATTTTTTCTTCATTGGTTATATAAGTTTGTTGTAATAGAGATCCCAATGTTACACAAAAGGAAATAGATTTAGCATATGGTTTAAGAGATCTTTAGGTACTTGTAAGTTTGTTAATCAATCATATATTTTTAAACTCATGATGTAATAATTTATACATGTTTGACATTATTGTAGGTGAAACACCACAAGGCTATGTTATGTAATGGTTATAAATTTCACATCAAATATTTTGATGACACAAATAGAACTTGTGATTTTGGGATAAATGAACTCTTCTAGGTGACCAATATTTCATCTAGAAATGACTTACATCCTTGAGAATCTCAAAATCAATATTATGGCATTTTGGTTAATATACTTGACTATGACTTCAATTCCTTCAAACTAGTTCTCTTTGTTTTCAAATGGTATGGACTATGACTCAATTAAAATGATCATAATAGAACTATTGTTGAGCATGAGATGGATTTCCAATGATTAATACAAGGTTGTTTAAGCCAGTTGGGGATGAGCCATATGTTCTTCCAAGCCAATGTCAGAAGGTATTTTACTCAAAAGTTTCACATAAATTTGGTTGGTCATTTGTTATTAGACATGATCCAAGAGGAAGGCCAATAAAGTATAATGTGATGAAAGAATAAGATACTAAGGAAGAGGAAGAAGTGGATCATGATCAAGAGTTAGTTGATGATGCTCTTGATGCAAATGATGTTGTTGCTAATCATGATGATGATGCTTCTACTAATCATGGTGATGATGAATATGATGATGATGATGATGATGACCACGATAGTGGTGGTGATAATGTAAACAACAATGATGATCCTGATGATGAGATGGATGAAGAATAATATCAATGATAGGGGTTTTGATTAGCTAATATTGGAGGGGGGTTTGATTATCAATGACAAGAATGAAATGCATAATTATGTGATCAATGCCTATTTTATTCAATATTTAGTTCTTGATGGATCAATCATTAATTTGATTAACTTGGCATGTACCTTTTACTATTTATAACTCGTATGTAATGCTAATATTTGATGTAATTTTGAGTTTATGTATCATGAAATTTTTAGCTAACATAAGACAATTGATTTACATATGTAGAAACCTAAAGCCCTTTCATGAGCATTGCACACATTCTCATGGATCATTAGGTTTAAGTTAATACACCCCAAAGATATTAATTTCTTTTACCATTTGTAAAATATCTCTCTCATTGCCACCTATCTCTCTTATTTCATGGAGTGTAGGTACCAGTGAATAAGTATTTGTCAAATTTTTCTTCCTTGAGTGAGGAAAATGTAGAAATGGAAGAAGAAAGTGTGACATTTAGTATGTCTAAATCAACGAGATCAACTCGAGGTGAAAATATCATTAAAAAAAATCATAAGCATATGAAAAATTTCCTTTCTCAAGGGGGGTCATGTTCTTATTATGATGAGAGTGAAGGTGACTTTGATGTGCAATTTAGATATAAAAATCTATGGAAACAATGGGTCCCTGATGAACTTCCTCCAATAAACACTAATTTTCATGTTGGAGAGGAGATATATCACATAACACCATCCTCATTACATGGTTTGGGCCCATTTTCCATGGATGGCATAAAGGTCTCTTACAACAAGGTTGTTGAATTGATGGAGTATGTCAGACCTTGCTATGATTATAGTAGTTGGATGCAGATTGTTAGATATAAAAAAAAATATGTGTAGGTATGAACTCACAGAAAATTATATACAACAAAAAGTTACTGAAAAAAGTAAAACAATAGCCATATACATTGATGGAAGGCCAAAAGAATTAGGGAATATTGCAGGTTTTATAAATAGTACACAGCCTGTATCAACCAAAAGCAACCCAGTTGCATATTTGAGGGTGAGGGAAATTGCATATTTGTATGTGTGGTAAAATCAATACATAGAGGCAAAGAGCTTCTTATTGATTACAATTTGAATCGCATAGATATAAACAAAGCCACTATCATGAGTGAGGTGGTACATACTATGCACATTTACAATCAACTCCAATTAATGAATCCAACACATCATTAAATTTTTTATTGGTTTTTGCTGACTTAGAATAATAACACGTGTTTTAACATGCCTCAATGATTTTATTTTTTGAAATATAACACTAGAGTATGGATTAACAACCATAGGATATGCATGGTGACAATGGTTCTCACAAGACTTCTTCTTCCCAATAGGTAAAACTCATTGTTGTTGTAGAAATTAGATACAAGAAATATGTTAATGTGTATTTTTAATTATGTTTTATTCCTCACTACTATTTTGGATTAATTTCAAGTATAGCACTAATAATATTGTTCTCGCAAATGAGTGTTGATGAAGAAAAGGGAAAGGAAAAAGTAGTCCACGAGGAGCCACACGATGAGCAAGATGAATTCATGATTGATTTTGTGTCAGTTGCTGATCTTGTAGCTACAGTGCAAAAGGTGCTTTGTGATTTAGCAAGAAGGTTAAAGCAATTGGCATCAACTCAACCTTGGACTCTTGAAATAAAATAGGGGCAGGATGAGTTGATGCACCTAGTTGAGACATATACAGTAAGTATTAATCTAGTTTTTAATTATAACAAAAGTTCAATAATAATTTTTATAGTATACTCTTTTATTCATGTTATTAAATAAAATTCATGTGTTATTTTTATAGAGGATTTTGAAGAGCTTCAAGGGCGATACCCTAGAGGATGATACTTCAGGTGGACAAATTATTTTTTGATACCTCTAAAAATATTGTTTTATTGTGTTGTAATAACCTCATTTTTCAACTCCTACCATTGACCCTAAGTTCACTACACCGCCTTCTACAAGGAACAAAACCGAAGAGATAATGCTAACATCAAATTCAGCAAAATGTAGCATGGCCATAGATGTGATGGTAGTGACTATTGTTAAGTAGATTCATCTTTTCTCTCTCATTTTTAATGTGTTTGTTTCACTTGAACTATTATTTCTTAGGAGCATTTTGTAATATTAGATTTATTCTATGCAAGAGGTGATGAGGACATACCTGGGTGTACCCGTGTTAGATGTATGGGAATACTAAACAATTGTGATCAATTACTCATGAGAAATGAAGATGGTCTTCCCCTGAGAGTAGCCCAACTTCCACATACTTCAAAGACTAATTCTTTATTTTACTATACAATCTTATACTCATAATCAAATGCACTAACCTCCTATGCAGTCCCTTGCAATAGCTATTAACTCCATTATTACTTTGCAAGGAATAATGTATTTTATGAAAAACTTAATGATGAATGTTTGCATATATTTGGGCCAACCATATGCACAGGATATCATATTTTGATTTCATTACTAGATCATGTTTCCTTTGATCAATTTCTTCAAGTAAATTAAAAGGTAGCTTCAATTCATTTATGAATCTAACAATTTTTTTCTTTTCTTAAATGGTGGAATTCACAAACTAAAGAGTTAAAGGATAAACTCATTGATACCATGAAAATACTTTTTGGACCCAACATCTTTCAAAGACTTAGGCTCCTTAAGAAAGTGGGCCAAGATTTGAAGTATATTAGGTACAACTATAAGGCCTAAATGAAAAACAACCCTTGTTATGAGTGGCCCCCTATATTCCTATTATTGAGTGGGAGAATCTTTAAAAGGATGCCACTAAGAAAAAAAGCAATACATGGTCAAGAGATAATACCACTCGAGGAAAGAAGTTATCTCATAATATTAAGAATGAAATTATGTACTAATTGCCCTTAATACTTATGTGATCTAACATATCTCAAACTTCACATAGGTTTTCTGACACATCAAAGGCAACCGAAGGAAGAAAAAAAAAGCATGGGCAACACAAGCTTGACTTACATGGATATTAAAAACTTAGTGCATGAATTGTAAGTGTAAGAAAATGAAAAATTATATGCAAATATCTATAAATTGTAAAAAAAATTGGTATTGATGAAATTTATTACAAAAAAAAATCATGATACTGAAAAAATGTATGTCATGGAGTTTTAAAAAATAACTTCTGAAGAGGACAAGAAATTAGCCTACAAAAAAGGCTATATAGTCATGGCTAAATGACTTTGAGCAATGAGTGTGCAAGATTCTTCCATTGGATCTATTGATGAGGTAAATAAATTAATTGATTTTTATTTCAGATTGATTACTTTAGCAATTACTTTATTTGATATTAAGTTCCAAAAATATAAGTCATTATATTTTTTTTAAGGAAACAATGATTATATATTTGTTTAAAACTTTAAAGTGAATATATTTATATGTATTAAAATGAATTTTTCCTTTATTTATATGTATATATCATTGATAAATGCACTAATTATTTACATTGGATTGTAGCCTATCAATCTTAATGCACCATAGAGGTGTCGATTCGAATGTGGATCATAGTACTGAAGGTATATTTTTCTATTTGATTTTTTATTTCTAAATTATTAATATAAGTAAATATTTTAAATTGAATTTGGTTTAGTAATACAAATTTAACTATAATATGTGTTGGGATTAAGAAAACATCTTGTATTGCAGTTGTAGGGAATGTAGAGGTTGTTCCTGATGAGCATGTTGAGGCTCAAGTCGATGGGAAAGATGGTGTGGTTGGACAAGATAAAGAGTGCTACAATGTTCTTTAAAATCTTTAAAGTCTTAGATTTTTTAAATTTAACCCTTTTATTTGTTATTGCAAAGGATAGTGAGATCATGTCCACAGGTGAACAAATATTGATGATGACATGGATATGCCTCTGTAGCAATATAGGGAAAGACAAAAAAATAAAAAAATAAAAAAGAAATGATTCCTGTGAACTTATGTAACTTATTTTATAATGACTGATGTTTCTATCTAGATGTTTTATTTATGTTCTATTGAATGTTTTAATGTTAATGTGAATGTTATAATGAAACTTATTTGTTAATGAATGTTATCATGTGATAATTCATGAATCTTAAATTTTATTAATAGAATGAGTGAATTTTAGATGTTAACAGGGAATTTAGATGTTGTAGTGGGGGGGGGGGATGAGGTTCCACCTTCATGTGGTTGGCCCTGATTAGTAGAGAATATTAAACTATTCTTAAAACCAAGTGAAGCTCAATATTAACCTATGATCACATGAAAACTAACTATTGAGTCTCTTGGTTTCAGGCAATGTAGAAGGAGGCCATAATTCAATATACAATCTCATTTCATATGCATACAACATCAGGTGGAGCTGAAATAGCACAAGTTTGCATTTTTGTTAGAGATCTTTAATTAGGTATTTTAAGTTATAGACCATCATGAACATTGTAACTTTGACTCTTATAGAAAAGAGTAATGTCCTTAGCATGTAAGAAAATCAAAGCTTTCTATGTGTTGGCTTGTTGAGGACATTCTCGCATCCATAGCAGCTAGAGTTTTGACATTCATGATGGTCTATAATTTTAAAAACTTAATAGACATATTAAATAAATGTAAATGTGGTGCATTTTTTCAGCTCTGCCTATTGTCCATGCATATAGAATGTAGTTGCACATGTATTCTCAATTCAAAGTGGCATTCACAAGTTTATCAAATCAATGGTATGATGACATTCACATCTATAATTTTGCATTAGCAAGTTTAGTTAATTGATGGGCTATTGTTGCAAACTATACATATGCTTAAACTTAGTTTTGTGCTATATAACATTTCTTAGGATTCATTATCCCTCATTAGGTAAGTTACCTTGTCCCCCATTAATAAATGATTGACTTATATTGAAGTACAATCTAACAAGTAAGGTGAGCACCTGCAACTTTATAGATAATTTCTCTATGGGGGAGATGGTATTATCGGTTAAACCCTGTAGCTTGGACACTCTATGGATTTTTTCTTTGCAATATGGAGACCAATTTAAGGATGACCTAAAAAAGAAATGGTTAAGTGTATAAGTTTTCTTGAACTTATGTCAACTTTTTAAATTATGGTAGTTTTCTAACATTAGATTTTGTTGCTCCAGTGCTTACTGATGGTGACAAATGGATTGTACTTGCCAGATATAATGCAAAATAGTTTACTAGGATTGTATCAAAAGATGAAGTGAGGTATGTAGTATTTGGTACTTCTCTAATCTATATAGATAATGGTCATCAATTTTTTTAAATTGTGGATGAGTTAGCTTTTTTTTTTTCAAATAATAGAATTGGGCATGTGAATTTTATTATGTTGAGAAAAATGATTATTCACAAGGATTAATGATTTTGGACATTTATTTTTATGGTTTCAAATGTATAAACCATTTATCCCAACATCTTGATTTTGTAATCTAGTTTCTTTAAATTTGACTTAATAATTTTAGCTTCTTCCTTAAGAATGACCCAAGTCCCAAAGTATGATCATCATCTTGCCAAACCCATACAATATCTTTGAGAGCAGGTTTAAGCTCTTGATTACATAATTTTTCATATTATATTATATCTCCATTGGCTTTTCTCAACTCCACTACAAAGAATAAAGGTGTCACCTCAAAAATCTTTGCAATCTAAAAACCTCCTAGTCTTGATTTTTGTCACAAAGTACACACGAAACACAAATGAGCCTTCAATTTACTCTCTCGAGCTTGCAGAAATGGCAGCATAAGATTAGTAACCAATAATTTATAAAAAACATAGATGAAATAGGAAAATTGGAATGGCCATAAAATTAAATATACCTTCAATTGTAGGTTATATCTTGTCAAGCAATTATTGGCATTCTCAAGCCTTTCCAAAGAATTGTTTACTTCATTCTCCTAAAAAATATTAAAAAAAGGAAAATTTACCATATGTAGTTCAAGAAAAAAATTGTGAAATTAACATTCCATATACATTAAAACCCTAAGAAATCATATTATATAATGGATTGTCCTTTATCATATATTGCATTACTAATAACATTTCTAATGGTATTAATATGCCTTACCTTTTGCGCTAGTGGTAGAAAATTCTATCCTCAAAGAATCCTCTCTCTGTTGTGTTTTCTTGCTAGAACATTATTTTTGTGATGTAGCTTTCTCCAATGATGTTTGAACTTCCTTAACAACAAGTCCATGTTTTTGTTTTCACCTAGATGCGTCTTCCCTTTCTGATTCAACTTGTTCATGAGTAGCACTAAGCCTTGCTTCTACAAAACTATACCTACTTTATAAAGAGGCAATTTATGAAACAATCTTCTCTTCTTCAATTTTTTTCTTTGACATTATATGTTCATACTTTTTTTTCCCTCTCAGAACCTTCTTTCCTAGCAAATTCCAAAACTTCATATACATTTGTATATCTCTCTTCTAATGAGTTATACTTGCTCTAAGTATTAGCTATTCTAGTTGCATATTCATCTAAAATCTTTTTTTATGTGAAATAGAATCCTCATATCTTTTTAAGTAATCATTTCCATGCTTCTAGCTAACCTCTAGTTGCTTTCCAATCAATGTTAGTTTATCTTCAAGTGAATGAAATTTCAACTAGAGCCCAACTCTTTTAGTTGAATTTTAATCACTAAGTCTCTTAGTGAGGTCAAATAGAGGCCCTTCTAAACTAGAAAAACATGAAGAAACTATATTTTCATTAGAACATTAAAAATTAAATTAAAATTAAAATTTTTAGGTTTCTAAATGGAAATTTTATTAGAACAGGGGTAGAATTTATCAAGAACCTAGGTTCTCACCTTTTATCTAAGCAGTTAGCAAGTTTCCACCACTTTTGTAGGCAAAAATTTCATGATTCATACTCTGACACAAGGTCATTTAAAACCCAAAAAAAATAGCATAGAAATATTTTTTGTTGTTAAAAGAAAGAAAATATAATGGTTGGTGCATCCATAATCACATAGTGCCATAAAGACATTGATAAGAGTCAAGGTGGGTACAATTACAAAATAAATTCTAAATTTTTCTAATAAAATGATCATTGTAAAATTTACATGAGCTTGAATAAATAACATTAATGTAAACAATAGTTTAACAAAAGATAAGACTACCTTTATAACTTTATCAATCTTTGCATCGGTGACATAGCAAGCATCATGTAGCTTTTTGTCCATCATTTGAATAATATTTGTGCATTTCAGTTTAGAATCCTTGAATGCATTCCACTTAAAATCCTACAAAGATATTTAATGTTTTAGTACTAACTCATTGTAATACTAAACATCTACATCTGCCACATTCAAATGAACCAAGTTAAAGAGATGTATGGGATAGAAAAAAAAAATGAATATGCCACCTATAACCTAACTATCACCCATTATAGTTCAACATAAAGTAGCTAAACACACATCTACATACATTGTAAAAATTACATAGCCCCATTTTATGTACCCATTCTCCTCTTTAAGAATACACTATTTATTGATTCTAAAATTGGTGTTCCATGCTTACTATTGCTATCACTATATCTTAAGAAAGTCTAATTGTCTGTAACACACCTACCTTGAAGGCCAAAATTATAATTTTCCTTGACAATTATGAACAAACATAAATATCACAACACAATTTATGCAAGGCCATGTTACATATTTCAAAAAATGTAGGAATCAAACTATAATTTTACTTGTATGTTAAAATTTAAGGCCATAAAATAAATGTTCTATTAATGAACCTAGTGTACAAATAACTTAGACATATAGAACTTCCTTAGAGTATGACCCTCAATATTGTAGGATAAGAATATTTAGAAACCAAAGCATTGACAAATTATTTTTCTTTTTACCTCAAATTGCTTTTTCAAGGTAGTTTGGACCATCTCATATCTTTGTCTTGCAGCACCTGCTCCCACTGTACTTCTATTAAAGACAACTAAAACCTTTTGCAATGCACCCTCATATGATTTTTGTAGAGATGCCTATAAAGAGTCAAATTCAATGTTATAAACTTATAAACACAATCAAAGGTTATGGACCTGATAAACACAAATAACTTGGAACAAACAACATATTTAAATTTACAAACTTTTGTAGAGAATAAACTACCTCTTCAGGTGGTTTTGATTGATTTAAGGACCCCATGTAGGCTTCAAGAGCACACTCATAAGCTCACCAAAATTCACCTTCCTCTACACTCTATTATTAATAAGAAAAAGTGTTTGAATTGTATGATGAGTAGCGATACGTGTATTTTCTAAAGAATAATGATAATAGCTTACAAATTGACTCTCAATCTTGCAAATTGATAGCCATGCATAGAATTAAATAGAAAACTCATAAGCTCACCCACATTCACCTTCTTTCACACTCTAAATCAATAAACAAAAAGTGTTAACATTGTACGATGGGTAGTGATTCATGTATTTTATGGATAATAATGACACAACAACTCACAAATTGTAATTCTCAATCTTGCATATATTTAAGCAATGCAAGTAGATCAAAAATCCAAATCAAATTGTGATTGTTGTATCAAGGAAAATGATTTGGGGCACTTGTTATATGGCCAAGAGCTAGAAGATAATTAAATTTGAGAGTTAGAAAATATGCATCTTTAAAAATAAGCATACTAGAGCCATTATTAACATCACAGTTATATAGTTTTCTAGCCAAAGAATCTAAATGTGCTCAAGTTTTGGGTACATTGTGATTATGATAAACAAAACTATCATGCTAGAAATAAAAAAATTAAGCCACCATAGGTTTAATTTGATCATAAATTAATCATTATGATATTATGATATGTACCATGTGCTACAATAAGGTCTTGTATAAATCATTTTTTTGCAATTCAAAAGTCATGAATAGTCTCACAACAATTTTTGGGAACACTGAACAACAATAGAAACAAGAAATGAACATTAGTAGAAAAGTTCATATATGAAAGATGACACATTGCATTCACCTACCATGATGTTGCAATTGTTGGCACAACCCCTACATTAATTGCATCCAAGAAGGATTATGTGAGCCCTCCAAGTATTGGACCAATCACGATTGTTGACCTAGCCTTCATTGGCCTCGTTCTTTCAAATATAAATTTTGTCAATGCATCAAGCATAACTTAGAATTCTAGGTGCAATTTGTCCAGCTATGGGAAAAAGGAATAGTTAACTACCAATACTTTGCAATAACTATTGCTACATTATAACTCTCATAATATAATAGAATCTAATTGCAACACGATTATCCAAAGACAATAAAATCTAGAGTTAGAAAATATGTCTTACCAGAATCTAATCAAGTTGTTGGAGATCCTTCTCATTATTTAATGTCCGTACAAGAGTGAAGCACTCATGATCAAGAAAGAGGGCTTGAATTGACTCACAAATCTCTCTCTTGAGTATGATAGATTTCAATTTTCTCTCTTGAGCCTGAATCTCATTTCTTTCTCTTCAATCTAATAACCTCACATTCCTAATTTTTGTCACAAAG
Organism: Cupressus sempervirens; assembly: GCA_028749045.1. NCBI lineage: Eukaryota > Viridiplantae > Streptophyta > Pinopsida > Cupressales > Cupressaceae > Cupressus > Cupressus sempervirens. Next base: position 528,108,140 of record CM053783.1, on the reverse strand, counting down.
TACACAAGAAACTCACTAAGGTATTATTTTCACAAAATTTTGCACCCTTTCTTGAGGTATGACCCTCAAGCAACCTCATGTAACATGGAAATGACCTCCAAGTGTGGGACTTGCACTCTGAGGCCAAATCTCCAAAGAAGGTTGGCTTCCTTACAATCAAGATGCACCTAACTAATCTTTGAAGGAAAAGGGATTAGGTGCAAGAAACAAAACTACCTAGTCTAATCTAAAGAGTTGTGATGCACCTAGACTGAATGGTCACAACTCTATTTGAAACTACACAAAACATCAATGAAAACTAGCAATACAGTAGATTTAACTTCATTTTATTCCCTAAAGTGACATGAAGGTTTGAAACTAATGAAACATTGAAAGGAAAGATAATATTCAGTTATGCAATGATTTCCAATGGATTGAACAGAACATGTAAACTTAGGACAATAGAAAGAAAAAATTTACAAGGCATATACATGCACTAGACAACAAAATGGAAAGAGAAGGTAAGGAACAAAGATTTCATTAATCAAAGGAAAAGTTGTAGAGAATAATGTTGTTGCAACATACATGTAGAGAAGAACCTCTAAAATATATTTACAACTGTCTTTTATAGAGTTTAGACATAATTCTAATATTACACTAAGTTAAATCTCTAACTAGGTAGAGTTGATATTGTAGAGAAGCAATAACTATTGATCAAAAGAAATCATGATCAGATGTACATCCCCATATAGGAAATCTAACCCTTTACATGCAAATTTGGATTTGAGTAGACAAAAAGAGTGACCATTACCACTTGATTGGGAAGAAGGTCAAGCATAGTGGTGATTGGAAGAAATCTACATTAAACAATCATCAAGAACATTCAGAAGTGGTTATAGATGATCAAATGGATTTGATTACCATTAAAGAACTGTATCTGCTAGTGTTTTTAATGCCAAATCAGTCATGTTAGATGGTCAAATGAGCTCAATCTATCTACCCTTTCCACATGGTCAAATATCCTTGAAGTATTTTGCCACCCTACCCAGCCTTCTATTTTTACATTGACCTATGCCTTTGCCAATTTTTGTAGCTTTGTAGTTTGAATTTCTCTTTAACTTTTTGGCCTTGCAAAACTATGACTGCCCTTGTTTATTCTTGATCAATGTGTTGCAACTTGTTTCCTTTATTAATTGTTTGACCTCATAAAGTCGCAACTTCCCATTATCTCATGCTTGATCACTATATCACAACTTATCTATCCATTATCCTCTTAACTGTTGTGACTCTACAACATCATAAAATTGCCCTCTTCACATCTTCATAGTAGCTAAGGTTTTAATATTTATTTTTCTTGTGATGTTGCAAGACCTCTATCTTTGATAGTGTCACCTCATCACAACTTTCTTTCACCTTGACCTCTTAACCCATGTGACCTAGTGACTACCTCAATTTTCCACTTTGTGGTCAATTTATGGCTTAGCGTTTAAAACCATCAACCATGCAAACAAGAATCCTTAGTTGTTTTCGCTAGGTCATGACTTATCTCTTGGTTGGCATCAAATGTCTACAACCCTGTGATGATTGAGAACCTAACTGTTGGATACAATTAAGTAATTGTGTATTGTCTTTGATGTTACACAAATGCCATATCAGTTATCAGACAGAGTCTACCGAGTTCTGTCGGTTAGGAAAATAGTTTACAGAGTCTACCGAGCTCAGTCGGTTAGTAAAGCCTTTTGCAGTGTATACCGAGCGTTCCTGTATGTCACACGATGAGTTAGTGTTAACTGAGTTTGCACGGTAAGCTAAGGAAAGTTTATTTCTTACCGAGATCACTCGGGTATCAAAGGATTTTGTAGCGGACGGTTAGTATTAACCGAGTTCGCACGGTAAGCTAAGGAAAGCTTAGTTTTCACCGAGCTCACTCGGTAGTCGAAGACAGCTTTTACCGAGTCTAGTCGATTTCCAAAGAAAGTGGAAGGTTTACCGAATTCCCCGGTAATTGTAGTTTTTACCGAGTTCTGCCGGTTAACACAGGAAGCAATTTTTTTTTGAGCAGCGTCGGCCAGTGAAGAATTTTGTTTTGATTGTTAGTTCAAGCCGACTTTGGAATATGTTTTGTCAAGTTGGTTGGGCTGACCTGGTATTATGTATAGTATATAAAGAGGTGCTCAAGATGCGAAAAAGTGTGAAAAAAGAGTGTATACGGATAGTGCAAGGAAGTGCAAGGAAGAGACTTGTATGTGCCTAAGCAGAGTTGAGCAGAGGAAAATCTTGGAGCTGCAAAGATATATTTAATCAGTAAGAATCTTTTGGAGCTAAATTGAGATCTGTATTCAGCAAGATAAGTTGCATGTATTTTCAGATCATTCATTGTTGCTTTCTAACCATTGTAACAGTGATTCCAAAATCTCCTTACAGAGTTGGTTTAACAGCCATTCCATAAATCCTTTAACAGGGTGGCAATTCAGTTGAATTGTTCTAAAGACCTCTTACAAGGCCACTCCTAACAGGGTGATTAAATCCTCTAATAGGGTCACACCTAACAGTGTGTTTTGTAGCCTTTAACAAGGTTGGCTCCTAACAGGGCTCACTTCAGAAGAGTGAAAATTGGTGACTAGTTGCTGGTGGTTTTTCCCATATTGGGTTTCCACGTAAATCTGGTGTCTACTGTGTTCATGATTACTTTCTTTTGCATGGTCGCTTATTTCAGTAAATGCTTAACAAATTAACTAAACATCTATCAAGTTTTAAGCAGTAATTTATGTGTTTACCGAGTAGCAGCAGCAACTAAGTTTAAGGCATCTTTGGGACTGTTGAATTTTTTTTTGTGGTAACTGATTCACCCCTCCCCTCTCAGTTACCCCATCTTCATTTTCCAACAATTGGTATCAGAGCTTTTGGTCCTTGCAGGAGGAGATTTCAAAGATCTAAGCCAAAGATCAAGATGTCTTACAAGAGGAAAATCTCAAGGCTTAACCGAAACAACTTCTCAGCATGGCAGGGATTAATGAGACTTCATCTAGCTTCCATTGGTGACACTGGTTTGAAATATCTTGATGAGAAATATGTAGAACCATCAGGTACATTATCAGTCAATGACATTGCTATAAAGAAGACTCATAACATTATGATGATTGATATTGCATCTACCTTGAGTTATGAAGAGTTTGATGATGTCAAGGACTGCACTACTGCCTATGAAATGTGGGAAAGACTAAAAGAGATCTATGGTGGAGATGACAATGTCAGAAGAGCCAAAGCTGAAAGTCTAAGAGGACAGTTCGATCAGATGAAAATGAAAGAAGATGAAAACATTGCCAAATATGTTGAAAGAATTAAAACATGTGTCAATGCTATCAAAGCTTCTGGAGGAAGTATCAGTGAAGAGACAGTCATAAGTAAGGTTCTTAGAACTCTACTTCCAGTTTATGCCATCAGGGTATCATCCATTCAAGAAAGAAGGTGTGAGGCCAATCACAAGATAAACCTAGAGGCCATAGTTGGAAGATTGACAGCATTTGAACTAGATAATTTTGATAATTATGTTCCAGCTACAAAGAACATTGAGTCTGCATTTGAAGCCAAGCTTTCACTCAAGGACAAAGGCAAGAAGAAGAAGGAATCTCAGTCAGAGAGTGAAGATCAATCAAATCAGAGTTCTGACAGCGACCTTGAAGTAATTGAAGCTCTACTTGCAAGGAAATATTCAAGAGGAAGAGGTAAATACAAAGGTAAAGTACCCCTAATCTGCTTTTCATGTGAAGAAGTCGGTCATATTGCACAATTTGTTGAGTGTGGCACAGTTACTCAACAATGGACTCAAAGTAGAATTCATCCAAGGCAAAGCAAGACTGTTGAACGGTAAAGGAAAGTTGATTGGATCTGGTACTCAAACTAAAGGTAACTTGTTCTATCTTGAACTTGATGAACATTCATGTTTTATTGCTCAAGTAGAAGAGAGTTGGTTATGGCATAAAAGGTTATGTCATGTGAATTTTGACAATTTGGTAAAGATAAGCAAATTCAAGAAAGTGAGAGGCATTCCTGATTTAAAGAAACCAGAGGTCGGTTTATGCAAGAATTGTCAAATTGGGAAGATGGGTAAGTCTAGTTTCAAAAGCAAAAATTATCAGTCTGAAGATTTATTAGAAATTGTGCATACTGACTTATGTGGACCTATTGAAACTAAAAGCTATACTGGTGAAAAATATTTTATTCTTTTTGTTGATGATTATTCAAGAATGATGACCGTCATGTACCTAAGGAACAAATCAGAAGCATTTGAAAAGTTCAAATGGTATTTGGCAAGAGTAGAAAAAGAAACAGGGAAAAGATTGAAATGCCTAAGGTCAGACAGAGGTGGTGAATTTATTTCACATGAATTCAATAACTTTTGTATTGAAAGAGGAATCAAAAGACAGGTTTCAGCACCAGGTACTCCTGAACAAAATGGCATAGCTGAAAGAAGGAACATATCCATCATGGATTGTGCAAGAACCTTGATGATAGAAAAGAATGTTGCTATCAAATACTGAAAGGAGGCTATCAGTACAGCAGTTCATACCTTAAATCGAGTACAGTTGAAAAAAAGACTCATTCAAAACTCCCTATGAATTATGGTATGGCTATAAACCCAATGTAAGTTATCTGAAAGTATTTGGAAGCAAATGTTATATCTTGAAAGAATCTAGAAAGGGTAAATTTGATGTAAAAGGTGATGAAGGTATATTTCTTGGATACTCATGCAAGAGTAAAGCATATAGATGCTTGAACTTATCTACTCACAAAGTCATAGAAAGTATACATGTGAAAGTTGATGAGTTTGCAGAAAAGACTGAAGAAGAAAGCAGAAGAGAACTAGAAGATTACAAAAGATTCATCTTCAGTGAACCGGATATAATATCAACTGCATCAGAAAATCAGAAACCCTCTTCTACCGAGTCATCACTAACCGAGTTGCAGGAAACATCTACCGAGCCAACATCTATCGAGCCAACGTCTACCGAGTCAGAGAATACTGAGTTAGAGATTACCGAGCTAGAGGTAACTGAGCATGTGCATACCGAGCCAGTTGATACCGAGCCAAACCAAACCGAGCATGAAGGAGAAATGCAAGAAGATAATGACAAGATTCATCCAAAAGGAAAAGAACTTGTTCTAGCCAAGTATGTCAGGAGACATCATTCAGCAGATCAGATCATTGGAAATAAATCTGAAGGAACCATCACAAGAAGTAAGTTGAAAGGTACTTGTTTACTTGATGATTTTGAACCTAGAACTGTCAAAGATGCATTAGAAAATGATAATTGGATTGAAGCAATGAATGAAGAAATAGAGCAGATAGAGAAAAACAAGACATGGACTCTTGTACCCAGGCCTAAAGACAAAAATGTAATCGGTACAAAGTGGGTTTTCATAAATAAGTTGGATGAAAATGGTAAAGTATCAAGAAACAAAGCTAGATTAGTGTGCAAAGGATATTCTCAAGAGGAAGGCATAGATTATGGAGAAACTTTTGCTCCCGTTGCTAGATTGGAAGGTATTAGAACCTTATTAGCATATGCTGCTTACAAAAGATTTAAAGTTTATCAGATGGATGTCAAGTCAGCATTTCTAAATGGTATACTAGATGAAGAGGTCTACATTGAACAACCTAAAGGTTTTATAGATCCAAATAAAAAGAACATGGTTTGCAAATTGCACAAGGCACTGTATGGTCTGAAACAAGCCCCTAGAGCATGGTATGAAAAATTGCATAGCTATCTTATTCAAATTGGATTTCAAATAAATAATGATAACAATAGTTTGTATATCAAGGAAGGACCAGAAAATAAGATTGTCCTGGCAGAAATATTTGTAGATGATACTGTTTTCACAAGGAATGATGATCTTTGCAAAGAATTTTCAGAACAAATGAGCAAGGAATTTGAAATGTCAATGTTCAGTGAAATCAAATTCTTTGTTGGACTTCAAATTCAGCAGAACAAGAATGGCATCTACATCACTCAAGCAAAATACATCAAAGAGATATTGAAAAAGTTTGGTATGGAAGACTGTAAACCAGTTGGAACTCCCATGTGTACTGGACTAAAACTTACCAAAGAAGATGATTCAAAGGAAATAGATCAGACATTGTACAGATCTATGATTGGAAAGTTGCAATATGTAGTTCATACTAGGCCAGATATTGCTCTTGCAGTTGGAATTATGGCAAGATTTTCAGCCAAACCAAGAGAAAATCACATGATGGCAATCAAGAGGATAATGAGATATCTGAATGGAACTGAAGATTATGGATTATGGTATAAATTTGGAGGAAACCTAGACTTAAAAGTGTTTACTAATGCTGATTGGGCAGGAAACCTTGACGACAAAAAAAGCACAAGTGGAGGTGCATTCTTTCTTGGAAAGAGGTTGGTTTCTTAGACAAGCAAAAAGCAAAATTGTACATCTCAATCAACAGCAGAGGCAGAGTATGTTGCTGCAGCAGTAAACTGTTCTAATATTGTTTGGTTCAAGCAATTGCTACAAGGCATGAAGATGGAAATCAAGGAACCAGTTGTCATGTTTTGTGATAATACAAGTGCAATCAACATATCTAAGAATCCAGTAATGCATTCTAAGACTAAGCACATTGCAATCAAGTATCACTTTGTCAGAGAATTGGTGCAGGACAAGGAAATCAGATTGGAATATGTCCATACAAAGGAACAGATTGCTGACATATTCACAAAGCCTTTACCTAAGGATGCATTTTTGTATCTCAGAGGTAAGTTAGGGGTCATTCCCCTATCTGAAGTTCACTAAAAATAAGTTTTAGTGATGCATCAGCTCTTACAAAATTGAACAATCATCAGTTGATGCAGCAAATCAAGGAAATATTGCATATGAATCAGTACTAAAGGTACAATAAAATTCATTGAAATTAGATTGTCTTTGGCATGTGTTGTCAAAGAGGGAGAGTTTTACTGTCATATATTTCCGAAATTTGATTATGTAATTCCTTCACAGAGGGAGATTACTGTAAGAGGGAGAGTTCTCTATCTTAGAGGGAGAATTGTTAATTATGTTGTGTTGTTGTAGACTTGCTTTCAAATTTCATTTCTGCTATGACATGTTGTGTTGCCATCAATGCCAAAGAGGGAGATTGTTGGATACAATTAAGTAATTGTGTATTGTCTTTGATGTTACACAAATGCCATATCAGTTATCAGACAGAGTCTATCGAGTTCTGTTGATCAGGAAAACAGTTTACAGAGTCTACCGAGCTTAGTCGGTCAGTAAAGCCTTTTGCAGTGTATACCGAGCGTTCCTGTATGTCACACGGTGATTTAGTGTTAACTGAGTTTGCACGGTAAGCTAAGGAAAGTTTAGTTCTTACCGAGATCACTCGGGTATCAAAGGATTTTGTAGCGGACGGTTAGTATTAACCGAGTTCGCACGGTAAGCTAAGGAAAGCTTAGCTTTCATTGAGCTCACTCGGTAGTCGAAGACAGCTTTTACCGAGTCTAGTCGGTTTCCAAAGGAAGTGGCAGGTTTACCGAATTTCCCGATAATTGTAGTTTTTACCAAGTTCTGCCGGTTAACACAGGAAGCAGTTTTTTTTTAGCAGCGTCGGCCAGTGAAGAATTTTGTTTTGATTGTTAGTTCAAGCCGACTTTGGAATATGTTTTGTCAAGTTGGTTGGGCCGACCTGGTATTATGTATAGTATATAAAGAGGTGCTCAAGATGCGGAAAAGTGTGAAAAAAGAGTGTATACGGATAGTGCAAGGAAGTGCAAGGAAGAGACTTGTATGTGCCTAAGCAGAGTTGAGCAGAGGGAAATCTTGGAGCTGCAAAGATATATTTAATCAGTAAGGATCTTGTGGAGCTAAACTGAGATCTGTATTCAGCAAGATAAGTTGCATGTATTTTCAGATCATTCATTGTTGCTTTCTAACCATTGTAACAGTGATTCCAAAATCTCCTAATAGAGTTGGTTTAACAGCCATTCCATAAATCCTTTAACAGGGTGGCAATTTAGTTGAATTGTTCTAAAGACCTCTTACAAGGCCACTCCTAACAGGGTGATTAAATCCTCTAACAGGGTCACACCTAACAGTGTGTTTTGTAACCTTTAACAGGGTTGGCTCCTAACAGGGCTCACTTCAGAAGAGTGAAAATTGGTGACTAGTTGCTGGTGGTTTTTCCCATATTGGGTTTCCACGTAAATCTGGTGTCTACTGTGTTCATGATTACTTTATTTTGCATGGTCACTTATTTCAATAAATGCTTAACAAATTAACTAAACATCTATCAAGTTTTAAGCAGTAATTTATGTGTTTACCGAGTAGCAGCAGCAACTAAGTTTAAGGCATCTTTGGGACTGTTGAATTTTTTTTGTGGTAACTGATTCACCCCTCCCCTCTCAGTTACCCCATCTTCATTTTCCAACACTAACTTCTTGTGTTTCCATTCACATGGTTTCAACTTAAAGTTTGACTGTATCAAAGATACCTACAATCTTGTGAAGACAAGGTTTTGATCATGATCACCTAGTCGCCACTATCATTTTCTCTTTTCATCTAACCACTGTGACCCCACATCAAATTTAACTATTATATGTTCCATCAAAACATCACAACTTAAAGTTTAACCTTATTTTTTAACCTTGGGATGGCATTCTCCATGTGTATCACTACTTCGCCATCTTAACCCTGGGTTAGGACTAACATCTTGTAACCAAGTGATGAAAGTGTTTCGCAACTTTGCAGCTCTGACCATGGTTTTGTAGTTGTAGTTTTGTGACTCCATAGCCCAATGGATTACTAGCTTTCATAGCTTTCATAGCTTTCATACCTCTACAACTACAAAACTTCAAAACTCTACTATCTCATAGAGAGATAGCTTATGCTCGTGCACTTTTTGGAAAACTAAAAAAAAAAACTAATCTATTATACATAAAAATTTACAGATATGAAAGCTAAACAAACCCATTGACAATCTTGTTGAAGTAGTTGTCTTTCCTCACAAGTTGGTTTCTTTTCCCATGTACATGGGTAGCTATAAAGATCAATAGACATGACAATCACACTATTGCATGGAATACCTTTTCCCTAATGGTGAAGACAATGAAGCTTCCCAACATTGGGGAACCTTGATTCTAAGAAAAACATGCTTTCTCTTTCTTGTAGACTTCTCCCTTATGCTCTGGACAAAAAATGATTGGGGACAACTTGCATTGTTGCAAGGATAGATACCTAATGGGGCATCCTCTTGATGGTATAGGGTCAAAGGAATCATCTTTGACCACTTGGTTGTGTTCTGCAACCTCCAAATCCTCTTGGCTAGTAGGGGTTGGCTCTAATGGTATGGCTGGTAGTGTGTATGTTTCTTCTTCATGTTGTGGTTGTAACATATATTCCTCCTTAAGCCCATGTGAATCCTTTCAAATAAGAGGTTACACCTCCTGCACTTGTGTAAGCTCTTGTGGTGTGGGAGAATGAACTAGATGTGTCTTCTTTGATGTCTATGTTATAGTAGACAACATGCTCATTAGCTTTAGTTGTAATTCTCTCACATCATTTCTTTTGTGCAACCAACTCCCTTGCAAGAACTACTTCATGCTCTTGCTTTTGGGCCTCTAACTTCTTTGCAAGATCTATCTCAAAATACACCTATTGTGCTTCTTGTTGTTGTAACAAGGTTTCTCCCTCTGAGTATGTGTTAGTTCCTAAGCAGAAACTAATATCTCTTAAACATGAGGCAATAGGGGAAAGGCATCTTCCTTTATCATATCATGAGAAGCCTCCTACTACAATACTATGTCTAACTTTTCCTCCTTTTGTAGCAGGTCCTTAAGCTCCATCTTAGGCTCATAAGCCAAATTTTGATCCTCAAGAACCAGAACAACCTCATTGTTATTTGTATTTTTTCCTTCCACCCTTGGTAGAAACTCAACATCAAGCTAAGGAGCTACAAGCTCTTATAATGGGGGTCTTTTGAAGCTAGGGATGACATATTTTCTTCTTGGGGGCTCTTGTGATTCAACAGCATGCAACTGGGCAAGCTTGAGCTTTATCTCCTCTTGATCTATAACCAACCTTCTTGAAAGATTCTCCTTAAACTGGGTTACTCTCACTTCCCACAATGGAGAGTGAAGGAGAGCATGAAAATTTGTCTTTACTTGTTCAGGAGAGGCCTAACAAGAATAATCTTGTTTGTATTGTCCTTTTTGGGCCTCCATTTGCTATTGTAAATCAATCTCCTACTACCTCTTTATCTTATCAAGTTTCCTTTCCCGGGCTAGCAACTGCTTATCATTATCATCCATTTGTCTTTTGAAAGCTTGCAACTTCTCACTCCACTCATGAAACTTGACATCCATATTCCTTTGGAATTCCAACATCATATCTTTAAGTTCTTTATATGGAGATGTTGGCGCTGGAGGAGCATGGGTAGGGGAATAGAAATAACCTTGAGTATACTGGCCATAACCAACTTGGGGTTGAGATTGAAAATGGCCATATGAGGGTTGAGGATTAGTATTTTCATGATATATAAGGACTTAGTAGTTATTTCTATGAAATGGGTCCATTTTAAAGCCTTTAAATAAATAATTTTATATAAAGCCTTGAAAACATAAAAGATCGAAGATGATCTTCACACATACCAGCACTTGGTCTATATGAAACCAGGTAGATGCATGGAGTTGCCATGGTGTTACATGAATGCTTCTAAAGGCTAATTTTATTGCAAATAACACCCAAATTCTCAATGAATAGACTTCAAAATGGCTTCCAATGAACTTGTGTTGTTGAAAATGTCTGTCCCACCAAGTGTGCCAAAAAATATTGACACAGAATTTTGTACCCTTGCTATAACATGGAAATGACCTCCAAGTGTGGGAATTGTGCTCTGAGGTTGAATCTCAAGAGAAGGACAACTTCCTTACAATTAGGATGCACCTAACTACTCTTTGAATGAAAAGGGAGAAGGAGACATAGGAAAAAAAACTACTTAGTCTAATCTAAAGGGGGGTGATGCAGCTAGATTGAATAGTCACAACTCTATCTACAACTACAAAAAACATCAATGACAACTTGCAATACACTAGACTTAACTTCAGTCTATTCCCCAAAGTGACATGCAGGTCTAAAACTAAAGAAACATTAAAATAAAAGATAATATTCACTTATGCAACAATTGTGAATAGATTGAACAGAACATGTAAACTTAGAAAAATAGAAAGAAAACATTTACTAAAAGGCATATACATGCACTAGACAAAAAAATGGCAAGAGAAGGTGAGGAACAAAGATTTCATTAATAAAAGGCAAAGTTATAGAGCATAATGTTGCTGCAACATACAGACAAAGAAGAACCTCTAAAACATATTTACAACTACTTTTTGTAGAGTTTATTCATAACTCTAATATTACATTGAGTTCAGACTCTAACCAAGTAGAGTTGAGATTGTAGAGAAGTAAAAACTACTGATTAGAAGAAATCATGATTAGATGTGTTGGTAAATAGATTTGTTCTTTCCAATTCTAAGTCACGAGTGCCCTACTTTATGAACAAATTCTGATTACAACAGTTTGGAAAGTGGCTTCTTGAAGATTTACTTTCCTCTGAATTGTTAAGTACAGCTCCCTATTATGAAATTTGCTAAGTCAAGTTGATAAGAAATTCAACTTAGGCAAGAAGTAACATTTTGAGGGTTAGTCAAATCTAATGAACTCACACATCTTATGAATTCCTATCTCATATGCACTGAAATTAATTGATCTATCTAGGAACTAATTTGTGAAAAAAGTTATATTGAATGAAAACATCTAAAGAATCTCTTTGAGTTTTAAGTGACAATTCCTATCACATTCAACTTGTTGTATTAAAATAGGGGAAATAAAACTCTATTTATTCCTCACTTCAATCCCAAATAAAGAGAGACAACAAGCTAAAAACAACTATTTCAAATGGAACAGAAAATGATTGATACCAAAATACCATTCAATTGACTCTGCAACATCAAGTCTTTCATACTAAAAATTTGCCAACCTTTTATTAATCTTTCATTATCATACATATAGGATTTCGAGATGACCGTTGCAAAGGAAGTTTAATCGGTTCATCTTCTCAAAATTGACAAAGGGCAAAGAGTCAGTTTGTTTATTATAATGATTACAAAATAAAAATGGAAAAGGTAGAATATGAATCATTTTGCGTTCTTCCCCTTTTTTGCACATTAGTATACCTCAAGAGCCATCTGGAATGTTCCCTAGCCAAATCTTTGACAACGTTCAATTTGTCTTACAATTCCTTCATGGCCACATGTATGCATCTGCCAAGTTTCTAAAGCTCAGAAACTCTATTCTGGTGCCCTGAAGATATATTCTTAGGCTATATATAAAATTGGAGAAATTGGTCAGAATGACAGTGATTTTAATTATTCCTTTTCCTTTACCACTAGTCCATGAATCTGTGTGTAGTCCCTTTAGGAGTTTTTAATCTTTCTCTTGATATTTATTTACCTTATCCTTAGTCTCTTTTAGACTTTTATCTACCTCCAAGATCATTTCTGACTTGAACTGCATGCTTTGTAACCATTCGAACAAATATTCATCTCCTTTGGGAAAAATCTTAGCTTCGATAGCTTCTTTTGTTTTCATGTGAATAATCATCTTCAACAGAGATACACAATCATCAATTTTAGTTATTTTTGAGGCTAGGGTATTTCTATTAGATGAAATGTTATCTTTCTCTATTTATAGTCTTAAGATAATATTTTTGTTTTTCTCTATAATGGAGAGCCCTTATGATTTAAGCTTGTCACCCCATGCTTTACCAATCTAACCAAAACGCTTATCTTCTTGAAGTTAGGAGATAAGTGCTTAAACCTCTACAGTAGTAGGATTACTAGTCATGGGCATTCCAGAGATGTTCGCCAATAGAGTGACCAATTTTTTGATAAACTCATTCAACTCTTGTATCTCTACCTTCATCCTAACCTTGGACAATTTGAGGTTCTCCAACTATCCTTCAATTACCTTCTTTGTCAACTTCCACAAGCCAACCTTGGTATCATGTCTGGCTTCCCCAAGATCTACCAAATTCAGAGTAAAATCATTGGTAGACATATCTTCAATTCTTCTATCTTTGGTGGGTTTTACAATCTCCATTGTTAGGTGTCATGTTTTTGGGTCTTGTCCAAGAATAGACAAGGTCTTTTGTTTCTTGACCTTACTCAATGCAGATCTAGAGCGAACCACAAGAGATAAGGTATCCTTATTGGGAGCCCCTTCATCCTTTCTCTTTCTCTTTCTCTCCACAGTGTCCTCTAGCCAGGAATCAATGCCTATCACCTAGGAAGCCATCCCGAGTGAATCTATGCTAAACATTTTCCTCTTAACCAAAGTAATTATTTTCACAATTGAAGAGAAAGGATTCTTTTGGGCTTGAGAGACCAGCTTTGAGGACTCTTGGCCTTTCTCCATTTCTATAGTCTTCTTATCTACTTCATCTAACTCAGTGGACTCACTATCATTGCTTCCTCTATCTCCTAAATCTACTACTTGCACTTGAGGGCTACTTGGTAGGAGAAGTGTAGCACTCATAGTTGGAATAGGACTACTACGAGGTGAGGGAACTGGAGTAACAAAATTCTCTTTTGGCTCCTTTGCTTTCCTCTCAGCTTCTAGTTGGGCACCAATCACTAGAGAAGATCCATCTTGACAAGTTTTTGTCAAAGGAATGTTTTTATTTGGAGGTTGGTCGCCTCCACCCACCAGTTGAGCTGGTCCTTGAGTGATGGTTAGGGTCAATCCTGATGTGTTAGCTTGTGAGGAGGTAGGGGCAGATGTTGAAGGAGCTTGAGTGGGGGTACTCTTACTTTTGCTTCTTCTTGTTGTAGTCCACTCGACCCACTTCCCAGTCCTTTTAACAATTTGGGCCATCATAATATCTAGATCATCCCCAACATCTTGATAGGGCTCTAAACTAATAGGGGTATTTCTTAGCTTTTTTAAAGATGTATTACTATACATATTTTGTCCATCATCTTCAATTCCTTCAGCATCAAGGTTGATGCTATACATCTTTACTTGATCCATTGTGAATCTAGCAAAAGCACAGTCCTGACTCTCAAATTCATCTTTGCAATCCACCCAGTAGTCTTCAACTATGGTGATGTGTTTGATCACACTCCCAATCTGCAACACTTCCCTTGCATACCTATTCGGGTCAAACATAGGCCTTAAGACCTCGTACATTTCCAATCTATATTTCATCTCCAATGCCTTCAGAATGTTCTTTGCATCAGAATGAGACTCACAACTAAAACCTCCCACCTTCATAGGGAACTCATATCCCTTCTTCTTCAAACTCTCACTTATCATGTTCACTTAGATTGCTTGTCTCGCAATCTTGATCAGCACAATCATGTCACTCAAATATCTCAATAGCTTCAAAGGGAATCCATCGAAGGCTGTAAGATGCAAATATCTAATTGTAAATGCATCATTAACTCTTATATATTCAACATAACTATTTTCCAACTGCAAACATGGGTAGAATTCATAGGACTTCACATCATTAGGGAAATTTTCTACCCTTGGGAGGCCCAGCCATAATTGTAGAGATGCTAGCATGTAAATTAGAAAAGAGGACATATAGAAGGTGTTGTAGAACTTCATGGCACTGAGAGCATTGGATAGATTCTCACTTACCTCATGAGCCCAGTCAATATATTGAGTATTTGAACAGATAACTTGTACCAAAAAGAAATATTGCTGAACAAAATTTAAAGCTCCTACCTCACCTTTCAATCTGTGTAGGAGAACCAAGATGTCTAAAATCTTAGGTTTGAGATTAGTACCAAAAAGAGTCTTAGGGACCTTACTCTTGGCTTTTAAAATCATGTCTGCATAATCTCCTTTCTCTAGACCATTTTCTTTGCAGAAAACTTAGAGACAGCTCCACCAATTGTCAAATCCAAAAACTCCTCTCATTCTGGAATTCATAGATAATTCACCACTATTTTTCTATCAATGGAAATCAATACCATATCATCTGACAATAAAATCTCTCAGGTGTCTGGGTTGTAGTGATTTATGCACTCATATATTAATTTTGGGGCTTAGACTACTACTGGGAAACTAGCTGCTTTAACTAGCCCACATCCTCAAAGCATCTCAATTATGGGATGAATTGGCTCTAATTTTACTCTCTTCTAAAAGTCTTGCATATCATAAAAATGGAGAGAAGTGTTTGTAAAATTTTGCAATATTGACTTGATTCTATTCAGCCCGTTGAAGAGTGCAAATTTAGTTGCCATTCTCTTTGAGAATGAATTGAATTTTGAATCTAGAAGAATAAAATAATAGCCAATGCACCAACATAGGATATTTGAAAATTTTTTGCAAATTAACAGAATAACAATTCAAGAAAGAGTGGTAGTTTGTATAACTATTTATGTTTCTGTCTATATAGGAGTTTCAATTCACCTATTGATCTTCAAGATTCGCACCACACAAATGAATTAAAGGATAAATCCATTGAAATAGTAAATATAGGGGTCCTAAAGGATAACTTGGTGTCTTTCATTGTTCTATTGGTCCAATGGTAACTTTCTATCCTTTCACACTTGCTTTCTCATTTCCCATCATGTTTTGGGGAGTTATGAATAGAGTACTCCGTAAAAAATAATCTGCCAAATCAAAATCTGCTTAATAGATTTCTCCCACAATGGTTAGATTGTTTCCATTATCATATTAAGATATTTTTTAGGTGAAATTTGAGTTCAATTCACTTATAAATTTGATTTTCTTTTAAATGTAGAAAATCATCCTCATGGGTTGGAAACCCACCGAGGAGAAGATGATTTTCATTTCTCCACCTAGGCCTTCTTTTAACTTTAATTTTTGACTTATTGCTTTCTTTAGGTTCAAAGATGTCCATAAGGAGTGTGAAGCTTCATAAGGGGCCCACCTTTCATTTGGTTTCCTTTAGAATTGCCTTTTGTGGAAAACAAACTTCATGGCTGGAAAACCTGCCAAGGAGAGGTCAATTTTCAATTTTTTGTCTAAGTTGATTTTGAGAGCTGTGATGAATCTTGAATACCTCTTGAGGTAGATAATTGTAAAAGAAATAGGAATTAATCATAAGGTACTTTATCATCTTCTTATTATGGCTCATATGCATCATTTGGTACTCTTTGCGAGAAATCACCTTCATGGGTTGTAAACCTGCCGAGGAGAAGGCAAAGTCCAAATTTCTGTGAGCTTCCTCTTTTCATGGAAAATATGATAGGTCGCAAGTGAACACAACTTTTTTGAATGATCTTTGCATGTTATGAGAATCTCCATCAAATTAGGTACTAAGCTATCCACAAAACTCACAACATAAATGAAAACTACCCTGCTATAGAATGTGGGTAAGGGGAAGAAGAAAAATTTGATGAAGACTCCTTCCACCTAAGGGGGCTTGAACTTAGACTCAAACATACCTAGGACTTTACTAGGACACCAAATTTTCTACTTTTCAAAATGGTTATGGGGTGCAGAGTGAGGAAATAGTTGGCTCTGACTGGGGACTTGGGTATACTATACCCAAGCAAGGAATCCAAAATCTCTAATTTTGCAAAAAATAAAAGGGGGCACATGGCAAAACTAAAGCGAGGAAAAATGAGGAAAAGAGGAAAACAAGGGAAACCTAACTAAGAAAACAAAAGAAGAAAAACTTAGCTTAACTATTGTACAACACAAGGGTTACCTATTCTCAATTTGAAATTTGATAAAGCTTCACATCCTAACCATTGTAGGTCAGAGGAAGCACTTCACCATCTTGATATGCCAATTTAAATGAATTATTCTTGAACACTTGATGAATACTGAATGGGCCTTTCCACAAGGTATCAAATTTCTTATACATACCCTTTGGAGCTCTTCACTTATCCCATAGTAACACACTATCGCCTACCATGAATTTCCATGGTCTCGCCCTTTTATTGAATAGGTTCTTTATGTGCATTTAGTGTTCTATTATATGATCTACAATTTCTTCTCTTTCCTCTTCAAGTTTTCTCAAGTAGAGAATTTTCTTTTTCAAACCATACTTATAGATATCATCTTTGATTACTGTCCTCAGTTTGTTCATAGCTAATTCAAAGGGTAATGGGAGATTGGCTTCAATCCCATAGACCAATTCAAAAGGAGATATACCAATTTCCCTTTTAGGTGTCACCCTGTCCACCCATAATGCCTCATAAATTTTCTTGTACCAAGTCTTCTAATTGTCCGATACTAATTTCTTGATAATATTCATCAAATTTTTGTTACTAGACTCTACTTGACCATTTCCTTGTGGGAAGTAGTCAAATGAATGGTTGACTGTGATTCCATGCTTGAAGCAAAAATTGGTGATCTCTATTGAGGAGAAATATGCTACATTATTCGTCACCAATTTGATGGGGACACCGAATCTAACTAAGATGTTTTCTTTAATGAATTCACATACTACTTCAAAATTAGTTTTCTTGGTTGCCTTTGCTTCCACCCACTTAGTAAAATAATCAGTCATAGTTATCACATATTGGTGACCATCATTGGATGATGGGTTGATAGGCCTAATGAAATCAAGACCCCATTGTTGAAAAGGACCTTCGATGATGATAGGCCTAAGAAGAAGAGAAGCTAACTAAGGACACCCAAAAAATATCTTACATTTCTCACATTTTTCCACCCAGGAATAGGCATCCTTAAACATTCCTGGCTAGTAGTGACATTGTCTCAGTATCTTGAAATTCATGACTGAGGATGAGAAATGTCCTCCACAAGCTTCATTATGAAATTTTCTCAACAACTTTTCTTGTTGTTGCTTGTCTACACACCTGAGGAAAGTGCCATCCATAACCTTTTTAAATAATTTTCCATCCCAAATTAGATATTTAGTTTCTTTCAATTTAAGATCTCTTCTTTTTCTTTTTATTAAGCCCTTTGGACATTCCCCATAGGTCAATAAGTAAGCAATATTCTCAAACTAGGAATCTTGCATGCCTACTACTAATACTAGTTGCTTTTCTCCTGATTCTTCTGCTTCCTCAACAATTCTATTTTCTTCAATTGCTTTGCACAAGGCATTTCCTCTCACTAACTTAGTAGGCTTAATTTCAATATCATACTCTTGTGTCTTTGCTATCCATGCCCCTCTAGCATTACACCCTACATCATGTTGTGTTAACACACTTTTTACTGCTACATCTGAGACATAGACCATGGAATGGGAGTGCAAGAAGTAGAATCAAAAAAGTTTAAATGCTTTGACTACTGCAAAGGCATGTTTCTCAATTTGTAAGTATTTCAACTCATGATTCTTCAGAGGTATGCTCATGAAAGCTATTGGGGCTTGTATCCCTTCCTTGTTATCTTGCATAAGTATGGCTAATAAAGTGTGTTCAGAGGCATAATAGTAAATGATGAAATCTCATTTATAATCTAGGTGACATAATACTGGAGTGTTAGCAATGGTAGTCTTAATGTTCTGGAAAGCTTTTTTCCCAACTTCATTCCATTTAAAACTTGAATTCCATTTCATCATATCTATAATACATTTAGTAGTTCCTACAAAATCTAGAACAAATCTTCTAAGGAAACTTACCTGTCTGAAGAATGACTTAACTCCTTTTTTTTTTACTTGTAGGCCTAACCTTCAAATGGCTTCCACTCACTCTAGATCAATTCTGATACCTTCCTAGGAAGCTATATGGCCTAGAAGCTTTCCTTCTATAACATAGAAAATGGACTTTTTAGGATTGATTGAGATTCCATGTTCTCGACATCTTTGTAAAACTTTCTTCAAATCTTCTATTTGATTTCTCCTTTTCTTTGAAAACATGGTGAGGTCATCCAAGTATATAACTATAATCTAATCCTTAAGATCTACAAATTTTTTGCTCATGCATCTCTAAAATGTAGCGCCAACATTAATGAGTTTGAAAGGCATTATATGGTATGCAAATGTACCCCATGGAGTAGTAAAGGCCATTTTGTGTTGATCCTTCTCCTCTACTTCTATTTGATTGTACCTTGATAAATCGTCGAGAATGAACATCATTTCAGCTCCAGCTATTGTTTGCAATAGATGATCCATATTGGGAAGGAAAATTTTATCTTTCAAAGATGCCTGGTTCAAATTTCAAAAATCAACATAGATCCGTATTTCTCCATTTTTCTTTCTAACTGGCACTAAATTGGCTACCCAGGTGGAATGATGGATAGGATAGATAATCCTTTCTTTTAACATTTTGTCCACTTCCTAGAATATGGCATCAACTACCTTAGGATTATAATTTCTTTGTTTCTATCAGAAGGGGACTATGTCAGGCTTTAGGGGAATTTGATGTTTCACTTTCCCATCCCTGTAGCTTTTCAAGTCTTCATAGATCCAAGTGAATATATCCTGGTATTCTATGAAAAGTTTTCTAGCAGCTTCTTTCTCCTTTGGTGAAAAAAACTTACCAATGTTGATCATTTTAGGATTATAGACATCACCAATATTCACTCCTTCATACCCACCAATAGTAGGCCCCTTTTCTGCCCTCTTTTTCTCTATGTAGGCATCATGTTTATTAAACAATTTCTCCAAAGATACAAAGTATGGGGGAATGATATTACCTTGTAATTGGACTCCAAATATTTGATATTCTTTTGGCTCATGATTAGAGTCTCCATTATTGTCTTCGTTAGACTAATTTTTGCAAGTAGCCTTGCCATTTTTTAAGAATAGTTTTAAGCTCTTGTCATCTTCAAAAACTTGCCAAGATTCTATATTATCTGGAATAGAGGCTCGATACACAATCTCAATCTGGTATTTCTTATCTTTGAATTCAGGATGGATAGCAGCAGAGAAGTGGAAATTGCTAAGGAGTCATCTTTGGTGTTCACCTCCCTTGGTACTGCTTCAATAGTAAAAGCATCTAGTCCTTCTATTTTGTCCTAGACTTTTTTTTTGTAGTTTTTTAGCTTATGGTTCTTTACAAAATATTGCCCCTTAATTTGTCTCACAATAAGTTTTCCATCACCTTGGACTTTTAGGATCTTTACCCCCTTTTCTTTTGTAGCCATTATCCCAAGGAGTAAAGCCTCATATTCTATGGTGTTATTTGTGTTTACAAACTCTAGTTTAAAATCCATGGGTTCGGGTTCTCCTTTGGGAGGTAGTAACACTACACCTACACTAGATCCTAAAGAGGAACAACTTCCATCAAACTCTAATGTCCATAGATCTATTGAATCTTCATTCACATTAAGGATTTATTTTTTTAGGTCTCCACTTCTTTGTTCAGTTAGATTTTCCTCAGTAAATAGCATATAATTACCAAACTCCAAATCCTGCTAGAGGATTTGAGCTTTAGGATCATCTTACTTTAGCACAGTAAATGTTGCCTTCTCTTCAAGTTCCAATTTAACTTTCTTATTTAATATGGGTATGACTACTTGGGACCAATCTAACTTTATTTCTCCTCCTAAATCTTGGCAAAAACTCTTGCTTAACAGAAGCCCATAGCTTGCTCAAATATTCGCCACAAGGATAGTCAATAATAGTTTCTTTTTGGATGAGAAGGTAAGGCTACTTGAGCATCTTTAATCTATCTAAGCAAGGGGACTTGTTTGGCATCCATAGAGTAACACCTTCCATGGACTTTAGTGAGGTTAAGACCCAGGGCTTTAGCTACAGAATAAGGCATCACATTATATGATGCACCTGAATCTATTATGCAATTGCTCAATTTGCATCCATTGATATATAGTGAAATATAGAATGGATCAGGTTTTTGCCCAGGAGAGGTTGCTAGGATGGTAGAATCCTCTTGGCTAAATAGGCTAGATGTTAAAGTTCCATCCCCCTCCCCAATGGTCACATTATGATTCAATTCTGAAGTATTTCCTTTACAATGATCTACCAATCTTTTCAACTCAAAGAAATGAGACTTCAAATAATCGATAGGGGAAATCTAGATTTTTGACTCCTCATAAAATTGAATGAAATCATAGGGGATTTTGTCCTTACCTATTTGAGATGTCGATGCTTCTTGATCAATGTGAATATTATTAGTTGAAGGATTGGGGTCATTTCTTGGAGCATGACTAGAGGATTGATTCTTGAGCCTTTGACCTCGAGTCAACACTATGTATGAAGTTCCATCAATGGTCACATAACATTCACCCTTTGGTTCAGAATCTGACTCATACTCCAAAAATAAATTTCTAGAGTCACCATTTAAGTATGAATTTGACTCTAAACAAGGAGTCGTAGTATTCAATTCATTGGTGGATAACAATTGCATCATATGAGCAATTTTTGGATAGCTCTAACGATCATGATCTGTCATCAAATGAAACATGCACACGTTTCCTTTCTTTAGTGCGACCTCAATCACCAACCTTGATTATGAACCTTGCAAAAATTTCCAATCATTTTTCCTTCCTGGTGAATTTTGGTAATTTTGTTGGTAAGATTGATTAACCCTAGGTAATTGTCTTTTTATTGCTACCAACTCATTTGACAGTTTCTGAATCATTTCATTAGATTATGTGGTATTACTGGAACTTCCTTTAGTTTGAAGTTCTCACTTCCATTTTCACATGGAAATCAAGTCATCTTCAAATTCAACCACCTTCTTTTGTGCATCTGCCAAATTTGTGGGATGTTCCCTTCTTAAGTCATAATTGATATCTAAGGGCATTGCACTTATGAAGAATGTTTTCAAATTACTAGCAGTGGGTCTATCAGCAGTGGGGATTCTACTAGTAATCTTATTGAAGGTAGCAAAAAACTCCCTCATACTCATGGTGGGTTATTTTTTAATGGATGTCAATTGTGTTAACAAGACATGTTCATCCTCCACAATTTTGAATCTTGTCTCAAAGGTTGTTGTCATTGTATCCAAATTGGTGATTGAGCCATCGTCCAGATGATAGAACTAGTCTATTTCACTTGCTATCAAGGTTTCTATGAATAATCTTACAAAAATGTCTTCATGTGCAACCCCCAATATGTGAGTAGCTATAAAGAAAGCCTTAATATGTTCATCTGTGGTAACCTTCCCATCATCTAAAAATTTAGGAAAATTCTTCCTCAAACCAGCTAGGAGTGGGTGATAGGTTGTTAGTGCTAATGGACCTTTTTTCGCAGCCCAAGGAGCAACCATAATTGTTCTGGCAAGGTATGGTGGAAAATTGACAACTAGGGGAGTTGTGACTCTATGAAAGGCCAATACCTAGTAGGTAGTATGGGAAGAACTTTGATTTCTAATGGGTGAAGGTGGTCTTCTCTAGATTTTCTTTTCACCTTTCCACTTGGGAATATCTAGGATGGGAAAACCAAGTTTTGTGAGTTTATCAAAAATAGGGTCTTGCCCACCCTGTTCTTTGGTACTTCTAAGGAACCTTTTTTGTTCCAAGGTGCAAGGTTAGTTTTGTCTTTGAGCTTCACATCTCAACTATATTTCTGCCCTTCAAATGTCTCTCCTCTAAATATCTCTTTCTAATGGTTCAACTCTAGATTGTTCTTCTTCCAATACTTGGCTAGCATTCCTCTAGTGTTCAACATTCCTCCTATTTCTCTAAACAAATGTATTGAGAGATGAAATTATGTCTTCTTGGTTGTCTTGGAAACCAAGATTAGGTTGGAGCTTTGGGACAATATTCTCATGAGATAGTACCATTTTACCTCATCTTATAAGATCTATTAGTCAAATGATTGTTTGTCTCCCCAACAGAGTCGCCAAAAAATTTGTTGGCAAATAGATTTGTTCTTTCTAGTTCTGACTCATGAGTGCCCTAATTTATGAACAAATTATGATTACAACATTTTGGAAAGTGGCTTCTTGAAGATTTACTTTCCTTTTAATTGTTAGGTACAACTCCCTATTATGATATTTGCAATGAATTTTGATTATTCCTAATTCTAAACAAGGTATGTTCTTAACTAGAGAATAGGAGAGGAAAACTAAGTCAAACTGATAAGGAATTCAACTTAGGCAAGAAGTAACATTTTGAGGGTTAGTCAAATCTAATGAACTCACACATCTTATGAATTCATAGCTAATATGCACTGAAATTAATTGATCTATCTAGGAACTAATTTGTGGAAAAAGTTATATTGAGTGAAAACATCTAAAGAATCTCTTTGAGTTTTAAGTGACAATTCCTAACACATTCAACTCGCTGTATTAAAATAGGGGAAATAAAACTCTATTTATTCCTCACTTCAAACCCAAATAAAGAGAGCCAACAAGCTAATAACAACTATTTCAAATGAAACAAAAAATGATTGATACAAAAATACCATTCACTCTGCAACATCAAGTCTTTCATACCAAAAATTTGCCAACCTTTTATTAATCTTTCATTATCATACATATAGGATTCTGAGATGACTGTTACAAAAGAGGTTTAATTGGTTCATCTTCATAAAATTGACAAATGGGAAAGAGCCAATTTGTCTATTACAATGATTACAAAATAAAAATGGAAAGGGCAGAATATGAATCACTTCACCTTCTTCCCCTTTTTTGATTTTTCCCTATAGGCCTTGGTGGCAACAATAATTAAAATCATCTCTCTGTGTCTTTGTACATGCACATTAGTATACCTCAAGAGCCATCTAGAATGTTCCCTAGCCAAATCTTTGACAACATTCAATCTTTCTTGCAATTCCTCCATGGCCACATGTATGCATCCACCAAGTTTTTGAAGCTCGAAAACTTTGTTTTGGTGCCCTGAAGATATGCTTGTCAGGCTATCTATAAATTTCAAGAAACTAGTTTGCGTGATAGTGATTCCAATTATTCCTTTTCCTTGCCCACTAGTCTATGAATCTATGTACAGTTCCTTTAGGATTTCATAATCTTTGTCTTTATCTTTATTTACCTTATCCTTAGTCTCTTTTAGACCTTTCTCTACCTCCAAGATCATTTCTAACTTGAACTGCATGCTTTGTAACCATTCGAACAAAGGTTCATCTCCTTTGGGAAAAATCTTAGCTTTGACAACTTCTTTTGGTTTCATGTGAATAATCATCTTCAATAGAGATACACAATCATCACTCTTAGTTCTTTTCATGGGTAAGGTATTTCTATTAGATAAAATGCTATCTTTCTCTATTTCTAGTCTTAAGATAACATTTATGATTTTCTCTATAATGGAGAGCCCTTCTAATTTAAGCTTGTCACTCCATTCTTTACCAATCTGGCCAAAATGCTTATCTTCTTGAAGTTGGGAGATAAGTTCTTGAACCTTTGCAGTAGTAGGATTACTAGTCACAAGCATTCCGGAGATGCTCATCAATGGTGTGACCAATTGTGTGCTAAACCCGTTCAACTCTTGTATCTCCACCTTCATCCTAACATTTGACAATTTGAGATTCTCCAATTGTCCTTCAATTACTTTATTTGTTAACTTCCACAAGCCAACCTTGGTATCATGTATGGCTTCCCCAATATCTACCGAATACAGAGTAAAATCATTGGCAAACATATCTTCAATTCTTCTGTCTTTGGTGCATTTTGCAATCTCCATTATCATGTGTCTTGTTTATGGGTCCTATCTAAGAATAGTCAAGGTCTTCTGTTTCTTGACCTTACTCAATGCAGAACCAAAGCGAACCGCAAGAGATAAGGTATCCTTATTGGGAGCCCCTTAATCCTTTCTATTTGTCTTTCTCTCTAGATCATCATCTAGCCAAGAATTAGTGCCTATCACCTTGGAAGTCATCCCGAGTGAATCTATGCTAAACATTTTTATCTTGACTGGAGTAATTATTTTTCCAGTCAAAGAGAAAGGATTCTTTTGGTCTTAAGAGACAAGCTTTGAAGACTCTTGGCCTTTCTCCATTTCTATAGTCTTCTTAGCTACTTCATCTGACTCAGTGGACTCACTATCATTGTTTCCTCCATCTCCTAAATCCACTACTTCCACTTGAGGGCTACTTGGTAGAAGTGTAGCACTCATAATTGGAATAGGACTACTACAAGGTGAGGAAGCTAGAGTAACAATGCTATCTTTTGGCTCCTCTTCTTTCTTCTCAGCTTTTGGTTGGGCACCAATCACTAGAGAAGATCCATCTTGAAATTTTTTTGTCAAAGGAATATTTTTATCTGGAGGTTGGTCACCTCCACCCACTGGTTGAGCTAGTTCTTGAGTGATGGCCAGGGTCACACCTAATGTGTCAGCTTGTAAGGAGGTAGGGGCAGATGTTGAAGGAGCTTGAATGGGGTACTCTTACTTTAGCTTCTTCTTGTTGTAGTCCACTTGACCCACTTCTCAGTCCTTTTAACAATTTGCACCATCATAATATCTAGTTTATCCCCAACATCTTGATAGGGTTCTGAACTAATAGGGGTATTTCTTAGCTTTGTTAAATGTGTATTACTATACATATTCTGCCCATCATCTTCAATTCCTTCAACATCAAGGTTGATGTTATAAATATTTACTTGATCTACTATGAATCTAGCAAAAGCATAGTCCAAACACTCAAATTCATCTTTGCAATCCGCCCAGTAGTCTTCGACCATGGTGATGTGTTTGATCACACTCCCAATCTACAACACTTCCCTTGCATACCCATTCAATTCAAACATGGGCCTTAAGACCTCATACATTGAATGCCTTCAACATGTTCTTTACATCAGAATAGGACTCACAGCTGAAAGCTCCCACCTTCATAGGGAACTCATATCCCTTCTTCTTCAAACTCCCACTCAACACATTCACTTGGATTTCTTGTCTCATGATCTCGATCAACACAATCATGTCACTCAGATATCTCAGCAGCTTCAAAGGGAATCCATCGAAGGCTGCAAGATGCAAATACAAGAAAGATGAGAACTGGATAAAATAGCTTCTAAACTAACTAATAAATGTCATTTCTTTTGGACTGAATCTCCACTCTAGGTATCCTTGGAGCTCATGCAAATTCTCATTGTAAACACATCATTAACTCTTATATATTTAGCATAACTATTTTCCAGCTGCAAACATGGGTAGAATTCATAGGACTTCACATCGTCAGGGAAACTTTCTACCCTTGCAAGGCTTGACCATAATTGTAGAGAAGCTAGCATGTAAATTAGAAAAGAGGACATATAGAAGGTGTTGTAGAACTTCTCAAAACTAAGAGAATTGGATAGATTCTCACTTACCTTGTGAGCCCAATCAATATATTGGGTATCTGAATAGATAACTTGTACCAAAAAGAAATATTGCTCAATGAAATTTAAAGCTTCTACCTCACCTTTCAATCTATGTAGGAGAATCAGGATGTCTACAATCTCAGGTTTGAGATTAGTACCGAAAAGGGTCTTAGGGACCTTATTCTTGGCGCTCTGTGGCTTTTGAAACCATGTTTGCATAATCTCCTTTCTCCAGACCATTTTCTTTGCAGAAAACTTAGAGACAGCTCCATCAATTGTCAAATCCAAAAACCCCTCTCATTTTGGAATTCGTAGACAATTCACCACTATTTTTCTATTAATGGAAATCAATACTGTATCATCCGATAATACAATATGCCTGGTGTCTAGGTTGTAGTGATTTATGCACTTATATATTAATTTTGGGGCTTAGACTACTACTAGGAAATTGACTGCTTTGACTAGCCCACATCATCGGAGCTTCTCAATTATGGGATTAATTGGCTCTAATTTTACTCTCTTTTGAAATTCTTGCATATCATAAAAACAGAGAGAAGTGTCTGTGAAATTTTGCAATGTGGACTTGATTCCATTTAGCTTGTCGAAGCTCGCAAATCTAGTTGTTGTTCTGTCTGAGAATGAATTGAATTTTGAATCTAGAAGAATAAAAGAACAAAAAATGCACCAACACAAGATATTTGAAAAAGTTGTGCAAATTAATAGAATAGCAGTTCAAGAAAGAGTGGTAGTTTGTATAACTATTTATGTTTCCATGTATATAGGAGTTTCAATTCACCCATTTATCCTTAGGATTCGCGCCACACAAATGGATTAAAGGATAAATCCTTTGAAATAGTAAATGTGAGGGTCCTAACAGATAACTCGATGTCTTTTCACTATTCCATTGGCCCAACAATAACTTTCTATCCTTTCACACTTACTTTCATGTTTCCCATCAAGTTTCAGGGGGTTATGAACAAAGTACTCCGTAAAAAAAATCTTCCAAATCAAAATCTGCTTAATAGATTTCTCCTACAATGGTTAGATTGTTTCCATTATCATCTTAAGATATTTTTCAATAAAAATGTGAGTTCAATTCACTTATAGACTTTATTTTTTTGTAAACATGGAATATCATCCTCATGGATTGGAAACCCGCCGAGGAGAATATGATTTTCATTTCTCTGCCTAGTCCTTCTTTTAACGTTACCTTTTGACTTATCACTTTCTTTAGGTTTGAATATGTCTATAATGAGTGCAAAGATTCATAAGAGGTCCACCTTTCATTTCATTTCCTTTAGAATTGCCTTTTGTGGAAAACAGACTTCATGGGTGGAAAACCCACCGAGGAGAAGTCAATTTTCAATTTTCTACCTAAGATGATTTTGAGAGCTATGATGAATATTTAATACCTCCTAAGCTAGATAATCATAAAAGAAATAGGAATTTATCATAAGGTAATTTATCATCTTCTTATTGTGGCTCATCTGCATCATTTAGTGCTCTTCGCGGGAAATCACCTTCATGGTTTGAAAACTCGGTGAGGATAAGGTGAAGTCTAGATTTCTGCAAGCTTCCTCTTTTTATGGAAAATATGATAGGTTGCAAGTGGATGCAACTTTTTTGAATGATCTTTGCATGTTACAGGAATCTCCATCAGATTAGGTACTAAGCTACCTGTAAAACCTACAACATAAAGGAAAACCACCTAGCTATAGAATGTGGGTAAGGGGAAGAAGAAAAATTTGATAAAGACTCCTTCTACCTAAGGTGGCTTGAACTTAAACTTGGACATACCTAGGACTTTACTAGGACACAAAATTTTCCACTTGCAAAATGGTTATGGGGTGTAGAGTGGGGCAACAAGATGCATGTCCCCATATAGGAAATCTAACTTTTCACATACAAATCTAACTTTGAGCGGACATAAGTAGTGGTCATTATCACTTGATTGGGCAGAAGGACAAACATAGAAGTGATTGGAAGAAATCTGCATTAAATAGTCATGGAGAATAATCAGAAGTGGTTGCAAATGATCAAATAGATCTAATTGTCATTAAAGAATTGTATCTACTAGTGTTTTTGATGCCAAATCAGCCATGTTATATGGTCAAATGAAGTTAATCCATCTACACTTTCCATGTGGCCCAATGTCCTCAAAGTATTTTGCCACCCTGCCCAACCTTCTATTTTTATGTTGACCAATCTCTTTGCCAATGTTTGTAGCTTTATATTCTACATTTCTCTTTAACTATTTGGCATTCTAAAACTATGATTTCCCTTTTTTATGCTTGATCATTGTGTTGTAGCTTGTTTCCTTCATTAACTATCTGACCTCACAAAGTTGTGACTACCCATTATCTCATTCTTGATCGCTACATCACAGCTTATCTATCCATTATCCTCTTAACTATTGTGACCCCATGATATCATAAAATTACCCTCTTCACATCTTTGCAATAGCTAAGGTTTTAACATTTAATTTGCCTACGATGCTGCAAGACCCCTCTCTTTGACTGTGTCACCTCATCGCAACTTACTTTCACCTTTACCTCTTAACCCTTGCAACCTAGCAACTACCTCCATTCTCCACTTCATGGTCAATTTATGCCTTAGCATTTAAAACTAGCAACCAAGTGAACAAACATCCTTAGTTGTTTTTACCAGGTCATGACTTATCTCCTGGTTGGCATCAAATGTTCACGACCTTGCGATAATTGAGAACCTAACTGCTTATGCTGCCTTTTGCATGGTCATAACTTAAACTCATATTGTATCAAAGATACTTGTGAAGGCAATGTTTTGACCATGATCACCCAATTGTCATTGTCATTTGCTCTTTTTGTCTAACCACTGTGACCTAGTGAAGCCATCAAACTTGACTGCTAGATGTTCCATTGCAACATCATAACTTAAAGTTTAACCTTACTATTTAACCTTGTGATGGTGCACTCCATGTGTATCATTTCTTTTCCATCTTAACCCTAGGTTAGGACTAACCTCCTATGACCAAACGATGAAATTATTTTGTAGCTTCGCGGTTCTGATTATGATTTTCTCTTGACCACCTATGATGATTGTGATGAAGGAGGTTTGATTGTAGCTTGTTTGACTTTCACATGGTCATAAATTAAATCTCTAAAGCTCTTCAATGGAGTGCATCAATTCAAATGATCTACTTTCATTTGATGAATAACTCCTTCAAATTTGACCCTTGCAATGGTACGACTGAAGGACCTCAAAAGCACCTAGCCCACCATGACACACATCCATTTGTCTCCTATTCGCAACCTGCATCTAGGGTTCACCACTTAACTTCATGAACATGCACACAAAAATATTTTTCCATTTCACTACCCTAACTCTAGTTAGTCCTTAACTTCTTGCAACCTTGTGAGAACATGTCAATTAGACTGCTAGAGTTAATCTTTGCATGGTTGCAGCTTGAGACTGCCTGATCTCAAAATTGTCTTCGATCGTGCATCCAAAGGCCTTTCGCAACATTTCCACCTACATTTAAATGTTAGTTTAAACCACGGTGAAGCTGCACAAACCATGCACTTGACCATGTCATACATTCATAGCCTCCCTAATGGTTAAGCTATAAAATACAATGACCAAGAGATGAAAGGTAGTTGCATGGTCGCTAACTAAAATCTCTAAAGAATATGTCATACAATACAGACATTTGAACACTTGGGGATATAAAGGGTATGATTAAGGTTTTTTATGTATCCTTTTCAAGCTACATGACAATAAATGAATATTCAAGAATGTGAACATGACTATCACCTAAATTCTATGAGACTAGTCAATGCTAGCATTTTAGAAGGGGGGAATAAAATGGTTAACAGGTACATTTCTCAACCCTAGATGGCATGATGACACATCAATAAAAAAGCCCAACAATTATTAAAGGATCCACATACTCCTTGGTGACTCATAAATTGATATAAAAATTTCCAAAAAGAATTAAGGTACACACTTAACACTAGATGGAATGGTGACACATCACTCACAAATCAAGAAATTTATTACCTGCTCTATATACTCCTTTGAATATTCATTAGCCTTCTTAAATATTAGTTTGTAGTTTATAGCATTTTTACTTTTGCAACTTCCAAATGTCACTTCTTTTTGTTCTCCCATTCTTCATTTATTTTCCTCTTCTTAAGAATTAACTTAGGCAAAAGCTTTGCCTCCTCCAAACTCATATATGAAATGACAGAAAAAGTTAAATTATTTGGCAAAATTAAACATTAAACAAGAAAATGAAAATTTAGGCATTACAAGAAAAAGAAATTATAGTAATTATGCCAGCCATTGTAGTTGCAATAGCATGTTCCAACAGCTAGCCGCCAGTCACACAGAACAACTATTGCAAAACTATCACAATTTTGACAACTAGTTCTGATCGATCAATGTTTCTTCCACAGCACAACTATCACATGGACACCACAATTGTGATAGTGGACTAGAATCTTAAGACATCATAATTACAATGGCATACTATTGCAATGGTGACATTGTCAACATAAACTCTTGCCCCTTTCTTTTTCCAAGTTATGATAGTTTTATTTGTTGCAACTTGTCATCATAACTTGCAATAGCAAAAGTCTGACGCATGTTTATCAGGAGCCAATTTGTGGTTTTTTCTCTTGGGCAACAAGTAGCCATTGCAATTCAGGCCCAAATCCTTATCCCACCCTCTCTCATCCCCTACTCTATGTCCCTCTCTCTCTCTTTCTATACATCCTATCCCATGTTATTTTTGAACCCCCATCTCTCTCTCTCTCTCTCTCTCTCTCTCTCTCTCTCTCTCTCTCTCTCTCTCTCCATCTTATCTCATACTCTTTCCCCCATCTCTCTCTCTACATCCTATCTCGTATTCTTTCCTCCATCTCTCTCTACATCATATGCCATACTCTTTACCCTTTACCTCCTCCCCTACTCTCTCTCTCTCTCTCTCTCTCTCTCTCTCTACATCATATTCCATACTCTTTACCCTTACCCCATCCCCTATTCTCTCTCTCCATCCCTCCCTCCCTCCCTCCCTCCCTCCCCTACTCTTGAGATCTACCTCTATTTATCTCATTGTCCTCCCTTTCTTTCTCTACATTCCTCTCTCTCTCTCTCTCTCTCTCTCTCTCTCTCTCTCTCTCTCTCTATGCATCCTATCCCATTCTCTTTCCCCATTACCCTCTCTCTCTATCCTTCTCTCTCCATCCTCTTTCTTACTCTACCCATATTGTTACAAGCTAAATTTAATGTTACACCAAAAGATCAACTTGTCAATGCCCAATACAACCACTAGACTTATAGAACACAAGAGGTGGTTAAGCCATGTCATGAATCCTATAGGGGAATGTTGGTGGTTAGTCCAACAATCCCCCCCTCAACTACTCGAGGAGATTAAAACTTGTGACCAAGCTATGATACCACTTGTTACAAGCTAAAGTTATTGTTACACCAAAAGATTGACCTATCAATGCCCGATACAACCACTAGACCTATAGAACATAGGAGGTAGTTAATCCATGTCATGAATCCCAAAGGGGAATGTTGGTGGTTAGTCCAAAAAATATCCCCTACTCTCTCTCCATTCTCTACTCTCTCACACTCTCTACCCTCTCTCCCTCTCTACCTCTCTCCTTCCCTCTCTCCCTATCCATACCCTCTATTGGAATAAAAGAATTACAAATTCTGTGTGATATTTAATCCTTGAATTTAAAAATGATTTAAATAGTGTGCACACACTATAGCATGTACACACTATTGTGCACACATGCAATATAAAGTATTGGATACCACAAAGCCTAAGGCTTAGATTTTCCTTGGGGATTCAACCCAAAGATTTGAAAGCTCCAAACTAGTCTGAGATGTGTTTTTTAGTAAGCATACAAAAAATTCTTAATTTTACTTCTCTTCTCTCCTTCAAGTTTCCTTGTGGTTGAGCATAGGTAAAATTAGGTTACATGATATCATATATCTCTATGTTAGCTATATAACCATATAATTTAATTCAAATTTACACTATTTCAAGTCTTTCATCTATAATTTATTTTGAATGTATGTCCATTTTCTCTCAAAAACTAGCATGTTCTAATTGGGGTGTAGATTTTAGCTTGTTCATCAAATTTTGCAACAAGTTAGTTTTTTAGAAACTAAACTCCATTCTACACACTTTGAAAAAAAAAAAAGTTTTGATTTTAGATTAGTTCTTAATAATTTTTAGGGCGAGCACACAGATATTTCATATTTTTGGGATGTGTCCACTTACAAAATTCATTAAAAAAATACACATTATAAAATTACCCAAAAAATATGGGATAAACTACAGTGTTAGGTGACTTTTCACTAGAGCTATTAAAGAATTTCAAAAAAAAATTTTAAATTTTGTGGGGGGGCACACTTTGCACTATGTTATGTTTTGCTGAAAAAATAATACCACTTACTGTGCCCCCCTTTTTTTGATGGCCTAAAACTAAACCATTTTGGGAAAAAATAGTAGTCTAGAAACTAGATTCAAAGGACTACTACTTTTGTGTAATGCCCTGCCAAGGAACCCAAAAGAAATTAAACTAAAGTTTCACTAAGTTTGTCAAACTTTTTTTTAAAAGATAACAATTAAACAATGATAGATAAAATATAGCAGAAGCAATCACTCACATACATACAACCATCATAAATAGTTTACATCTCTTAAAGGTCCCATGATGTTGAGTCACATTTAAGTTTTATTAATATTAAATCCAAAACATAACAAATCCACGTCAAAGAATAACTACAAGTATGAATATATATAAATAATATACAATTACATAGGATGCCACTTTGGCCTAATCAAAATGCATAATCATCCATTGTACATGTTATAGGGTATGAAAATCTCAAAGAATATACATCATAAATAAAATGCATCATCTCATAAGATCTCTGATAAATAAATACAATACAATATAATATAACCATCTAATAGAAATATAAGATCAAATAGAAAAGATCAATTGCACAGATACATCCAACAATGACATCCAGTGGTCGGGTCCCAATGGTATAAGAAAAATGCACTACCACCTGACCTCATGGAACCTAAATGGCCCACTCCCATCGTGCTGAGGAGATAAACTCAAGTCCCATACATATATCAATCCACAAGTCATAACCAATATCTAGGTCAAGGAAATCCTAATAGCAATCTATCTCAAAGGGTACCAATACACAAGTATCATATAAACTCAGAGGCAACAAAGACACGTAGGAAATCTACTAAGTAAGTGCGCAAGTGTCATTGCATGACTAGCCAACTCTAAGGTTACCCTAGTAGCCACTCTGGACTTTGATCCCCTAGTGTCTCTATGTAGCACCAATATCCTTTCATAAAGACAAGGCATACTCATGAAGCGGTCACAACCAAGCATCCTCTCTACTCCCATCCTAGCCTATACTAGAACTCAAAGCATGGGCGAGGAAAAACAATGACTCTTATTAATTCAATTTAAAACTCATTTAATGAAGTGTTATCACTTATTAAAACAACTTGCAATGGGTTGCCTAGGTAGCCACTTAGGGCTCCAGCCTCCATTGCAAGCCACTTCCCAATATACACATAGATTACCTACTCTAGGCTCATTACAAGTATAAATCATAGAATTACAGTTTTCACCTCAATCCTTTACAAGTGACTAGAAAGAACCTATAGATAAAACATAGTAATCACTTTAGTCCTATACAAGCGACTGGAAAGCATCTAAAGACAAATCATAACAATCACCCTAGTCCTTTAAAACATGTTTTAACTTAATCAAAACAATCACCTCAGTCCTATGCAAGTAACTTGAAAGCACCACAAGAAAAATCACAATAATCACCTCAATCATATACAAGCAATTGGAAAGCACCAAAAGATAACTGATCAAAAACTCAAAGGTTACAACAAGAAGATCACAATTATCACCTCAGTTCTATACAAACAACTAGAAAGCACTAACAAACACTTATTAGATCTCATCATAAAAAACACATGACATGTCACCATGGTCAGGTATGAAAGATCATATATATAACATCATCGTAGAACCAAACCCCCAAGCATCTAGTAAACTTCTTGATTGGTCAAAGTACTAAGTCAAACCTGAAACCCAACACCAATAAACCACACATCACATAAAGTACAAAACAATGCAACTTTCATAACTCCTTAAGTTTTGAAAACACTGAAGTTCAATTTTCACTAAAGGTCACTAAAGGTTTTCAAGTTTCAAGAATTACAGTTTGACTAGGTTTTCGATTACAATCTAGGGTTCACGTTTTCATTATCGAAGTATCAAAACTATTAAGGTTTTTGAGTTATCAAAAGATGTAATCAATTTCCCCTAATAATAGAAACTATTTTTGTATAAAATTAAACCCTCAACTAAAACTCGAGTTTTATCAAAGAAATTCATTCCCCCAAATTACAATTATCAATTTTACTTTCCAAAAATATTTTAACAATAAAATCTTTAATTTGAAAATTATTATTAGAAAAGCCAATAATCATTAAATTACAAAAGATAATAATTATTTATTTATTAATAAAATTACTTATATTAAATTTTAATCTAATAATAAAATAATAATTAATAATAATATGATTAATAACATTTAATAATTGGTATTAAGAGAAACTACACGATCGGGACAGAAGAATGTCTGCGCTGGGTGTCTGGGTGCAATCGTCGAGCTAGGGCAATCGTGCCCTAGCTCCTTTCAATGCTTTCTATGTGTGCGCCAGAGGGGGGAGGTGTTTCAGCTTGCATGGGGGAAGGCATCTGGTCTGAAACATCTCATATTTGTAGGCAGATCTCTAATGTTGGGTCAGTCTGCAGGTAGTGGGGTTGTTGGTTTATGCGGTGCCTGGTAAGTGGTCCCCTGCGGTGATCACTCCAGGCCGGTGGAAGAATGTCTAGGGGTGAGCCTTCAGGGGCTACACCTAACATCATTTTGCACGAAGTGGAGGACATGCATCCGCCAAATCAAGGGGCGAGGGTGTTTGATAAAGCCCTTTTTTCTCAGAGCTCAGGAGTTATAGCATCAAATCTATCTAGCAGTTCTCAGATCACAAAGATTAATGGGTGCTTGGAGCGATGCAAAGAAAGACCTAAATTGGTAATCCCTTACGAGATGATTGCTAAGGATGTGGAATACTATTCAAAGCATTTTTTGTACTATAAATTTCTAGGTTTAAGAGTGTCCCTCCAATTTGTAGAAAATTGGGCTCAGAGAATTTGGGAGCCAAAGGGTGAAATGGAAGTCACGTTGCTTGCAAATAACTTCTTCATGGTTACATTCACCTGCATAGCAGATCGTAATAGGGTATTTGAGGGCAGGCCCTATTTTTACAACTAGGTTGGGCTATTTGTTAAGCCATGGCATGCCAGATTTAACCCCTCTGAGGAGCTTCTGAATCGGGTCCCAGTGTGGGTTCCGCTACCCAAATTTCCAATAGAGTGTTGTCGGGAGGATGTTTTCCATATGCTTGCTTCGATGTTGGGGAAATCGGTAGGGTCCTCAACCCAAACCCTTGGTAAGAGGGTTATGACTTTTGATCGAATTTGTATGGAGCTTGATTTGAGTAGACCACTGCCGGATGAAGTTGAAATGTGCACAGGATCACATTCTTGGGTGCAGTAACTCGATTATGAGACCCTTCCCTTCCAGTGCCGACTTTTTCATGAATATGGCCACTTGTTGCGTAGGTGCTCAAAGGCCAAGTCGGTGGATCAGCAGCCTCTGCCCCCTCCTCGTAACAATCTTGGTGCTGATAAAGGGAAGAAGCCAAATTCAAGAGAGGAAAAGGATGATGAGGGCTTTGTACAGGTCAACGCTCACAATCATTATAGAGGTCATAAGAGGACTTTGACAGAGAGACAAGAGGAGGATACCTTTAACAGATTTGAAGTCCTAGATGAACTGGGGCAGCAAGAAGTTATTCCAGGATTTAGTAGCATGGATCAATTGGTTACAGAGCTTGATCAGGAGATTGTCTCTTCTGACCCTCCTCCTACTCCACAGGTTGAACCTGCCATGCCTATGGTCACTGATGGGCAGGCAGGGGCTCAGGTGACTTTTGGGTTAAATGCTGATCGGGGACAAGAAGCAGTGGACACTGCCCTTCCTACACGAAGTGTTGTTTCGGATATGGATAAGCATGGCAAGTCTTCTCCTCACTTGGGTATTCTTCAGAAGGATGGCAAGAAGGGGGTTTTTGAGAAAAATGGTAAAAGTGGGCGTAAGAAGACATAGAGAAGATTAAGATGATTGGGGAGAATCTGGTGGAGTCAGGAGCTGTCAAGACCTTGGATTCCCATTTCTCGACTCCCTAGAAATGATCATTATTTCATGGAATGCAAGGGGCTTGAACAGTAGCCCTAGACAAAAATTTGTTCGAGAACTGGTTAGAATTCATTCTCCTGATGTTCTTTTTCTTCAGGAGACCAAAGTTTCTATTGAATGTATGATGAGTATAGCTCCTAAATTGTGGAAGAATGGTCAATGTCAGTGCATTAGAGCTCAAGGATCTTTAGGGGGGTAGCATGCCTTTGGAACCCACGAAAGATCCAACCTATGTGGTGGATATCCTTTAGATCATCTATTTCCTTGGTCTCTCTGTGCTATGATTCAGGTGAATCTGTTCTTCTCTCGAACGTCTATGCCCCTGTTGAGCTCCAAGGTAAGATCCTTACATGGAATAATATTCATTTTGTTCATGGATTATTTCCTTATTTGCCATGGATTATTGCTGGAGACTTTAATGCTATTCTAGATCTCTCTGAAAAATGGGGGGGTATTGCAAGACTTAAGCCCTCCTCTGTGCTTCTTCGGGATAACATTTTGGCACTCAATCTTGTAGATATCAAGCCTAGTAATGGCCAGTTCACCTGGAATAATAGAAGAATAGGAGATAATTGCATCGCTGAACGATTAGATCGTTTCATGGTATCCTATTTTTGGGTGGGTGGATTGTGGTCATCCAGGTTTGAGATATTAGACTGGAGAGGATCAAATCACTGGCCCATTAAGTTAGTTATCTCCTCCAACTAGTTGCCTCAGAAGCCACCTTTTAAATTCCACCTTATGTGTTTGAGGGACCCAGATCTTTATGGCTATGTAGCTAAGTGGTGGAAGGATGGTAGACCTGCCTTTGGTACAACAATGTATATTTTTGCTAAACTCCTACAATATGTTAAATATCAGCTTAAAATATGGAACAGGTATTGCTTTGGAAATATTTTCCAAGAAAAATATGTGGTTGAGGCTGAGTTGAATGATATTACCAGGTTGTTAAGGGAAGATGGGGTGTCTGAATATTTGTTGCAGGAGGAAGCTAGGGCCCTGAAAACTTTGGAGGAGTGGGAACTAAGAGAGGAAATCTATTGGAAACAAAAACCTCGAATTGAATGGCTTCAAGAGGGTGATAAGAATACTATTTTTTTCTTCAATTCAGTTAAGGCCAAACAACATGGTAACTCCATATCAACCTTGGTGAATGTTAGGGGGGAGATGCTCTCTTCTTCTCAGGATATTTTCAGCGAAGTTGTACAGTATTTTGAGTCTTTATTTAGGGAGGCTTCATAGGGGGACTCGGTTAAAGAGGCTCGGGTCCTCTCTTGTATTCCTTCTTTAGTCTCTTTGGAAATTAAAGAGCATCTTATGAGTGCCATCTCTTTGGAGGAATTAGAGGGGACTGTTTTCCAGATGAAAAAAGGAAAAGCTCCAAGTCCAGATGGCTTTCCGATTGAGTTCTTCTAGGAATTTTGGGATATTATCAAGATAGATTTACTGGCAGTTGTTCAAGAATCCTAGAGGAACAAGAAAATTATTTAGGCTCTGAATTCTACTTTCCTTGCTCTCATCCCCAAGGGGGAAGGGGCTGACCGGATAAGTCAATTTTTCCCTATCTCTCTTTGCAATGTTATTTATAAAATCCTATCTATGTTGATAGCTAACAGGTTAAAAAAGTGGCTTCCAATGTTAATTTATGGAGAACAGAGTGGCTTTTTGATGGGGTGCCAGATCCTAGATGGGGTGGTTGTGGCAACTGAGACTATTCATTCTATGGCCAATTCTAAAGACAAGGCTATGTTCATTAAGTTGGATATGGCTAAGGCATATGACAGAGTCCAGTGGTCATTTCTCCAAAGGGTTCTGGGTGCCTTTGGTTTTGAGGAGGAATGGATCCAGTGGGTAATGTGTTGTGTGAATTCGACTTCTTTCTCAGTCTTGATTAATGGGGAACACTCTAATCTCTTTGGTGCCTCTCGCGGATTACGGCAGGGTGATCCCCTATCTCCTTATTTGTTTCTTCTTTTGGTAGAAGGTCTGGGTCGGTTGATAAAAAATAATGTTGAAGGGGGCTTTATTCAAGGCTGGCAATGGGGAGGAGGTCTTCTTGTGCAATCTCACCTAAATTTTGTGGATGATACGACTTTG
Source organism: Cupressus sempervirens (assembly GCA_028749045.1). Classification (NCBI taxonomy): domain Eukaryota; kingdom Viridiplantae; phylum Streptophyta; class Pinopsida; order Cupressales; family Cupressaceae; genus Cupressus; species Cupressus sempervirens. Next base: position 528,069,507 of record CM053783.1, on the reverse strand, counting down.
ATGGGCATGGCTACCATTCAAGAGGCTTCTAATATACGCAAAGTGTTGGATGTTTATCTTGCTGCTTCAGGTCAGTTGATTAACGAGGACAAATCTTCCATTTTTTCTTTAACACTCCACCTTCTATTCAGAGGAGAATCACTCATATTCTCAGATTCCAAATTGGAAGTCTTCTTGTGTTCTACCTCGACATTCCTAGCTCTGGTGGTAGGTAGTCTAAGGAATCATGGCAGGTCATTCTTGACAAGTTTTGAGCCAAAGTTACTCATTGGATCCACCGCTACCTATCCTTTGCTGGTTGGGTCCAACTGATTCAATCTGTGGTTCAAGCTCTTCCTCTCTATAGGAGTATGGTTCAAGTGGTGCCGATGAGCTTTGTTAGGGAACTGGACTCCTTAGCAAGACAATTTTTATGGGTTGGTAATCTATCTTCAACCAAGTGGAGTCTTGTCAAATGGGAGGTTGTCTGTAGTCCAAAACAGTTTGGTGGTCTTGGTTTATGACAATCAGTGCTAACTGGTACTACTTTGGCTGCCAAATTGTATTGGCATTGGTGTGTGGAACAGGATCAAGTTTGAGCTAGAGTTTTGTCTCTAAAGTACATTCCAGGGATCCCCCATAATGATATCCCTCGGTATAGCTTGTGCGAAAAAGGCTCTGTGATTTGGAGTACTCTCAAGAAAGGGGTTGCTCTCATTAAGGGTGGCTTACATTGGATCTGCAAAAGTGGCTCAAAGGCTCAGTTCTGGCATGATGCTTGGGATGGGTATCCTCCCCTGGTTGTTCAATATCCTCATTTGCACATGTTGGCCCAAAGTTTCTATGATGCTACTTGGTCAAGAGTGTGCGACTTTAAATATTTTTCCCCTCAGGGTCAGCTAGTGGAGGCAAGGTGGAAGAATCTGGAGGAATGGCCTATTTTAGGTTCGAAAGTGGAGCGGGTTGAGCTCCAGTACATTCTTTGGGGTGGAACTGTAATGCCCTTATGGGTGATGATGTGTTGGCCTGGTCCCCTAATCCCAAGGGCATTTATATTGTTTCTTTTGGTTATCAGGAGTTGCTCTCCCAATAGCTGGTGGGAGGGGAGGTTCAATGGTGGAAGAAAGTTTGGAGTCAGTTTTCTTGGCCAAAATGTAACTGCTTTACTTGGACCTTGGTTTGGAATAGGTGCTTGACTTGGGACAATATTCGAAAGAGGGGTTTTTCCAGCCCGTTGAGATTTATCCTTTGTAGTAGTGAGGAGGAAGACTCTATGCATTTGTTCTTCCAATTCTCTTTCACCCTACAGCTATGGCATTTCTGGTGGGATGTTTGGAAATACCCGTGCACTCACGCTTCCTCTCTGGTAGATTTTTGGTTGAGAGTGGGGAGGCCCTCGTCCTTGGCTCCCTTCTTGCAGGATGTTTGGTATACTGGACCTACCTTTTTGCTATGGCAAGTCTGGCTGGAATGAAACCAAAGAATATTTCGAGGAGAAGCTTTGGGGATTTAGCAAGTTTGGATTAGAATTTTGGGAATGATTCAGGACATATTCTTAGCTAAGAGTGAGGTGGTGATGCCTCTTGAGAGGGATGATGTTGTAATGGTTGACAGTTTTGGAATACAAGGAATTTCTCCAGACTCTACCTATGCTAGGAGAGGCAGAAGGGTGAAACATAAAGTCCAAAGGATAGGGAAATGGATGACCCCTCCGGTTGGCATTTTAAAAGTTAATACTAATGGTTCATCTAGGGGAAATCCAGGGCCTGCTGGTATAGGTGGAATTGGTAGGGACTCTTTTGGAATGGTGGTTTTTATATTCTCAGTCAATAAAGGGATGCAAACTGTTAATAGAATGGAAGGGTTGGCTATTCTTTATGCTTTGCAGAGGGCATATGCTCTTGGGTGGCATAAGGTGATTTGCAAATCTGACTCTTAGGTTCTTGTGAATCTTCTCCTTAAGAGTAAGAGTTCGGATGTTAGTTGGGAGTTGTCTTTGATAGTGCAACAGATTTTACAGGTTAGTTCTATGATGGATTCAGTGTCTTATACCCATATTCCAAGGGAGTGGAATAAGGCAGCTGATAGTTTGGCAAAATGGGCATTTGGAAATATAGATGGTTGATAGATTGATGAGTGGGAGCAACTACCAGGTGAGTTACGTCAAGACTTGGAGAGGACGTTGACAGAGGATGTAAGTGGAATTAGGGAGAGTTGATTTTGCTTCTGCGATTTTTCTGCGGTTTCTAGTGTCTCCTGGGGTTTAGGCCCTGTTCTGTTTTGTACTGCTTTGCTCTCTTTTTCAATAAAGTTTTTACCCCTCTTTTTTCAAAAATAACATTTAATAATTAATAATTATTAAAATTTAATATATTAAAACTAACATATAATAAAAAATTTAATAAAACTAAAACTAGAAGAAACTTACCTCACTATATATTTTGAGCTCATAGGTTGTTGTTGTGTGCAGGACTGTCGCACGCAATCCCTTAAAGGGAGTTGCCGACGTGAAACACAAGGAGGAGGAGAAGGGGGGTGGGGGTGGTGGCCCCCACCCACCTAATTTTTTATTTATTTAAACTTTTATTTATTTTTATAAATTAATACCACAACACAAAAATCCCCCAATAAAAATAATCACTTTTTTATATTTAATAATGTAATTACCATATCAATTACCAATTATTATGGTAATTATATTACTTTATATATATATTTTTAATAATTTTCCAATATAAACCTGGTATAACAACCTAGATTAAATAGTCAAAACCTATCAAATAAATCAGGTTTTCTTTTCAAAACCCACATCTCAATTTTAACAAATCCATTACGAATCACCCAATTTACCAAACAAGGGTTTTCCAATTTTAAATTGTTTACAAACATTTTCGAAATGAAAAACAATAGATTCACAACAAGGGTTTCAGATTAAATAAGAGATAATTCAATAACGAAAAACTTTTTTTTTTTCAAACAAGGATTTCAACCCAAATGAATTTTAAAATAGATCCATCAATCATGAAGAAGATGGAATGATTTCACAGAGGAAAGTACTGCCCAAAACTCACGAGATTCTACCTAGATCTAATGCTAAACAACAAATGCACGGAGCTCGCAAGCAATTTCCCTTTTCTTTCAAAACCCTCTTCCTAGAAATTGGCTCCTCTAAACCTGTATGTGCAGAAATGAGCTCTAATTTCTTAATAAAGAGCTTTTCTCCAAATTAGAGCTTCAATTTTGCAATCACGCGAAACCCTCGTTCCTTTATTATTTTATTATATTTTAATTTCATTGCAACCTTTTTATAACTTTATTAAATCAATTCATTTCTCTCTTGTATTAAATTACGAGACATTTTTTAATAATATATTTATTATTCAACTAATAATATTATTTAGAGTTTATTTTTAAAATGAAACTCCTAAATAAATTATTATTAAATTAAATAAATATAAATATGCCAAAAATTAGAACTTTAATAAAATCTTTTAAATTTAATTCTTTTATTTAATTAATTTCTCAATTAATTAAATATTTAATTTTCTTTTTTCTTTTTTTTTCTTTTTTTTTTTGCTCGGTAAACGACCTAAGCCTTGATACATTTTATTTATAATTGAATAAAATACAAGTGTTTCCCCATTCTGACGGGCACAGGTAGGAAAGAACGGGGAAAGAAAACCTCCTGTCTTGCCTGAGACCTTAGTCCTATATAATACAAAATTTTAAAGGGGCATACCCCAGTGCTTACATCAAAATTTCCAGATTTTTACAAATGTCTTCCAAGGAGGAATCAGATTGGAGGGAGGATTATCACCATCTGTCTACAATCATCAATATCAACAAATGTTAAGGGTTAAATGTATCTTAAAGCAAAACCAATTATAATAAGTTGTCGCCTGGTCCCTTTATTTAGGATAAATTATAGGCTAAGATTGTAAAGTCATTAATAAGCTCAGTTAGTACTTCCCTTAATTAGATTTTTAATAGTTAAAAGGTCTATCTTAAATAAATTTTTATAATTGTTTAGTTAATGTTATAGTGTTAGAGATTTTGAAATAAAGATAACATTACATATGTGAACCAAGTTCTTTAATCTTTTAAAGATTAATTTCCTTACATGGGTAGATGAAGATTGTTTCACCAATTGAATTAAACTAGAATCTAGGGAAAGGCAAACTGAAATCCATCTATAATATATGGGTATTTACAGATTTTGAAAATTCAATTACGTGGAGTACTATCTAAATTGACACATCAAAACTTAGTATTATAATCTATTGAAATTTTTCTTGTTATTGAAATAGATACACGCAAAGAAAATTCCAACTCCACATGCAACTGTGTAAATTTTTAATATATATTCTATTAATATATGCTAGTCTGTACAATAACCCCTATATCCTGTTTTAAAAGAGGGGTACATATGATAATAGAGTTTTAGCCATATTCGCTTGAAGTTCTAACAGTTACGACTTATCTACAGAAGCACCTTACTTTAAAATTGGGCGATTCAAGCCAAAATTTGATATATGATAGTATTCATATTAACCACTAGATTACTTACTTTTTGAGTACCATTATAATTTCTAATGCTTCATGTAGAGAGCCAACTGTTGAACCAGGGCAAAACTCAAATGTTGATCTGTTCCTACTGGTTTTGTCATAGTTTGGAAGACAGAATTCCACTTCCTCCATGTTGTTGAAATCCACATTTGGTTGGATATAGGCATCGTATGCCCTCAGATAACCAATCAACCAGTCCCTTCCTTGATCTTCGGTGATTCCCCTCCATCTCATCAGAAAATTTATGCTTGTCTCCATACGCGGCCATTCATTGTAAAACTTGATATTATCCCTAATAACCATGCAAGGGCATCTTGGGCTCCTTTCCAGTTCCTGACTCTTGACCTCAAATTCCATATATGCTTCTAGGAGACGAATTCAGAGCCGAGCGTCAATGTTTGCTACAGCAATTTCCAAGCCCACTAGCCAGCAAGGGTCAAAAATATTATGGGTAATCCTGATGATATCCCATTTTTCAATTCTTGCCCGAGCCAAACATCCTATCCATAGCCCAACTATGTCACTGTTAGTCCTCCAAGAGTAGTCATAACTAAATACTCCTTCTCCTAAAGCCCGACTGACTACTACATGGCTCATGTCATCTATGGGCCTTAAAATCCTATTCCATCGCTCTTGCGTTATTGGCCCACAGAAAGCCATTGTGCAATTTTCATAAGCATGAAATAGGTTGATGTTCGAATCCATTTTTAGCCTATTCTGTTGCCTAGTTTGCAGCTAAACTCAAATGCTGAGAGAATGTATTGAAAACCCCTAAAAACAGCCAATGTAGATGAGTCAAACTTTCTAGATACCTAATAATAAAGAGGCATGCAAATGATTTTATAGAACTCCTCTCAAGATCATTATATCGAAAATATTACTGACGGTAGTGAGGGATTTCCCATAGATAGGTACTCTGTTAAATGTGTGTGAAATCTTACTAAATATTGAGGTTGGTAAGGTTATGATTAGTCCCTTTCAGTTTGTGCGGATTTTAATGATTGAAAGTTAGGGAATTAATACCATCAGCTCCTAGATTTGCTAATTTATCAGCCTCTCTATTGCCTTCTCTGAATATGTGAGCGAATCTTATATCTTCAAATGCCGAGAGAGACTTTATAATTGCTTCTAGTTTAGAGTTTAGCACCCAGTTTGGTGTGCTTCCTTTTTGAAGCGCATTAATAATAATTTGGGAGTCCCCTTCTATTATAAGTTTTTTAAATATTTAATTTTCTTTATAAAATTTTCTTTAAAATAAATAATTAAATAATATTTTAATTATGATTTAATTATAACTGAAAATCACAACAGAACCACAAAACCAAATACGAAAACTCAACTAAAAGACAAGGTACAGATTCAAACTCCAAGGTCAAAATCATGAATTTAGTCACTTGATGAATTTGAAAAGGTAAACAACTTAGATACTTGTCCTACTTTCTAGGACAATTAGCTTAGGGCTAGGATTTGGACTCAATAATTATCTCCCATCTTTTACAATTGAGATACTGTGAGGCCTCGCCCCGACCCATCCTAGCATCGATGACACATTATTATTTTGATACGCATGACTCGATATGTCAAAACATTATTTGATGTACTGAACATTATTATGCTATTTTACATTGTGTGATGCTTTACTTCAGTTAATTGATTTCGTCATTTAATGCTTTATGAACATGTGTAATGATGAAATAAATGAATTCAAAACTAACACCTTGATTATGCAAGTCTAATGGTTGAAAATATGAGTAGAATTAGATAAACAATTGATTATTAGAAAATAGATGCTTTAATTTATATGATTTTTCTTATACGTAATTTACATAATGCATGTGATTTCTTGATCTACTGATGTGTGCAATGAGTGTGTAGGAAATTTAGCCGAGAAAACTCAATGGAAAGACAGAACTAAACCACTTGTTAATTTTGTGCTATCTTTGCATTGTAATTCTTTAAAGGTTGTTATTTGGTCTTACTATTCTCCTAGCTTTTAATTGTTCTTATTAAGTCTTTAAGGCCTAAAAACATTAAATTTAAGTACCCTAGGGGTAAGAGTATGGGCAGGGAGTACTTTCCACCCCTTTAGCCTCCTTGGTTGACTTTTAGGGTCACTCAAAAACCCTACTTTTGGTTGATTACGAAAATTGATTTGTCTCCTCCATGAGTTGGTGACTCAAACTCCATCTTGAGGTTACTTGAAGTCTAGTTGAGTTAAGGATCATACTTAGAGGCATTTTGGAGTAGTTTTGGGGTTGTTCCCCAATCTTTAGTTTTAGAGAAATTTTAAAGATTGGAGGAAGAAAAAGGAAAAGCTCTTCTCAACTTACCATTTTAACATAAATCTTTGTGAAGGTAGGAGTTCTTCACACTTTTGAATTTGTTCTTCATGTTGTTCATGCTTGAATATTTCATAAGGCATTGTGTTGTTCTTTGTATTGCTTGCTTGTGTGTTGGGTTGATTTGGACGGATCTTAACTTGTTTTTCTTTTGATGTTATTCTTATGCTTGTCTTGATGTTTTGTTTTTGAGGGGATTTCATGGGGATTGTTTTGGCATTACTCACCCTTGGATAGGGAAGAAGTGGTCATGTTGGGGGAAGGGCCTTAGTTGGACCTCAATAGTGTAGAGTCTCCTCTCATGGTGAGAGGAGGGAAAGAGGGTAGGGTGTATGGGCCCCTACTTGTCATCCCATACCTTGTATGAAAATTTGAATTCTTGAAGAAAGGAAGGAATGAATACCCTTGTTATATTGGCCCCGAAAGGGCATTTGTAGAAGAATGGAAGTTCTTGAATGTTGGCCCCGAAAGGGCTATGTTATGGTATGGTGATTGACATCTCCTATTGAGAAAATCCACCTCCCCCCTATTTTGGTTCAATGTTGAACCTATTGTGCAAAACCGGGTTGAGAATGCATGCTTGAATGGTTCATCTTGTTATGTTGTTTTGCCTCCATGTTGGTTCTTGTCTTTCCCATGGTTCCCTTGATGCATTGAAGACCTTGGAAAAGATCTCTTGTGAAAGCCCTAGAAGAGATTTCAATTGAATTGTACCATTATGTAACAAAAAAAAATGTATTTAAACTTTGATGTATTTGGCAAGGAGATCGGGTTTTCTTACTAGTTCTTTCCTGATGGAGCCTTGAACCAAGATGAATAATAGAGAAAAAAAAGATTATGAAAGCCTCCTTGTATTGCTCTCATGTGATTTAAAATTTTGCATATGTATGTGAGAAAATAAACTGATAGATAATGTCTTTGAATTATGAATTTTCAAGTTTCAATTATGTTAATGAAAAGTAAATTCGATATGATGAAGTTCCCAATTTGATGTTTTAAGTATTAAGAGGAAATGAAAATCCTACATTGTGGACAATGAATTTAACTCTCTCCTTGTTAAATTTCATAATTTACAAAATCAAATTTGAATAAGAATTATGCATCACCTTGAATTCTGAATAAAAGGAACATATACCTTGTTATATGATGATTGATAAAACATAAATTATAGGAGAAAAGAAAAGAATAACCCTATTCACATCCTTGTATTAGTATACTTGTTCAAAGGAAATCTATGTTGTCCTTAGGTTAGAATTCACTCTTAAGTTACAAAAAAAAAAAATGTATATATGGAAAAAAAAAAAGTATCATCACTTAGAAATTGGCTTCAAAAAATGCATCTCCAGGAGTAAAAAAACACTCTCTGGAAATTGCATGGAGAAATTTTAATCTCCTTTTTGGAATACAAAGAATATTGAAAGGATTCTCTCAACATCCTCTTAACTTATTAAATGTTCCAATTTTAAATATATAAACAAAAGTATATAAAAAGAAAGAGGCATACATGTTGAAAAATGTATATATATTTAACTAAGTTCCTATCTACCTAATAAACTTTTTTAAGTAAATGCACTCTCTTTTTCCCTTTACCCTTGCTTATTTTTTTCTATTGAAAGGCTAGGCGAGGGCCTCACCCAACCACCTGCCTCATGTGTACATATGCCATACAATGGCCTTGTCATATCCAAGTGGGGGTATGAAGGAAGTTTTAATTGTTTACATATCTCCTGACAAAGTTAATACCCATATCTTCCCCCATGCATTGGTTTTTCTTCCATCTCCCATCATACACGCAAGGAAAGAGGGGGGGGGGGGGGTTTGATAGAGCTAGGTCAGCATAGAGTACCCTTGGGTAGCGCATTGTCCTTGGGGATAGGCCACATGACATAGGATATAGGGAGGATCTTAGGTTAGTAGGTAATATTAAATCTAGTTTGTGTAATGTAGTGTAGTGTTAGTTGGAATGTAGCCTAGGATAGTATAGGATTAATTGGTTAGTGTTAGGTTTATTAATATTTTAAATTAAGTTTAGCATTATATTAATTGTTAGATCTATAGTTAGTTTCTTTGTTATTAGAAAGTAGTTTTATATGCTTAGTTTGTTTAGTTAACTTTAAATCTAAGGTTGGAAAGGATGTTAGTATTAAATAATGTTTTAGATGTTAGACTATTAAATTGGTTCTAGTTCAAAGGTTTTAACTTGAGATTAGAATATTTTAATTGAAATAATTTTAATGTCTTATGAACTAGCTTTATACTATTGTGAGCTTTGTTAGATTGATTTTAATACGAACTTTATTAATGTCGAACTTAAATTTTGTAATAGTTTTAAATAAAGTTTAGATTTAACTTATAGAGTATTGAATTGATTCTAGTCTTCAATTTTAAATTGTAAAGGATAAATTAATAAATAAGATTGTTATAGTTATGTTGGAGGAAATTATAAATTGAAATATAGATAGTATAACCGATAACAAGTTTACCTCTATTGTATGCGTACACCTAAAGTTAGATTAGATTATGGATTAAGTTTTAAACGTAGTTAGCATGCATTAAATAGTTAAATTTAATTGATCTTCTAGAGTTTCAAATCTCCTTAAACGTTAAATGAATTACTTCGTAATATCGATCAAGTTATTAAGTTAATGAAAGGGCCTAGTTAATTAGATTTTTTTTTAGGGTTAGTGGTATTTTTTCTCGTAATCAAATTGTGTCTAAAACAAGATTATGTAATTAAGAGATAGATGTCATTCAGTTAGCATGTTAGTTTAAATGTATCGAATAAGTGTTGTGTTAATCAAGTGTCTTCCTTAGGAAGCAATCTTTTTAAGGTATTATTAAAACAAATTGATGGATTAGTTCTTTAGTTAAATGGATTAGTCATTTAATTTAATTAATTGAATTACTAAGAACTTATCAGTTCACCCAAATAATCCCCTTTATGAAATGTTCCAAACTATATTGTAACCTTGTATATCAATGGTGAACTTGCATCTAGTTTCAAGTACCTATGGTATCTGAATTTAAAACTATTCAAAAAATTAGTTCCATTATAGTTAAACATTTAAAATCCTTTACGACCATGTTACCTTATTTAATCATTGTTCTTAATTTTTTTTTTTTTTTTTTTTTTTTAAATTGTGTTTTGCCCTAGATTTTGGGCATGACAGATACTACGACAAGGCACACTCATCCTGACAATTTGGGGAAGTCGATGTCTAATACCTGCAATCTAAATAAAATCTGAGTATGTACATACACATATAATCTAAACTAAACAGACAATGATGGGAAGAAGATCCCGACTAGCAGGTGACTATGACTCCCTCCCTCAACCACATCAGAAACATCAATCATAAGCCAAAACATACAAGTACACCATACACATGCAAGTATGGGGTAAGTAACCATAGAAACTACATATAAATCATCTATCTTTCTATCATTATGAGATAACTAAAAATCACTAAATGAACATACATATATCATAATCGAAAGGATGAACATAAACACCTAAAATAATCATGTATTAAGTAGCTCATCAAATATATCAACTAAATATGAAATAACATCTAATCAAATCCGGTAACCAAGTACCACTAATCATAAAACATAATCATAAAGCTAACCTAAAAGAATTTGAAAATACAACATGAAAAGTCAATTAAGAGTAGGCATTACATATTGTTTTTCTCATATCTTAAAATTTTGAGTGTAACTATCTTCAAATTCTTGTCAAAGTTCAGAATTGTTGATTTCAAAAGAACAAATTGCCACTTATACCCCCCTTTTAACACTACAACTTTGTGCACTTACCCATAGATACTTCATATTGTTTGTGGATAATTATTCAAGGATGATGATTGTAATGTTCATAAACGTGAAATCACATGCTTTTGATATATTTAAGTGATACAAAGAAAGAGTTGAAAATGAAATTGGTAAATCATTGAAAATTTAAGATCTGATAGAGGCGATGAATTTATGTCTACTGAATTCAATAACTTTTTTGATGGGAATGGTATCAAACAATAATTATCTGCACTGAGGACACCACAACATAATAACATTGGTGAAAGGAGAAATAGATATATCATGGATTTTGTGATGACATTAATGATTGAGAATGAGGTCTCTCAAATATTTAGAAGAGAAGCAATAACTACTATTGTTTACATAGTCAACCGAGTTCAATTGAAGAAAGGAATAAACAAGACACCTTATGAGTTGTGATATAGTCATACACTTAATGTAATTTATTTTAAAATATTTGGAAGTGGATGTTACATTCATAAGGATGTTAGGAATGGTGAACTTGATGCTAAAGGTGATGAAGCCATATTCCTAGGAAAGTCATCTAAGAGAAATTTTTTAAAATGTTTGAACAAGGCTACTAACAAGATGATTGAATGTGCAAATGTAAGATTTGATGAGTTTGCAGAGAGAAATTATCTGGAAAGAAAGAAAGAATCTAAATATTACAACAAATTTGTCTATGTCTATGAAGAGGCACTAGAAGCTCTACCTGAGTTACTACACATGCCTACTAAGCATCAAGCCAATTGCACCTGAGTCTCAAAAAGTTTTACCCGAGCACCAAATATTACAACTCGAGTAGGAAGTTGGACTTCTACTGAGTGAAGAAACTATTGAGAATTAGAGAACTAAATCTCTATTGCCCAAATAACTGAGAAAGGACCATTCACCCGAAAAAATAATTGGTCAAGATAGAAGTGTTGGAGCAAAAAAAAGAAGCAAAATAAGAGAAGCTAGATGTTTAACAACTAATTTTAAGCCTAGATTAATTAAAGTTGCATTGGATGATGAATGTTGGATTAATGGTATGAATAAGGAGATTTGCCAAATTGAGAAGAACAATACATGTACACTTGTACTGAGATCTGCTGATAGAAATGTGATTGGAATAAAGTGGATTTTCATAAACAAACTGAGTTGAGAATAGAGAAGTGGTAAGAAATAAGGCTATATTGGTTTGTAAAGGTTATGCACAAGAAGAAGGAATTGACTATGGTGAGGCTTTTGCACCTATTGCTAGATTGGAAGGTGTAAGAACACTATTGGCTTATGCTACCTACAAGAAATTCAAGGTATATCAAATAGCTATTATATCTATATTTCTAAATAGAATACTTAAAGAGGAAGTCTAAATTGAACAACTTGAAGGATTTGTTCAACCTGGAAACAAGGACATGGTTTGCAAGTTGAAAAAAATATTATATGGATTGAAACAAGGACATGGTTTGCAAGTTGAAAAAAACATTATATGGATTGAAACAAGCCCCAAGAGCATGGTATGAAAGGTTACACTCTTATCTTATTAAGATTGGATTTGCTAGAACAAGTGAAAACAAAAACCTATATTTGAAGAATGAATCACAAGATATGGTGTTGATTGTTGAAATATTTGTTGATGATATAATATTTGTTAGGAATAAGGTGTCTCAACCTTGTATAATTCCTATTCTTATTATTTGTTTTGTAAAATGTATTTCTTGCAAATAATGTTGATGTGTTGACATCTTGAATTGTGTGTAAGGAGATCATGACTAAAACAGTTATGATGGATTCCTATGACACGTAAGAGCAATGTTAGGAAGATTCAATGACAGGTGAAGACATGTGGCAACTAAGATATTTGAGTACTGTACACTCTACCCCAATAGATTTTTGGGGTTCCTATTTTCTCAGAGAATGGTAAAACCCTAATACGGTTTACCTTTTGGGAGTAGCCCTAAAGTGAAGCACATGTTATAAGCATTTTTAGGGTTGCGAAGAGATGCGATGCGAAAAAGGTGTATTGTTGGTACTGCGAGTAGCTACTAGAGTCTTCTGTTGTTGATGTTGAACTTGCATTGCAAGTGTATTGTAACCTCATGTTGAAGATAATACATTGTGCAGGTTCTGAAGGGGTGGGGTTGTTTTACCGAAAGGTTTTTCCCCACCGGCAAATCCTTGTGTTATGTGTTCCTTTCTCTGTCTATTTTCTGTATGCATGATTGGCTGCAATATTGTTGTTTACATGATATTGAATCTGTAAGTGTAGAAGATTTTTAATAGGATTTGCATCATACTTTCCTTATGAGATTAGTGTAGGAAGTTGTTTCCGCACCTGAGTTTCCTTACAATATTTGGAGGAAATGATATGTTAAGATATTTTCCAAACAAACAAGTACTAAATTTGAAATGCCAATGTTTGGAGAGATTAAAATTTTCATTGGATTACAAGTCTATGAAACATAGAAAGGAATTTATGTCACTCAATCCAAGTATGTGAAGGAAATCTTGAAAACATTTGGAATAGATGAGTTTAAACTAGTCAATACACCTATGGCGTGACTAGAATTAAATTGTCAAAGGAAGACACTATTGGTGAAGTTGATCAAATGTAATATAGATCTATGATTAGGAAGCTACAATATGTTGTCCATAGTAGACCAGATATTTCCCTAGTTGTTGGAATTATTCCAAGGTTTTCATCTAATCCAAGAGAAACACATATGACTATTGTGAAAAGGATATTCAGGTATCTCAAGGGAATTGAAGATTATGGCCTATGGTATAAACAAGATGATGAATTTAATCTTAAAGTCTACATTGATGTTGATTGGGCTAGTAATGTTGTCAATAGAAAAAGCACAAGTGGAGGAGCTTTCTTTTTAGGAGAAAGGTTGATTACATGGATAAGTAAGGAACAAATTTGTATTTCACAATCTACTATTGAAGCTGAATATGTCATTGCAATCAATTGTTCAAATATTGTATGGATAAAATAACTATTGGAAGGAGTGCAAGAATAAGTAACTAAGCATGTCACTATTTACTGTGATAACAGAAGTGCTACAAATATTTCAAAAATCTTGATGATGCATGCAAAGAAAAATCACATTTCAATAATGTATCATTACTTGAGGGAGCACGTACAAGAGAAAAAAGTAAGGCTTGAGTATGTAAAGTCTAAGGAGCAAATAGTCAATACTTACCAAGCCATTACCTAAGGATGCTTTTGAGTGTCTACGAGGTAAACTGGGGTCCTACCCTATGCGATTGTAAAGGAAGAACACAATGTTGTTTGAGTAAGTCAGTATTAACCGAATTATATGTTGCCCAAGTAAATGTAATGTTTACTGAGTGACAACCAAAACAAGTTTGGAATATTGATATCTAAGGCCAACTTTTGATGGAAATTTGGAAAGTTCGAGAAGGTCTAAAGAGAGAGTCAAAGTTTGTTTTAAGATCTACAATGGAAAAATTCAAGGAGGATTTGATGAATGAAATTGAAGAAGCATAAGGAAGGGCACAAAGTTATATGTAAAGTTATATTTTCTATGTGTTTAAGTTCATTGTATGAAGGAATTCAATTATAAACCTAAGTTTGACAATTTTGATTAAGTGATAAAAGAATGAAGGATCAACAAGCATTGAGAAAACTATTTAAGGAGGAGAACAATACAGTTTATGTTGTTGAGTTGATGATGATGGTTCAAAGTTGTCACTAGGTGGTGTTATTGAGTTTGTTATTGATCAAGAGGATATCAAAGTGCGAAGGAGAAGAAGGAAAAATATATTTCTGAGCCAAGTGAACTAAGCATAGCAAAGAGAAGACAAGAAGAAGAGTTTGTCAAAGACAGAATCAACCAAGTGAATAAAAGATAACGAAAGAGCAAGAACAAAGATTTGAACAAGCAAAGGTAGTTGATATTCTTAGCAAATTACTTTAAACTATTATTGTTTAACTATTACAGTAGAAAATCTTGGAAGTACTAAGTGGACCTAACAAGTCTATGAAATCTTATATGGTAACATCGATTAGTGGTGTTTTTAAGTCCTTTAAATCAGGTCACTCTTTTTAGTCAAGGATATGAAGTGATAAGGTCTAGATGATCTTTTGGTGAAATCCTCTAACAAGGTCACTTTAACAAAGTGTATATAAGCTTTAATAAGGTAGTCTCATAATAGAGATCACTTCAAAAGAATGAGACCTTTGGGTTGCCAGTCTCAGGTAGTCTTTCCCTTAATAAGGTTTCCATGTTAAAAATCTTGTTGTTAATTATGTGAATGTTATTTGTGTTGCAAGTTGATTTACATGTTTTAACAGTTTACTGCAACTTGGTAATAACTAAGATATCACTAGGTAATTACTAGAAATTTATTGATAGCCAATAAATCAAGGAATTGATTGATAAAAGTTTCGATTAAAGTATTTGAAAGAAATTAAAAACTCTACTAAGTAATTGGATGAATTAAAATTATTGTTGTTGATGTTTATGATGTTGTGATGGTGTTGAAACGTTTGAAGGGATTGTGAGATAACTTGACATAACTCATTCACCTCCACCCATCGCCCCCAGTTATCTAACAATGGTGACCATATAGTTAAGATATTCTGGAAGTTTCTATGTGCAACATGTCATTGGTGCAGTAAGTTAACACCACAAACCTCTTTGTTATCAGATATGGTTTTGAAAATCATGGGCTCCTTCCACTTGTGTTGATCTCTATAAATATGTAGCCCCTTAACGCATTATGTATGGTTGTTGGAATATCTTCTAAGGAGTGTTTATGTGTCATATATTCTCTAGAATTATTTATTGTTGTAATTTCTCCTGATGAGCATTTGCTCAAGGACTCTATTGTAACTATTTTGTCACTAATAATACAACTGAGTCTGGATTTTGGAGGGTGGGTTTTTTTCCTTCAAGGGTTTTCCCACGTATATCTTCTGTTGTGAGTTTATTTTCTTAAATTTGATTCCACATGTGTTTATCTAGTTTGTAATAGCTCTCTTATAGATTCAGCATTTGCAAACGTTTCCAAACTTTGGCTTCCTTTCAATTTCTTCTATTTTGCCTTCACAAGTGGGCCTGCAAAAGAAGAAAGAAACAACATGTAGCCAAGGTTGGATGGAATGGCAATTTTGAGGTTCCTGCAATGATTTGCGAGAGAGAAGATTGAAGTTGGTAGGGGCGTGTCTGATGGGAGAATTGTTGATTGAAGTTGGGCCTTCTCAAGATTGTTTTGTCCATTTTAGATTTTTTAATAGACAAATTAGTTCCTGAAGGTTATCTTGGCAACGAATCACTGTATTATGGCTATCCTTTCTTACATGGAGTAGATCTTGGGTTGGTTTTCTCCTCAGGTTTATCATTAGAGTAGCCATGGTTGACCACTCTGTATATTCTCCATCTCTTTCCCTCTCTTTCAACACCTTTCCTTAAGGGATTGTTTATGTTCTATCTTTTCGGTACATTGCATTTGGGCACTTGATTTTGGCAGATTTAGTGTGATCCATCGTTGTGTATACAACTATAAATGGGTTCATATGCCTAGTAAGCATGTCTACGAGGATAAGGTAGGGGGTATAACAAGTCCTATGATACACTCTTCAGTCACTCATAGGTTAGTTATGCTATAGTAGTTATTTCTAAGTATATCTATAAATATATAGGTCTCCAACCTTTCACCAAAAAAAAAAAAAACATAAGAGATGTCATCTCGAATTTATTTAACATGACATGTTGCTAGCACAACACATCCTATAGTACAAAGTGGGTTAGAGAAGATTGAACCTTATGACCTTTTACCTAGAAGAAGTCAAACTATGCTATACATTATTTTACCTAAAATAATATTTTAAAATTAAATACCTTTTCACAAATTATCTCATCCTTTACTATTTTTATTAGTAAAATTAAAAAACCATTAAAATTTCAAAGCCTTTGGAGAACCTTCCAAACAATAAAATTAAATTAAAAACAGCCGACCTTTGCCATGAGAAGGATGAGCCCTCCCTGAAATATGTCGTTCTTGCGGGGCAAGTTAATGTATAAATAGAACCAAAGATATAAACCTCATAAATTAACGGAGAAGTGAAGCAATCAGGAACATTCGCGGGGTAGAAATGCGACACGTTTAGAAGAACGATAACAAAAACCCTCACGCCTCTCGATTTGCATGTCTCAAAACCCTCACGGCTCTCAATTTGCATGTCTCAAAACCCTCTTCGCCTCATTACGCACGACTCCGGCATCCTTAAATATGCGCTGGATATCTGCCGCTGAGTCCCCTTCCACAGAATTCCACAGAGATGTTGCAGATTCTGCTTGCCGTCTGCTTCTCTGCGGCTCCGATGATCCTTTACGTGCCCCCCTCTAGGTTTCTGACGCTTCTCGTTGGGAAATTGCAGTTCGTGATCAATGAAGCCAGGGAATGTGTCACGAGAGCTATTCCTCGCCTTCGGAATGCTCTTGTTCGTCTCGGCGTTCTTCAAAGCGGCTATCGCTCCCGTTAAATCGTTTAAAGATTCAAGTTTTCTTTTGGAAGATTCGATCTATGGCCTAACTTCAGGACGACTAGGGGTTTTAGTGTAGCTGAATTGATGTAAAGATTCCGGTTTCATTTGGCTGAATCAATCGTATCGCTATCTGTGCCCTAATTTCAGGACGATTAGGGCTTTAAATTTGGCCGAGTCGATGTAAAGATCACGATTTTATGTATGCCCTAAGTTCAGGACAATTAGGGTTTTCATTTGCGTGGTCAATGGCTGAGGGCTTGTGGACGAGGATTCAATGCGGACGAACCGGCCGGCCTGCTGTGCAGGAGTTTTTACGGCAAAATTAGGGCATTTATTGGTTAAATTCTTTAATTTGTAGAACAAGAACAGGTTATTTGAATTGTTATGTTGTTTTGTTATTTCACTGGGTCCAATTGCCGTGGAATTGAAATGTACAGAATGTTTCGATGGATTTTTTTTCATGCTTTATTATAATTATTAAATACATTGTTGACCTCAATCGGTTGTAGAGAAAGGGAATAAAAACAACCACCGGCCAGTCAATGGAAAATCTGGTTGGATGGTTTTTCAAATTGCTGTTTCAAATGTGGATTTTATTTTTTTCATGCTTTATTATAATTATTAAATACATTGTTGACCTCGATCGGTTGTAGAAAAAAGGAATAAAAACAACCACCGGCCAGTCAACGGAAAATCTGGTTGGATGGTTTTTCAAATTGCTGTTTCAAATGTGGATTTTATTCGTTGTGCAGAACATGGACCGTCTGTAACGTCTGTTCAAAATCTATGATGGGTTATGATTTGACGATTGATAGCCAGCGTTATTGTTCTTGTAATGTGGTAAACGACATCATTATTATTATAGTATAATAAAATTTAAAAATATAATAAATGAATGAATGAATCAATGATTTTTAATAACTTCCTTGAGACCATAAGCTTATGGGACCCGCATAAAATACCTAATCAGTCTAGTGTGATTTCTCCAGACTGACTCTTTTGTTGTGAATCTCCATAAGTAAAATGAACCCTTTGAAGAGTCTTGGTCCTTCGAAAAGGTCTTTTATGTTTTTCACTTTTAACGTGTCGTTGTGTTGGTTGCAAATGTCTTACAATCCTTCAGATAGTGTCACTCTATTTCCAGCACACCTTTGTTGCAAAATCTACAAATTCTGTCCTTCCACTCTTTCTTGGGAACCTTCCATCTACCAGTTTCACATCTCAATTGGTGGGAGCTAGATCTAAATAAATGTCTTAAAGGAAGACTAGTATTTTATTTCCATTCTAAAGGGAGCTTGGACTATTCTTTTTTCCTTGTTCAATGTTTCATATCACACTCTCGGATGATCAGAGATAAGAAAAATAACAAAATTGCAAATCTAAACAAACTTAAGACGATAGAGAGGAGGGGCATGAGTTTTAAGAGAGAAAAGAGGAAAGAGACTATGACGTGTCTTTGTGTTGGTTGCAAATGTCTTACAATCCTTCAGATAGTGTCACTCTATTTCCAGCGCACCTTTGTTGCAAAATCTACAAATTTTGTCCTCCCACTCTTTCTTGGGAACCTTCCATCTACCAATTTCACATCTCAATTGGTGGGAGCTAGATCTAAATAAATGTCTTGAAGGAAGACTAGTATTTTATTTCCATTCTAAGGGGAGCTTGGACTATTCTTTTTTCCTTGTTCAATGTTTCATATCACACTCTTAGATGATCAGAGATAAGAAAAATAACAAAATTGCAAATCTAAACAAACTTAAGACGATAGAGAGGAGGGGCATGAGTTTTAAGAGAGAAAAGAGGAAAGAGACAATATGATCCAAAATCAAGAATACGAAAAATAATCAAACTGTAAATCTAAACTAACTTAAAAGGGGATAGAGAAGAGGGGCACATAAAAAAGAAAAGAGATGAATGAAGAAAAGGAAAAAGAAATAAATAGAAAAATAATTAATCTAGAAAAAAGAATATTAAAAAATCAAATAAATGCATTGAAGAAAAATGAAAAAACCTCCAAATATAAAAAAGACGAAAAATGACAAGCACAGAGGAAGCATAAAAAAGAAACAAAAAAATAAGAAAAATTAAAAATTAAAAAGACAAGGAGAACTAATCAAGTAAACATAGATAGATAGATAAATAAACTAATTAAAGAAAACTAATTAAAATAAAGAAATAAAGAAAGTTATGGAGATTTTTTTTTGAAAAAGTTTCAACAAAAAGATAAAATAGTATAAATGGATCTATATTATGAAGAAATACAAATAGAAGAATAATAATATGTATGTGTCTATAAATATGTATATATGTGTGTGTATGTGTATGTATATGTATTAATGTGTATAAACATTAAATGGTCGGCTAAATGGAACATCAAGTTACAAGTTTGAACACAAATGTGAACATAAGAAAGTTTGTCAGAGGGAAGTTCCACAATGTCATGTGGAACAGTAATGAGTATTAAAAAAACCTATTATATTAAAGAAAAATCCAACCAGGGAACTTGGCGAAAAAGTGTACTTTGGGGCTGCTATTAAAGGAAAGGCAAAGTTATTAGTGGCACAACTAAGGACGGGATCTCATCACCTCAAGTGCAAGACGAGAAGACAGAAAAGGCCCAAAGATACTTGGGAGTTGAGAATTTGCATATTTTGAAGGTTTGGAGCAGTTGAAATAGAATTACATTTTTTCTCAAAATGTGTGACATACGACAACATCCAATCTCTCTCTATGATGTCATCTTGATGGCAAACAACATGTATAATTTATTTGAAGGGGATAAGATAAAGAAGACTATTGGTTTTTTGGTTAAGATACATATCAAAAGATTGGAAATGGAAGAGAATTCGGAAATTATCCACTATGGTTGTTATTTGATCCCTTAGACTATTCGGGTCTCATGGACATCATTAAAAAACATTAATTCATTAATTCATACTCATTTTACCTCTCACCCACCTTCGCCTATTTCCTCCTCTACCATCCTCCCCACTTCATCCCAAGATGGATGGCTAGGTTGTCTCTTTCATTTGGGTTGTTTCTTTTTCTTTTCTTTTTTGTCTTTGTTCAAGTTCCATTATTATTCCTTTCTTATTATTAGATGCTCCTTGTGCTCCTTTTATCTTTTGGGGTTGCTTTTATTTTTATTGTTTCAATTTGTTTCAAAAAACTCGCGCGCGCACACACACACACACACACACAATTTCTTTTGGTTCTATTGTTTTCCTTCATTGGGTTAGTTTAATAGTTTAAGATCTTTACATTGTAGATTTTTTTTTCCTCTGTATTTTTTCTTTTTCTTTTTAGTTTTATGCTGAACTTCTTTTTTTTCTTAAAAAAAAGTTACGAGTTAAAGTCTAATTTTTTTGTACTATTATTTATTGAGATTAATTATTATTATGTGTTCAAGACAAGAGACACACAATTTACCATTGTGTTTTGGACTCTTGTCATGATAATGGATCATAAAGCGTAAGCTGAAACATTGACTTAAAAAAACTCGTACACAATCATAAATCCAGAAGTATAGCAAGAACACTAGGATAAGCATTAGCGTAAGGTTAGAGATGTGGTTAGTGATGGGATGTCAAATATTATAGTTAGGCTTAGTATCATACTTATCATTACAATTAGGGTTAAAGTCACGGTTAGAATTAGAGCTTTACATAATACTTATTATGGTTTTGGTCCATTTAGACCCATTAGCTTATGTAATTCTTTTTATAAGATCATTTCGAAAGTCCTCACTCTTAGGATTTTGACTTTATTACCTTCTCTGATTTCGAGACATCAGAATGGGTTCATGCCAGGAAGGCAAATTCTGGACTCTATTATCTTAGTTCATTAAAATATTCACTCCCTTACCAAATCAAACAAAGAATGGTTCTTATTGAAACTGGATTTGTCTAAGGCTTGTGATAGGGTGGATTAGAAGCCTTTGGATTCAATAATAGATTCTTAGATATGGTTCATGTGTTGGTCTCCTCTACCACTTTTTCTGTTTTGGTCAATGGGTCTATGACTCCTTTTTTCATGCATTTAGAGGTTTAAGACAAGGGGACCCTTTATCTTGTATCTTATTTGTTTTAATGGCTAAATGTTTGGGAAGATTTGTGGAGAAAATGGTTCAAAAGGGGGATTTTGTGGGGTTAAGACCTTCATCAAAGGAACAAATGTGTTCACACCAACAATTTGTGGATGACTTGATTGTGATGGGAGAAGCTTTAGTAAAAATGACTAGGAATATCAAAAAGGCACTTGATGATTATGGGCAAGCCATAGGACAAATTATAAATTGGAATAAAAGCTCTCTCTTTTTATGAATAATAAATTTCTATTAATAAATTAATATGCTTGTTACAAATTCACAAAAAAGGGGCTGGGGGATACTTATTACAAATTCATAAATGTTAATGTGAAAAGATAAGCTAAAATCCAAAAAATTATAGGATGTGATGTGGGCAGCCTTTCGAGGTTGTATCTTGACTTACCTCTCTGCCTTGACCCTTTTGAGTCTTTTTGGAGTTCTCTGATTGATAAAATCCATACAAAGTTAGTTGGATGGAAAGGATCCCTCCTTAGCCAGGTTGGTAAGATAATTGTACTAAAATATATTATTCAAAGCATCCCCCTGTATGCTCTAAGTGTTTTTAAGATACCCATAAAATATGTTATGGCTATTGAAAGAATTCAGAGAAACTTCTTATAGACTGGTATGGAAAAGAAGAAAAGAATGACAATGATTTCCTACAACAAGTTTTGTAAGCCAATTAAAAAGGAGGATTGGGGTTAAGAAAGATAAGTAATATGAATGATTTCTTACTTGCTAAGCTCATTTGGAGACTTTATAATGATGTTGGAGAATGGAAAGACATATGGAATAATAAATATAATATGGAGAATAAAAGCTTCAATTTTTTCCATAGCAATGATGATATTCAAGAGGGTTCATCTATTTGGAAGCAGGCTCAGAAAAATAAGCAAATTATTAATAAAGTGGTGAGATGGAAGGTTGGCAATGGTAGGACTATTCAATTCAGGGATGATATATGGATTCTTGATCATGCCCTGAGTTCTGATTAGTAGTGGAATGGTTATATTACGCAATGCAAAACTACTTTTGGGACATCTGTTGCTAACTACTAGGAAGGAGATAAATGGGTGAATCTTACTAGAGTGGATGATTCTCTGAATGAAATTAATAAAATGTTGAATGCTATATTTCTAGTTAACAAGGAGGACTCTCTAATTTGAAAGTTTAATCCTAATGGACTGTTTTCTATCTCTTCTCTGTAACGTAGTACCTTTGAAGATTGTCATGAACCTTGCTAGGCTAAAGGCTGGTTCAAAGGCTTGACACCTAAAGTTAACATCTTTTTTTGGATCTTATTGCAGGATAAAATTCTCATTACTAACAATTTAAAGAAAAAAGATCTATATCTTGTTAGCAAATGTTATCTTTGCAAGGAAGAGGAAGAGTCAGTTAATCACTTGACGATTCATTGTTCCTACACTAGAATCTTATGGGAAAGGATTTTTAGACTTTTAGATATGGAGTGGGTTGTCCCTTACAATATCCAAGATTTGTTCTTAGCCTAGAAGTTGCCCTCTCATAATGCTTTGATCAATAACTTATGGAATTACACTACCTTATTTGTGTTGAGGTGTCTGGAAGGAAAGGAATGACAAGATATTTAAGGGTAAGGAATCAAATGCTAATTAGATATTTCATAAGATCAAAAGTATGGTGACGGAGAATGTCAGGCTAAGTGGGAAAGTCCAAGAGCCTCATGATGATTGGGAAGCCAAAGTAATTATGAATTGGAAAGTGGAAGGGGCTAGTTACCCTCAAAGTGAGAGAAGTCTTAGAAGCCTAGCTAGATGGAATTGCCCACCCAAGGGATGGTATAAGGTTAATTTTGATGGGGCCTCAAAGGGCAGCCTAGGGATTGTGGGGTGTGGTATTATTATAAAAAATGAAAATGGGTATAGTATTGGAGCAATGATAGTCCCTATTGGAAACTAGACCAATCACATAGCGGAAGCTAGTGTGACTCTTCATGGACTATTATATGCTAAGAGTATGAATATGGAGAAAATTAAGGTAGAAGGGGATTCCCTAAATATCATCAATTGTCTTAACAAGGTTACTACCCCCTCATGGACTATTCATAACATTATATGCAAAGCCATAAATTTAATCAACTCCTTTGTGGAATGTCTTGTTACTCATAATTACAAAGAAACTAACAAAGTGGTTGACTAGGTGGTAGACGTGGCATGTAAAATCCACATGAAGATGACTTAGAATAGTTGCAATGACATCCCAATTGAGGGGTTATCTATGATAGAGTATGAAAAAATTGGAAGCAAACAAAAAAGTTTTAATAATGATGGCTATGATAATTAGGAGTAATTATAAGATGTGTTGGAGAGGGGCTTTGCAGATTATGATTGTGTATGATGTGACTACCCATTTATTACCAAACAGATTGTGGGTGTTTTTGCAAAAGAGAAAACCTCGTTGTGACTTTAAAAAAGAGAATTTTAACTTGCTCAAGCTCGCTAGTAAGAATAGAATTTTCTACAGAACTAGTAACATGGGAGGTAGGAGAAATATGTGTGAGTCAAGTTATTGCAAGGAATGGAAGTAAAAATTGGAGATATGGGACATATTGGAGCAGGGAAAGTTTACGGGATTTATGAAGAAACTAAAGGGAAGTAACCCATCTATCACTAGGCATTTTATGAAAATTTGGAAGAAAGAATGGAAGTCACAGAGGATATCATTACCAAAGCCATTGGCTTGGACATGGAAGGGATTAACTTCTACAGAGATAGGAAGATGTCTGATAGAGTTGTTAATGAGTTTGTAGAGTAAACCAAGGAGAGAAATAGGTTGGTCAAAATTGGCAATTCTTACTTTAGCGCTCATTCTATTTCTAGACCTCAGAGGTTTATTATGTTTGTTGTGATTGAGTATATTACCCTAGATGGTTGTTTTACTAATATTTATGGCCACCACTTCATTTTGACTAATCAATTTAGACATAAGGTTAGGGTTAACTTTCCCTTCTACCTTTTGCAATCTCTAGATAACACCATATTAACCCTTCAGAATGACCCAGATGAGGATTATGCTTGTCATGAGGGTTTGATGGTGTTGATTATGAATTTTCTTAAGTTAAAAAAAGTGGACAAACCTGTATAAGTAAAAAGACAATGGAATGTGATATTGAGGGGAGTGATTCAGATGAGGCCTATGAAGAGGAAACAAAGGAGGAAGAAGCAGAGCCAGTGGAAAAAAAGAGAGAAAGAATACTACCCCTGTGGGCTTGTCATCTAAGAGAAGGAAAATAAATGAGATGGATTACAAGACAGAGACTGGGACAGATGAGGAGAATGAAGAGGAAAAAGGGAAGAAGAGTAAGGGTAAAACTGGTAGCAGAACTAAAACTAGAAATAATACAAAGAAAAATGAGAGATGCATGAACATCCCCTTAGATGATGAACCCCTAATCCCAAAAAATGAGAAGAATCTGAAAAGTAAGAAGATTATGCTTCAAGGGAAGGCTGAGGATATAGATATTAAGAATGTTGATGCAGGGAAAGATAATCTAGACTTGGATGAGAATAATATGAATCAGAGCAGTGCCCAAGATGATCAAGGATATATGAAGGGTGTCTTGGGCAACCCTAGTGAGATGAGAAGGGACATTAATCTTATGAAGGAGAAAATGTGGGATATAAGAAGGAAGTTTGAGCATCTCAGCAAAATAAATAGATGTGAGAAGACTTTAAGCCAACATCTAGATAGGCTCTCAGATGTGATTAGGAATGCTGAAGAAATTAAGAATTTGATGAAGAGAGTCCCACCTCTTGAAGCTAGAAATAGAGCTAGTGATCAAATGGTGAAGGACATGCAGAAGATGGACATTTTGGAGAACAAAGTTGAGGACATTGAGAAAGTGTTGGAAAAACTTGTTGACCAGAGTTGTTCCATATTGAAAGATGTTATAGAGAATATCAAGAATTTGCTAGATAAGCTAGAGTAGGGGAGAAATCAGGGTACAAAGGAGATGAAGGACAATCAAGGTCCTAGAAAACACACAAGGGAAAGCTCAAAGATGATGCAGGAGCATCCAGAGGTATAAGGGCAATCCTGTGTCACCCAAAAAAATGTACTTAGACTTAGTTTATGTTTCATGTCTTTACATTTTTGGATACCCATTTGGGTCAAATAAAGGTTCCAACTCTCATAGTTCCACTATCAGTGTGTTTGAAAATCCCAAAAAAATAGGAGCATGCAATTTGGCCATCATTTTGGTGACCTAGAAGGTGTGAATTGACTAGATGAATATAATTGTGATTTAGAGCGTTCCAAAAAAAGAATTAGGTCAAAAGGCCCCACGGTTTGAAAGTTATTGCAATTTTTCGAGTTTTGGAGACCTCCTAAGAATGCTTCAAAGTCAAGTTTGGGGCATTAAATGACCTCAAAAAGGGTCAAAAAATGGGGGACGAGAAAAGCTAGTCCATAGGGCTATAGAGCGCTTCGAGAGCTTTCCAAAAATGTAAACGATTCGTCAATCAGAGCTACGGTTCAAAAGTTATGCCTCCCGAAAGTTCGGCTACCGTTTCTGGATTCTTCTAGATTTGCACCGACTTCTAACGCAGCTTCTGGAACCTTCTATTTTGTTGGTGGATGCCTACTAGCACTTTCTAGAATGTACTCCTAGTCCTTAACCCTCCGGGGTCTATTTAAGGAGATTTCTGGCATTGTAAAAGACAGTTCGGAGTGGAGTTTGAGAGGAGGTGCTAAAAGAAGAAATATTCTCCAGATTTATGCTATTGTAAGCCCTTAGGGCATGTTCTGAAGATTATTTTCTGTACTGTTTGTACTAGCTTATTTTCTCAATTAATATAATTTTCCCTTTTTGTTGGTTCCATTCTGTTCTTGGGTCGTGTCCCCATCAAAAGAAGACAGAGGTTATGGATGATAAAGAGATAGATGAGCTAAGGGCCTCTACTGTGAACATGAATAGTTTTGCTAATCAAGAAACTAACCTACTGAAGACTTTATAGCTGTCATGTTGTTGTCTCTCTGTTATCTTTTTGTTGTTTTTTTATTATGCATGTTGTTTTAGGGCCTTTTGTTCTTGCATGTTTAGTTTTTTGGTGTTGATGCACAGTTTATCCTAGGCTTTTACTACTTCTTTGCGAGTCCATTCAAAACCTATTTTTACTTAATCAAAATATTTAGGTTTATTCATTATCAAATTTTGTCTTAAATTTCTTAAAAATCTTAGTAGCTTTATAATTCTCTCTAAAAAATGTAACCCACATCATTTTAGTGAAATCATCAATAAAAAGAATGAAATACCTCTTGTCATAAAAAGTTATAGTCTTTATATAACCACACATATCTATATGAAAAATTTCCAACTTTTCTAAACTAGTAATTGTCTTGCTAGGAAAATTATTCTTTTTCAATTTATCCATCACTTATTCCTTACACATCATGTTAGCAAGTTTTCCAATCCTAGGTAGATCTCACACATATTTAGTATTACTTACCTTCACTATGCTATCAAAATTTATGTGACAAAATATTATATGCCATAGTCAACTTTCATCAACTTTTATAACCAAACAACTGATCTCAGTAAGATTTAATTGAACTACATCACCTCTTTTTCTCACTTGTGCCTATAGGACTAGAAAATGGGCTAATATCTAACATACTATGAGAAATCACAAAACTTAATAAACATATGTTAATACCCTCTAGTCTACCATGAAAGCCAACTAAAAGAAAGAAAGCAACATAAAGTAAAAACTCCCTCTTTAGTTGTAGCTTCCCATGTCCTTTTTTCTTCTCCATATGATGTAGCTCCAATTGCCTATAATGCACACAATTGAAAAGCAAAGCCTATGATGAGATGAAGCTATTGATAATACTAGAAGAGTGATTTGAAGCCTATGGAATTCTAAAAAGATGAAGATGTTGAAGAATTCTAATGATATGGCCCTTAAGGGTGTTGAAGACTAAAAGATTAAGGACTAGAAATGGGAGCAATGTGGCCCATTTTATAGCCAATACACAAGAGGAGAGCATTTAACTTGTCACCTTGAATGTGCAACTTGGCAAGAGATTCCTTTTGGAAATCTATGACACATATGACACAAGCTTCCAAATGTAAAATTCTATGATGTGTGAAAGTCAACATGACTAACAATGGATGGGAATCTATGACGTGCATATGACATCCCAATGTCGCTTGTAGTCAATAATCAATGACAATGGAAGCTTATTATATGTATATGCATAAGGAATATGAATATATGGATTATGACATATCTTAGCCATGTGTAAGGACAAAATCCATGACGTATGATGTCCATGTGGCAATGATGATGTCAAGATTATATGGAATATTTGAATTAAAAATTCATTATTCCACACAAATAGAAATTAGTAATTTGGAAATTAGAGGTGGAAAATAGAACTTAGGAAATTGTGAATTCCAATAGTTTTGCGAATGATGAATCAATTAATTGATAATATTAATAAATTGATCTCTATCAAATTGGGCACTAAACTTACCTGACAAACTACAAGATAAAAACAACAACCTCCCTGGCAATGAAGGAATAGAAGGTGTATTGGGAAAATTTGATAAAGACCACCTAGCCTTTAGGATTCTAGACTTAGACTCAAACATTTCGGGAATGAGACTGACTTCATCTAAAAAACATAGAACTTACTTTTGCCAATAGATTAGAAAACAAAAGTGGGGCAACATTATTAGAATATATGGATGTCCTCAACCACCTCATGTCCTACCCAAATATGTCCCAAAGAGACTAGGGTTTGTAGAAGTTTTGTAGCAATTGATCTCATTAAACAAAGAGTATTTGGGAAAACTTGTCAAGAAAGGAACATTCTTGTGTAGATGCACTAATGTAGGAGACTTTGAAATAGGTAAAAATGCCATTAAGGAGACTGATGCCTATCTAAGAGGCTACAAATTGCCAACTGGACTAGCAAGAATGTATGACCCCTGCAATGTAGTCAAACATGCCCTAAAGAACACGAGGGGATATAATCTACCTCCTACAAAACCTCTATGGGAGGAAGATGCCATTGCTTATAGATTGAGTGAGGACATTTGTAGAGAAAGAATGATCAAATATAGAGATTTTCTAAGCTTTGAGAAGGAGATGAAAAAGGCAGATCCATCCTTTAAGGGATTATATCCTAAAGAATATTATTGGTCAAGATTAGATAAATGTGTTGAAAATTTTAATGAGATCTCAGCACAAGTGCTTGAAGAAATAACGAAGATAGTTAATCCTGACCATTTTGACAAGAGATTTTGGTTGAAGTCAATGATGATGAGGAAGATCAACCTAAGACTTAAGAATGGGTAGAGCAAAGGAACAAGAAATGGAAGATGGTGGAGACTCCAAAAAAGGCTCAACAAAAAGCCTTGCAAATCTTGCCTAGGGATAGCCAGTATTTTGGTGATGTTAGAAGGAGATATCTGATAGCTCATGCCTCCAAGGCTGAGAAAAGGCTAAGAAACTACAACTACAAGCTCAGATGATTGATGATAGGATCATAGAAGCAAATGATTTTATGAGTGGTGATAATTTCATCAAAATAAAATAGTTTAAAAGCTTCCTTTTCAATTTAAAATAAAATGAATTGTCTCCACAAATGAAGCTAGGTAATTCTTATGAGGTGGTTGCCGAGTTAGTATAGAAACTGCAAGAATATGATCCTGCCAGTAAAACCCTCATTGTAGAAGAGGCCAGAGATCTAGTAAGAAGAAGTGGTATGATTGTCTTCCCAAGATGGCATATCAGTTCCTCTTTTCTACTAGACCAGATGAGGAGACAAGACAAGTCAATTTCCTTTGAAGATGAAAATTAGTTGGGAGAATTGAGAGGGTCAAGATATAATATTGATGCTCAAACAATGGCTATATGGAGTTTAGCTCTAGAGCATCAAAAGCTTACCCTTATGGAATCAAAGATTCCCCTAGAGGGAATGTAATATTTTGGAATGTGCACTCTACGTCCAACAACTAGATATATGGAATACAAACTTTAGTGGCACTATTGGGAAAGAACAAGATGGATGTTCTTGAAGCATAGTTGGAGGGAGCCTATGAGTGGTACATCAAAACCATGAGAAATTATGAGGAAGAAAATAAAAAGACTTATGTCTTTGAACATAAAGCCCTCACATTGGAGAACGAAATAGTAGTACTAAAAAATACTGTCATATTAGCTACAAAGGTTAAAGACCAAGGCATCCAGACAGAGGGCCAAGCATCTGAGATAGAAGGTACATCAGGTGAAGCCATGGCAATTGATGAGGAAGACTTGTAGTCTAGCAAGGAGATTGAAATTAGAACCATAAAGAACTTGCTGGCTCACAAGGAAAATGCATTAAAACTAGTCTCCTAGAATGTACACGGTAACTATCTTGTGTTGCAAGGAGCAAAATATAGGTGTTCAGAGGCAATTGCTCTATTATCTCCTCTTTTTACTATATGGGGTCCTTATACTCCATTTTTTTATAACCTTATACCTTTGTTGGCACATAAGAAAGATCTTCCCAAGGTAATTGTTATAAATAGAAGAAAAATGATAAATAAAGTAAGAGATTTCAATGGTTTCTTTGTTGGCCAATTGCAATTAATTCATTATAAAATGAAAGCAATTGACATAGGAACACCCTATTTTGTGCCAAAAATTTTGGAAAATGATGGAAGAGTTAAGGACTGGGTGGAATCATTAGCATCCTTTGATAGTATTCTAAATCATCCCAGATTCTTAGCATACTACAATGATGAAGCAAGTATAGTAGTAGTGTATGATTTGATTGACATGCTCTATAAGCTAGAAGTAGAGATGTCAAAGATAACTGTAGAGGTTAAGGCAATAACAAATGCCAAATGGAACAAATGCCTTGAAGAATTAGATATAGTTATGGGTGCCACCTGGCCTGATGTAGACATAAACATAGCCATTTGGGAAGTCATTGCAAATATTAAAGCTTTATCATCCAGTGATAGTGATTGAAATGACATAAGGATAAAGTTAAAAGGAAGAAAAGACAAAAGCTAAAGAAAAGGAAAGTGACAAGAAGTTGAAAAATAACAAAAAAAAGGGGGTTCAAAATACTTGCAAAAAATGTCACCTGCCTATTTTGTAACTGCATTCTATTTTGTGTTCCAATTACAAAAAATATTTGTAAAGACACAATATAAAATATCTTTGTATTTGTTTTCCAATAAAATTTTGACATGTGTCCTCCCATCTGAAGCTTGTTGCAATCCTTCCTATAAAAGGATTTCCAAGATGTGGAGTGACGGTCCAAAGTCTATACAATTTTAGTGTTTATGTTTTTTTGCAATTGGTCTAGTTAGTTTTTGTGTCAAATTTTGCAATCCAAAAATACAAATGAATCTTGAATGTCAATTTTTCATATCTTGAGTTATTCTTAAGTTTATATCAGTAATGTATTGTTTTCAAGGAAGATTAATACAGGTTCTACAATATCCATGTCTCTAAGTTTTGTCTCCATTTCCATCTGTCTAGAATTTTGGGATTGAAATGAATAAGGTTCTTTCATTTTAATGCAACTTGGATGGGTTGTATATCTTTTCATTGATTTCTTTTAATTCAATTAGTTAAGTAAATGCTTTCATGAATTGATAGAGTTTCTAGATGTATGGGACGGATATCATAAGAATGAAATTCAGGGTTAACTGTTGATAAATTTAATTATAAGGCAATTAAATAGGTCAAGTTTTTTTTGGGTAGACTCTATGTAGCAATGGATAAGGTACTGATCATCAGTTCAGATGCAAATTGAAAAGCTCATGTGGTTGCACAAAGCACATTTAAAATCAAATCAATATTTACTTTTCTATATGAACAATCAAATTGTTGGTCATTGCCTATTTGTAATAGTTTCCCTTTGAGTTATAGTTAGTTGTTGTAATCAAGGATTTATTATAAATCCAAGAAGAATTGTTGACCATTTTCTACTATAGGGGATAGATTTGAAAGATGAATATTAGTGAGCACATTTTGAAGAGAGAATCATAAAACCAGTCACATTTCCATCCCTAAGATTCACCCGCCTTGGCCCTGCAGAGCCTAAAGAGTAGAGAATCCCTGTGATTCTATGAAAGTTGGTCCAAATTTGAAGAAAATTCAATTGAATATAGGAAATACCTAACCCTTAGACTAAGTTTTGTCTTCTACATCCTGGTATTGGGTTACAGATCAACTTGGTAGTTTTTAGACACTACCAAAATGCATGTTAGAAAAATTGATAAAATAATCATGCATGTTCAAAGTAAACAAACATGTAAAAATAATGCATGCAAGCTTATTTTAATTTTGTATATATTGATTTCAAAATTATAAATTTTAGAAATATTACTTTCGAATTTTAAAAATAAAATTTTAAAAAATTCATTATTTATTTATTTAAAATAAATATATTATTATTTTTATATGTGAGTTGTAAAAAAAAGGTAAATAACAATACTGCTTATATTTAAACAACTAACTTTAGTTGACTCCTAGTGGAATATAATCTTATTAGATATTTATAAATGCATGTGTAGTTATAAATTAGTAAATATAATTATAATTCAAGCTGAGCTATTTATAATAGAACTATAAGTTCAATGGAAATTAAATACTAATGTTAGACTTATATTGCTACACCCTTAATATTGGTGTATATAGGGTTATGAATAGTTGACTTGTGGCTATCATAATCCTTAATTAAGTCATGTTATCATTATTATATTATTATTTAGGTAGGTAGATTGGCCTAGGTGTTATGTAGGGTTGTGTCTATTCAGCCTAAGCATAATTAGGTATATATAGGAGGTTATGAGTCTTATTTCAAAATCGTATTGTGAAGTGTGTTCTTATTGGAGATATTTGGAGGTTTCCCCCTCACAGTGACCTATTAATCTTAGTTATTATCAAGTATTTATATAATCTTTCATATTATCTCTTCCATTGTGCAAGTTATTTCACTAAAAGTGGTATCAAAGCATGATCTTGGCACCATAGAGGCAAGATTTTTTTCTCAACATTGGGGCAATTTTTGGAAGAGCATTACTTTCAAATTTTAGCAAATTTTTCAAAGATTTTTAAAGGGTTTTTGAAGGTAATATTGAAGAATCTATAGTTCAAAATTCAAAGGAATTGGAGCAAATTTGAGAAAATTATTATAGAATTACTATTTTTACACAATTTATTAAGATCTACATATCTCTCACATCGTGTTGAATTGGAGTATAACTTGTATTGGGTTTTTGAATACATAGTAGAGGAGCCTACATTTCAAAGCTTGGAGAAATTGAAAAAAAAAGCGAGTTATTAAAAAATTAGGAAAAAAACTCTCTCAAGGCAGCAAATTTGCTAATTTTTTAGATTTTTTCTAAGGGTATCTTGTCCCTAGTAAGCTACAATAAAAAAATTAGAGAATTTACATTTCATTTGTGTGATTTATTTCAAAAATATTGGTTTCCATCATGACAGTGCCTCCAACAATGGGCAGAAAGAATGCTACCACACGAGGGAAATCCTCTAATCAAGATTGTGAAACAACAGAGTATATTAATCTTAATGAGGAAATAAGTAAGTTCAAGGAAGAGGTTAAGAGGGATATGTGTGACCTGCGAGGAGATATATCATATTTACGAAGCATGTTAAGAACCTATATGAATGAAACAAGGAAGGAGTTCTCAAGAAATCAAGGTGAAACTTTCAAGTCAAATAATAATGACACAAATTTTAATACTCTACGTGATCTAGGAATTTTTTTCCAAAGGTGGATATAAGAAAATTTGATGGAAAAGATCCTCTAACATGGATAAATCAAATGGAGATTTTTTTTTAAGTACATCAAACCCTATATGGACAAAAGGATGGATTCCTTATATCTACAACTAGATCAATTCATTTGATATCATTGGCTTTGTACTCATAGGAGGAAAAAGGGTCTCACCGTATCATGGTCAATTTTTATAGAAGAACTCCAAGAACAATATAGTAATAGTGTGATAGAAGACTTCTTTAGCCAACTTGCTAAGCTTCAACAAACATTATCAGTTAAGGAATACATTCCAAAATTCCAAAATCTATCCTTAAGAGTGGATACAATTACAAAGGAGAACTTGAATGATTTATTCTTGGGTGGTCTCAAGGATCACATTCAACATGAGGTATGCATGTTTAGTCCTAGCTTAGTAAATGAGTCTTTTATATTGACACGTAAGGTAGAGCGGAAGTTCTTGATTCTTAGAAAGCAAGGGGCTAATGTGATAAGAGAAAAAGGATATTCAACTCCTTCTCTTCCTCAAGCTACTAGGTTGACTTCACAAAAAATTGAGGAGAAAAGAGAAAAAGGTTTGTGTTTCAATTGTGATAGAGAATATAGTTGAGGACATAAGTGTAGTGAAAAGAAATTGCTCTATATTGAAGGTCCAAGTGTGGAAGAAGAGGATGAACCCATATTAGAGGAGGATAGGGAGTTAGGTGAGGAATCACATGATTCTCAACTAATCATTTCTTGTCATGCACTTTCAGGTTTCAATGCACCACAAACACTCAAGGTGGTGGGTTTCTTAAAGTAGCAAAAAGTAATAGTGTTGATCGACTCAGGTAGTACTCATAATTCCATCAACAAAAAATTGGAAACTCTTCTAATTTGTTTTATATATCTAGCCCCAGAGTTTAAGGTTTTGATTGCAGATGGGGGCATAATTAGTTGTTTAGGGAAGTGTCATAGCATCAAAGTATCCATGGGAGATTATCAACTTAATACCCCAATGTATGTGATATCCATGGGTGTGGTAGATATTATTTTGGGAGTACAATGGCTTACTACATTGGGAACAATTGAGATGAACTTCCAAGAACTATTCATGTGATTTCAATTAAAAGGAAAAATAGTGGAGCTAAGGGGATTGAAGGAAAAATCACCACTTATGGTAAGCTCTCATCAAATGCAAAAGTTTAAAAGTTTCTTAAGAAAGAAGTGGATGGATTTTTGGCCCAACCGTGTTCATTAGAAGTCTCTCAATCTAATGCTATTAGTTATCCAGATTTATAAGCAATAATTTATTATCACTTAGTGATTCTTGGAGATATATATGCCTAAAGGACTTCCTCCTAAGAGAGATCATGACCATGCCATACAACTAGTTCTAGGGAGCCAACCACCAAACATCAAGCCTTATAGGTACCCACATATCCAAAAAAGTGAGATAGAAAAATTTGTCAAGGAAATGCTAGAGGCAAGAATTATCAGGCATAACCAAAGTACTTACTCCTCACCTATTGTGATGGTGTGTAAGAAGGATGAAACTTGGCACATGTGTCTAGATTATAGTGTTCAACAAGTACACCATTAAAGATAAGTTTCTTATTCCAATCATTGATGATTTTCTAGATGAGTTAAATGGAGCTATGTATTTTACCAAGTTAGATCTTAGATCAGGTTATCACCAAATTTGGATTAAGGAGGAAGATATTTCTAAAACAATATTTTGAACTCATGAGGGTCATTATGAATTTTTGGTGATGTTATTTGGTCTTACCAATGCACCATCTACATTCCAAAGTTTGATGAATCCCATTTTTAAGAAGTTCTTGAGAAAGTTTTTGTAAGTATTTTTTGATGATATATTAATTTATAGAAAAGCTTGGGAAGAACATTTGTAGCTTGCTAAGGAATTGGTAAGGAAGCTGCTAAAATGATCTTAGAGCTGCAATAGTGGCTCTGGGTCGGGTTCTCTGGTTTTGCTCCTGTCTGGTGCTGGTTTCTGGTTGGGGTCTCTGGTCCTCGTTTTTGGTTTTTCTCGTTTAGACTGTTAGTGGTTCCAGGTCCCTGTAAAACTTGGTTTAGTTTGTTTTTGGAATTTTCTAGTGGTTTCAGGTCCCTATAAAACCTTATTTTGAAACTGTTCTACAGTTTGTTGCAGGTTTCTTTTTCCTGTTGGGTTGTAATGCTTTATCTTTCTACTTTTTGTTAAAGGGTTTCGGGGTCCCTTCAAAACCTACTTTTACCATAATCTAAAACATTTGTAGCTTGCAAATCAAGCATTACAATTACTCGAAGATCATCAACTCTATGCTAAGCCATCTAAGTGTGCTTTTGGTCTTAAGGAGGTGGAGTATTTGGGACACATAGTTTCACATGAAGAAGTAAAGCTAGACCCTAACAAAATTAAGGCTATCACGGAATGACCTATTCCAAAAACTATTAAGAATTTGAGGAGTTTCTTGTGATTGATAGGGTACTATAGAAGATTTTTGAAGAATTACAGTCATATAGCAAAGCCCCTCACCACTCTATTGGAGAAGGATTCTTTTCATTGGAATGAATTTGAAAATGTAGCATTTGAGAAATTGAAGAAGGCTATGTGTACAACTCGAGTGCTTGCCACTCTAGAGTTCACCAAGGAATTCATTGTGGAATGTGATGCTTCTAGAAATGGGATAAAAGTAGTTCTCATGCAAGAAGGTCGAACATTTTCTTTTGAGAGTCATCAATTAAAAGGTAAAAATTAACTCAAACCTATTTATGAGAAGGAAATGCTAGCAATCCTTCATGTAGTAAAAAAAAAAGGAGGCCTTGTTTAATGGGTTGACACTTCAAAGTTAAGACAGATCATGATAGCCTAAAATATTTTTTGGAACAAAGACTATCTTTGGAAGAGCAGCAAAAACAGGTCACTAAGATGTTGGGATATGACTTTGAAATTGTATACGAGAAAGAGAAGGAAAATATTGTGGTCGATGCACTTTCCAAGAAGGACGAGAAAGACAAATCCTTATTGTGTGCCCTTTCAATAATACAAGAAAATTGGGTGGTAGAAACAAAAGCAGAGTGGAAAAATGTTGTTGCAATAAGTAATCTCATCCAAAAAATAAAAAGTGACCCTAGTAGTTTAGATAAGTTTTGTTTAAAGGGGGATATTCTTTGGTATAAAGAGCACTTGTATCTCTACAAGAATTCTACTCTTAAACACAAGATTCTCATAGAACTACACGAGTCCCCAATTGGTGGTCATTCAAAAATTTTGAAGACATATCATCGAGTCAAGAAAGATTTTTTTTGGGAAGGGTTAAAAGGTAATGTTCAAAAATTTAAGGATGAATGTTTGGTTTGTCAAAGAAATAAGGGGGAAACAATTAAGACACTAGGTCTCTTACAACCTTTATCTATTCCTAGCCAACGTTGGAAAGAGGTATCCATGGACTTCATCACAGGGCTTCCCAAATCTAAACGTCATAATGTCATCATGGTAGTAGTTGATCACCTCACTAAATATGTACATTTCATTGCATTATCACATCCTTTTACAACAAGTATAGTGGAAAAAAAATCCTTGGAGAATATCCAAAAGTTACATGGTACACCTAAGGTTATTGTTAGTGATCATGATCCTATCTTTACTAGTCACTTTTGGAAAGATTTATTCTCATGTTTGGGTACTCAATTGGCTCATAGTTAGTCATGCCATCCTCAATCAAATGGGAAAACTGAGGTTGTTAATAAATATTTGGAAGGATATCTATGTTGTTTCATTTTAGAGAAATAATCTAAGTGGATAGATTGGCTATCTCTTGCAAAATGGTGGTACAATACTTCTTTTCATAGCTCATTAAAAATGTCTCAATTTTTGGCACTTTATGGATATCATCCTCCTTCCATCACAAGAGTTCAAGTAGTAGAGGACCACTTGCTTCAAAAATAATTGGTACTTTCGGGACTCAAGGAAAATTTAGCTATGGCACAAAATCAAACCAAACAACAAGTAGACCAATATCGTAGTGAAAGAAATTTTGAAGTTGGGGATTGGGTCTTCTTGAGATTGCATCCTTATAAAAAAATCTCAATGAAGCAATAAAAAAAGAATAATAACTTGTCTCCAAGATATTATTGACCATACCAAATCATGCAAAAGATTGGTAGTGTTTCCTACAAGCTAGAGTTGCCACCAACAACAAAGATACATCCAATTTTTCATGTTTCTTGTTTGAAGAAGGTAATTGGGTAGAATATTCCTACTCAAACAGTACTACCAGAGCTTGATGAAGAAGGAAGAATAATTTTGGAACCAGAATGCATTCTTCAAACATGCATGAAGAAACTAAGGAATAGAACCCTCACCCAATATCTCATCCAATGAAAGAACTTAGTAGTTGAAGAGGCCATATGGGAGGATGAGGAGTTCATTCAAAAGAATCCACGCTTGGTTAGCATTGAGGACAATGCTTCTTTCAAGAGAGGGGGCATGCTACGCCCTTAATATTGGTGTATATAGGGTTATGAATAGTCAACTTATGGCTATCTTAATCCTTAATTAAGTCATGTTATCATTATTATATTATTATTTAGGTAGGTAGGTTGGCCTAGGTGTTATGTAGGGTTGTGTCTATTCAACCTAAGAATAATTAGGTATATATAGGAGGTTATGAGTCTTATTTCAACAGTATATTGTGAATTGTATTCTCATTGGAGATATTTGGAGGTTGCCCCCTCGAAGTGGCCTATTAATCTCAATTATTATCAAGTATTTATATAATATTTCATATTATCTCTTCCATTGTGAAAGTTATTTCATTACATATATGGAAGTTAAAATAATACTTTAAGAATGATATTGATATTAATATTTTTTCTAATGCTTTATGTTATTAACTAATCATTTATAATCTAAGATCTTTTAAGTTAATAGCATGATAACATATTATAGTCAGAATTAATAAAATATTAATGTAGTTAATAGTTAATTAAGAGGTGATTTTTTATGTGAATATTAAATTATTTCATAAATTATAAGAAATAATATGATTATAATGTTGATTAATTATGGAAATTTAATATATATATAAAGTATTTATTTATATCTATACCATAGGCATTCATGCATGTTTTTGAACATAAACTCTTAAGTTAGACCGAACTTTAAGAATATGAATTAATTTTGTTCTAAAACTAAACTTGTATTACTATTTCAATTTTTTAGTAAATGTCTTTGTTGTATTTTCTTTTATGATATTTTGGGGGTTATGTAGTTGGTCAATTAGTATTGCACACCAAAGGCTATGTGATTATATTTTTAATGTGAAATGATATAATTATTTTTTATGCCTCAATTAGTCCATGTATTGTTTGGAGTGTAAGCGTGAGTAATTCTTCTTGATTTGATCATTATGTCTTTTAACTGAAGGGGGTGATGACCATTACTATTGTTGAGTCCGATTTACCTAGTCACCTTATGTTATCATTTATGTTGATTTGTGTTGTAGATGGTTGTATTGTAGAGTATGTTATTTTATTATTTATTCTCTAATTTAAATTGTTATATTTATCTGTGATGTACTCTATGATGGAAATAAATGTTATTGATATTGGATTATTGTTCTCATGATTATGAGACTTTATGGATTGTTACTATAATTAGGGGATATTCATTATGGGATGGACAATTCTTTGAGATGTTATATTGAAATGGATAATGAATCCTTGTGTGGATGTGATGTTCTTTCTTATGCTCCATTATTTTACTTTGGTAACTTTCATGATTATGGTTTATGAGAATACTTTCGTATTATTTGAATTATTTTGAATGGATCATAAGAGTAGGTTATCTAGGTGTATGGGGGGAGTGACTTGCAATGGGGTTTGGGGCCCTAAGTGGCTGCCAAGGTAACTCATTGTACATAACTTAATTAAGTGATAACACTAAAAATTTAAATAGGGAGATTTAAAATGAATTAAAAAGATTAAGTGTTCCTCACCAATGCCTTGAGCTAGCATGTTAGGATGGGAGTCGGAGAAGATGCTTTCTTGCAACCTTGTATAGTTAGTTTTCTTATCTATACAAAATGATTACTAATGTTGCATAGAACTTCACTAGGGGGTTGGAGTCCAGAGAGGTTGCCAAGGTAGCCTTAGAGTTGACTCATGTGATGAAACTTCCCCATATGTATCTTAGGTTTCTTATTTATATTTATATTTATGTTTTTTGTTTGCGGTTGCCCTTGGGATTGCCTTTTTGTATGAGTAGCACCATTTGTTGTAGAAATATTTTAGGATCCTTGCCTATGATTTGTATTGTTGATTTTGTGGTTTTATTATCCATGTGTAGATCGTACATTATCTCCCCTACATGGTGGGAGTGGGAGCTTGACTAGATGACCACACAGTCGGGAGATAGTGACTTCTTACCATTTGGGTCTCGTACAATTTGGCAGTATTGAACAAGTTTGTTGATGCAATTGTATCATTATCATCTTATTCCTTTGATGGAGGTTATATTCATTTGATGTATCTATATCATGTACCTTATATCGAGACAATGTATTATTTATTGATGTATTTGTATTTGTTAGTACATATCTTGTGACATGTACAATGGATGTGGTTATTTGAATGTGCTTCATTGTATCAGTTGTACTTATGTATGTTCTTATAAGATTATGTATTTGCTATTCCTATATGATTATGGATAGTGTACTTAAGATTAGAACTAATTAATTAAACTTTATTAAACAGGACTCAACATGACGGAACCCTTGAGGAATGGAAATTGAAAATTTTGAATTACTTATGTGTACTTGATGTGTATGTATATATTTCTTCCACATTGTTATCTTATGTTGTATAAACTTTTAAAAAAATGTCAATGAAACATTGTAACATTGTACGTTAATTTCTCTTGGGTTTCTGAGTGAGGCGTTACATCCCCCATCACTAACTCCATTGATTTGATTCCTTTATTATTCTCTTTCTCTCAACCTCATCTCTCCCCCCTCCATGTTGTCTCTTTCTATCTCATCTCTTCCCTCTTTACGCCCTCTCTCAATTTTGGATCCTAGTTATCTTCTTTATCAAAATTAGGATTTAGGGTTTACATTTAAGATTTGGGTATTAGGATTTAGGAGTATAGTTTAACTCTAGGATTAGGATTTATCATCTATGGTTGGAGTCTAGAAATTAAGGTTAGACTTTGGGTTTAGAATTTAGGATGCACCATTTAAGATTAGGGTTTAACACTAGGACTATGATTTAACTTAGGATCTAGGGTTTAGGGTTTAGAGTATAGTATTTTGATTTAGCATTAAGAATATAATTTAAAAATCATGGTTAGGATTAGATTTCACCATTTAGAATTAGATTTTGGTATTTATGATGAGGATATTTATTTAATTTTAATTATAATGTAAGGTTAGGGTTAAGGATTTATATTATGTTATGGATTTAGGGTTAGTAGGATTAAAGCCTAACATTTTGGTGGTTTAATTTTATTTCTTGTTTAGATGAATTTTGTATATGTTAGAAGTTTGAAGAAATTTAATGTTAGGATTATGGTGCCAATTTATTCAAGCAAGGATTGAATTTGGTTTACTATTTGGGTGAGGTAGTTTTATGTTAGGGTTTGTATTAAGGTCAACATTAAGATTATTGCTTAACATTTAGGATTTGGGCAAAAATTACGGTTAGCAATAGGGTTTACCATTTGATAGGTTTAATTTTATGTATTGTTTCTGCTCAAATTTTTATATGTTAAGATTTATTTAATTTAGAGTAATGGTTAGGGTTCCATTTACTTTACGTCAAGGTCTAATTTAGTTTAGTGTTTTTGATAAGAAAAATAGGTTTTGAAGGGACACTGAAACCCTTTACAAATCTAGAAATTTTCAATGAAGCCTAAACTAAACATAACATCAGACCTAAGGTGAAACAAGTCATCAAACAAGACACAACGACTAGAGTGGCATCATAGATAACACAGTACTCATCAGCCACACAAACAAGTTTTGAATAGGCACCTGTAACCCGAAACTCAAGGTGAAACATGTCACCAAGCAAAACAAAGTGGTAACTTATAATAAAACACTACAGCCACAAAAATAGGTTTTTACCGGACTCTTGAAACCCCATGGTGAAACACACTACAAAGAACAATAGGTCAAAAGAGCCAAGGGACAACTAGCAAAAAGCCAGGAGAAAGGCCAACATCAGACTTTCCCATTTGAACCCTTCTTATTTGACCATAGTGCCATATTAAAAGAGGGAATGGATGGCTTTCCCTTTTTTCCTTTTACTGTAGTCCATCCATCCTCCACCAAATCGATAGCCTTCTGCCACTGAAGATTGTCACCATCACAGCCAGAACCTATAACCCCCAGAGCCAGGGAAAAGGTCGTAGAAGAGGAAGTGACAGCAGAAACTCGAGACTAAAAATTGGCACCTAAAAAAGGAACCATAGGAGGACCTATCTTAGAAACACCAGAAGATGAAGCAACAACCACCATAGAAGGAGCCAACAATGGATCCACCTTCAAGAAGTTAGAAGAGGATAGACAAACAAAGTCAGCAGCAAAGTCCATACAAAAACTGAGACAATGAAATCCAAAGATGGACTAGCTTCCACTACAGAGGGAGCCAAAGGAGGGGACAGGATAATAACAATAGCTGCAACATCCACACTAGGAACTAGGACAACAAAGTCCAGAGACGGACCAAAAATCACCATAGAAGGAGCCAAAGGAGGGGATTGACTGACAACAATAGCTGTAGAATCCACACCAGAAACCAAGGCAACAAAATCTAGAGATGGACCAACTGCCGCCACAGAAGGAGCCAAAGGAGGATCCTTCTTCAAGATGCTAGGAGAAGATGGTCTATCAGAAACTACAAAAGAATCCACCAACAAAGTATCATGCGAAGAGTTACCACTCCCCGTAGAAGGCTAGTACGAGTAGTGATCATCTAAGACCCCCTTCCACCAAGAAGGGGACAATTTCTATCTTGTTTTACCAAAAGAGCAGCGAGCAGCCAGGTGACCAATCAAGTGGCATTTCCTATAGCAGAAGGGGATACCCTCATAGTCAAGGAGTATATTCCAAGAACCAAGAGGAGAATCCAATGAAATCATTTCTGGGAGTCCCTTAGTTATGTCAAACTCAACCAAAATGTGAGCATACGTCATCCACACCACTTTCAAAGAAGCCGTATCAGTCATGATGAACACACCAAGTTCCTTCCCCACCTCCTCCATGATCGAAACATCCCAAAGATGAAGGGGGAGATTCAACAGCCTAACCCACAGAGGGAAACAATTCAGTTTAGTGTTAAGTTTAGGGTTTGATTTGGTTTAAGGTTGTAGTTTTTAGGTTAGTTTAGTGGTAAAGTTATGATAGATAATTATTTATAATGAGGGTTGATATTTAGTTTGATTAAATATTTAATTGTGATTGGGATAAAGGTTACAATTTCTTTTTATAGTTACGATTAAATTTGGTCTAGACTATATCTCTCTATATATCATTTTTCACTTGATGTGCTATTTATATTGGTTTAAAGAAGTTTGATTTATGTTTTTAAAGAAGTTTGATTTATGTTTCCATACAAATTCTTAATAAATCAAATCTTCATTGCATATTTTAAATTTTGAACATAAGGTTCTATTTTTAAAAAATCAGCCTAAAAATATTTCAAAAAAACCATTTTGAATTATTTTCTTCTTTGTATTACTTTCTAATATTGACACATTCAAATTCAAAAACAATGTTTCTAAATGTTTCATTGTATTTTTAAAATATTTTTCTATAAAATAGTCTTTTATTTCTATGTAAATATTTTTCTATTATAAATGAAAATAAAAATAAAAATAAATATTATTTTTTACTAAATTTTCATTCTTGGAATATATATCTTTTAAAAGAAACTTTTTGGAATTAAAAATATTAAGTTTTGGAATAGCTTTAAATTTTGACCAAAAAAATTAAATAAATCATCACTTCATTTTAAAACTAGTATAGATATCTTAAATAAATCTATCTAAAGAAATGCCGATAGATATCCACTACAAAATAATTATAATTTATTTTACTACATCTAAAATTATTTGTATTTTCTTTATCTCTATTTATTTAGGTTTTTACTAACTTAAACTTTTAATTTTAATTTATAAAAAAATAGATGATTTATATATCCAAATATTAAAAATTTCAATTATTTTTAAAAGTATATTCTATTTATTATAAGATTTAAACTTTTGACATGTAGATGGTTGTTAAATTTAACTTAAAAGAATAAAAGTTAACATTAACACGCTCACACCATCCCACTCCACCCAATCTGCCATTATGGAATGCCTATTAGCATTAATAATCCTAAAATTGAAAATATAGTAGAAATTAAACATTTTCTTTTTATAAATTTCATTAAATCTAGAACACAAATATAATAGAAATAAAACATTTTTATAAATTCTAGAATAAATGAATACTTTTTAGTTATTAAAAAGTAGAAATTAGTAACTTTATTTGTCTAAAAAAATTATGGAATGAATATGAAATTAAACATCTTGTAAAATTGAATCTATATGCTCTTGACAAAATTGAATTTATATATTAAAACAATAATAACTTGGCCAAGATCTTGGTCCTCATGATACATTCTACAAACACATTAAATATAAGAAAAAAATTGATTACTATAATACGTTTAAGTCTTCTAAATTCCTCCATTAACCTTCTCTTCAATTTCTATCTACCTTAACAAGATAACTTCTTCAACATTAATCAAAGGAAAATAATGCAACAAAATAAAGATAAACAACCCAAACACATGCCAAAATCAAGAAATGTGGCTGTAAAAATGATATGTATTGGAAAGAATGTGTGAATCTTTTCTACCCGTGCCAAATTAAGAGCGGTGGAGATTAAGAAGT
This sequence comes from Cupressus sempervirens, assembly GCA_028749045.1. NCBI lineage: Eukaryota > Viridiplantae > Streptophyta > Pinopsida > Cupressales > Cupressaceae > Cupressus > Cupressus sempervirens. The sequence goes on along the minus strand of CM053783.1, from coordinate 528,025,510 downwards.
TATGCTACTTACATAATTTGTTGGTGTGGAAATCTACGGTGGGGTCAAACCAAAGGTAAAATTGTTGCTCCCGATTACCTTTGGCTTGAGAGAAGACATTAATGTGCATAATATAGGGATCTCCATATAGATTCCCCAAGAGTTCAAAGTATCTTTCATTGTGGGTATCCCCTTGAGATAAGGGTTGCATAAAATCAACCACAACATATTTAATGGAATTTTTATACTCCCGAAGATACATAGTCATATTTTTTAGGACTATAAAATATTGAAGAGATGAGACTCAAATAGTAAGAAGTAACAATGCGTGCATAATTCATGAGCACTAATTTTATTTGCATATCAATTTTGGCAAAAAGATATTGATTCTTTGATTGAAATCATAACCTATTTTGTATTAGAGATTTTTCAGAACAGAGGAAAAATAGAGCACAACCAGAATTCATAGGCAGAAATGTTCTTTGTATTGCTTCTCATTCCATCTCACCATCAATCTCAATCTCTTATAGTATACGTTTACAAGATACAATAAAGCATTCAAAGGATGCCAGATTTGGAACTCAAAACTGGGCAAGAAAGTAAAATGTTTACCTACACATTAAATACAAAACTAACTATCAAAAAATTCAAATATGGGTGGGTTAACATGCTATCACAACATGTGTTAACATTACTCTGCATACGCTAAGTGTTTTGTTCTTTTCTCGAGTAACCCTTTTGGTGATCAAGTGATTTGGTCCTTCATATGTCGAGTGTTAACACAAGAGTTAACAGACAAAGTCAACACAACAACCATAAAATCAATAATTACATTTAACACACCCCATTAATTTTGACTCTATATATATTAATACATTTTCAACACTAGCAATTCCTAATTGCAACTTTTGAAATTTAAAACTTGCTCATGCTAATGGCTTCAAGAATATGTCTGCCAATTGATTCTTTGATTTGCAATGTTGTATGTTGATTTCTCCATTGCTGACCAGCTCTCTGATGAAATGATATCGAGTGTCAATGTGCTTGCTCTTATGATGAAAGACTAGATTTCTGGAAAGTGCAATTGCTAAATTGTTGTCACAAAAAATTGTGATTCGTTCCTTCTTTGATGTTGGTTAAAGATCACTTATTAATCTTTTCATTCATACTACTTGGCAAGCTACTGATGTGGCCACTACATACTCTACCTCTAGTGATGAAATGGTGACAATTGGCTACTTCTTGGATGCTCATGAAACTATACCTTTACTTAAACAAAATGCATAACCTGACGTGCTCTTTTTGTCATCTACACTTCTAGAAAAGTTGTTATTTGTGAATCCAATTAGTTGATTGTCTTCATTACCTGCATACAAAATACCATGTTGCATTGTTCCTACAATATACCTTAGCATTCTTTTGCCTACCTTCCAATGTGATGTCTTTGGGGAGTCCATGAACCGAGAGAGAAGGATAACTGCAAACATAATGCCCAACCTTGGTTGATGTCAAGTACATTAGGCTGCTGACCAATTGCTTATATAAAGTGGAATTCATTGTTGTACCCTCATCATTTTTGCTACCTAGAACAATAGGCATGCTAATTGGCTTGCAATTGTTCATTCTAAATTTTGTCAACACATCTTGGGCATACTTCTTTTGACTGATGAAAATGCCTTGTTCCAATTGTTCAATCTCTAAACCAAGAGAGTATTTCATGTGACCAAGGTTGGTCATTTCAAATTATCTTTCCATATCAAGTCTGAATTCTTCAAGATACAAATTACTAGTATATAGTAAATCGTCAAGATAAATACACACAATCAAGATTTCACCTTGCAAGTTTGTTTTGGTGTACAATGTTGGCTCATTATTGCTGCGCTTGAACCCTTTGTTGAGTAGATAAGAATCTATTCTGCTATACCAAGCCCTTGGTGCTTGTTTCAATCTATATAAAGCCTTTTTCAGTTTATTAAACTTTTGCTATTGTCCTTTGATCTCAAACCTAGGTGGTTGATCAACATAAACTTCTTCATTTAAAATTCCATTTAAAAATGTTGACTTCACATCCAACTGATAAATTGACCATTAGCATTTTGTTGCTACTACCAAAATAGTTCTAATTATGTCTAATCTTGCTACCGGTGCAAATGTTTCTTCATAGTCTATGCCAAGCTACTATACATAACCTTTGGCTACCAACCTTGCCTTGTGCTTCTCAATTTGACCTTTTTTGTTAAGATTTGTCTTATAAATCCACGTAACTCCTATTCATGTTTTGTCTTGGGGCAAGTCTACTAACTCCCATGTGTCATTCTTCTCTATGGCTACAATTTCATTGTTCATTGCTTCTACCCACTCTTTATTCTCAATTGCTTCTTCAAAGCATACATGCTGACTAGACATCAAAGCAAACAATACCTATTCATTGTAGTCCTATTGTTCATATATTCCTCTAAGTGTTCTAGTCTTTTGGTTCCCTAATTGTGCTAGTTTAGGATTTGAATCAGTACTAGAAGAAGGACTATGAACTTGTCCTTGATTTTCTCCTACTACTATTTGAACCTCTAATCTAGGTAGTCTTTCTCTTGGCTGATCAACATCTGTTGGTTCAAAACTATGTGGAGTGGGCTAACCTTGAGTTGCTCTATTATCTTGTTCATATCATGACTTATCTTCAATAAATTTGACATTCTAGAAACTATTATCTTCTTAGTGATTGGGTTATACAATTTGTATGTTTTTGATGCATCAATATATCCTACAAATATACATTTCTCATTTCTATCATCAAGCTTTTTCCTTAGCTCATCGGGCACATGTGTATAAGCTACACTTCCAAAAATTCTCAAGTTTGTTACATTTAGTTTTACTCCACTCCATGCTTCTAGAAGTGTTTTATCCTTCACACTTTTTGAAGGTGATCTATTCAAGATGTAGTTTGAATGTGCAACTACCTCAGCCCAATATTCATTTGGTAAGTTTTTAGCTTTCAACATGCTTCTTTTCATGTTCATGATTGTTTGACTTTTCCTCTTTGCTACTCCATTTTGTTGTGGAGTATACCAAGTAGTAAATTTTCTATGAATTTCTTGTTCTCTACAATATGTAGTAAATCTTTTGGAATCATATTCACCTCCTTCATCAGATCTTAAGACTTTAATGTGCCTACCACTTTGATTTTTTTCCATTGCCTTAAATTGTTTGAATCTCTCAAAGGTGTCTAATTTGTTCTTGATGAAATATACCCATGTCATCCAACTACAATCATCAATAAAAGTTAAGAAATAATAGCTCCCTCCTATAGACTCTATTTTCATGGGGCTACAAAGATCGATATGCACCAACACTAAAATATCTTGGGTTCTATAAGTTGTAGCATTTGGAAAGGAATTTCTCTTATGCTTGGAAATTATGCAACTCTCACAACAATTGTGATGAAAATATATTGTTGGTAGACCTACAACCATTGACCTTTTTTGTAGCATGTCTTGATTGTTAAATGCTAAGTGGCCATATCTAAGATGCCATAACCAAGTTTAATCATAATTTGTGACATATAGTGCATAACTAATAGGCTACTTGACAGTTCTCAAATTTAGAGGATATAATCTATTTCTTGTCATTTGGACTCTAGCTATGACCATTTTACTTGGAGGTTTGTCTAGAATAATGCAAATAGGTCGTTTGAAACTGACTTCAAACCCATTCTCACTCATTTGGCCTACACTCAATAGATTATGCTTCAAATTCTCAACATAATAAAAATTATGGATATATTTCTTTTCATTTTTCTTATTTACAACTATGATAGTACCTCTTCCTAGAGCATGAACCAAGTGATCATCTCCTAATTTTATATTGGTCTTCACTATTTCATCAAATCTAGTAAAAAGATTTGTGTTACCTATCATGTGATTGCTGTAGGTGTTATCTAACAACCATGTGTCTTCTTTGTTGTTATCTTTTGTTGTTGAGCATGATAAAAACATTGAATGAGTTCCTTCTTCCACATTGGAAACATTAGCTCTTCCTCTGTTCTAGTCTACTTGTTTCTTCTTGCACTCACTCTCAAAATGTCCATATTTTTTATAGTAGTAACATTGTATTTTTGATTTATCAAATCTGCCTCTTCCTTTGTTGCTTCTTCCTCTTCCTTTTTGATTTTGTTACTGTGATAGAGGTTGTTCTACTTGATTTTCAGTGCCATGTCTGCTATCAAATTGAAATGAGCTTCTTCCTCTTCTTCCTCTACCTCTTCCTCTACTAATTGTGGCTTGTGTTTGTAGAGCAATATCCAAAGATTCATTTCTCTTTTGAATTCTAGATTCATGGTTCAATACTGAACCTGTCAACTCTTCACTGGAATATGTAGAAAGATCTTTAAATTCTTCAATTTTAGTTACCAGAGTGTCATATTTCTATGGAAGACTTCTAAGGATTTTCTCCACAACTTTTCTATCTGTGACATCTTCACCATAAGTTCTTAGTTGATTTACAACATCCATAGCTTGAGACATGAATTGATCTACAATTTTAGTATCCTTCATTTGCAAGCTTTCAAACCTTTTTCTCAAAATCTATAGCTTAGCATTCTTCACCTTTTCTACTCCTTGATATGTTGTTGCAAGTATTTCCCATGCTTGATATGCATTAGTTGTTGCTGAAATTTTGGGAAAGATGGATTCTTCAACTCCATTAACTATGCTCCACAAAGCTCTTGAATCTTTCCTTTTGTTCTTTACATTACTATTCCTTTGTGCATTTTTCATTTGAGCTAGTTCTTGTGCACTGGGCTCTTCATACTTAGTCTCTATAGCCTCCCAACAATCTAAATTCTTCAAGTAACTCTTCATTTTGATGGCCCATATAGAATAATTTTTGTCATTCAATATTGGTCCTTGTGTGCTAGGAATACTTATGGAAGCCATACCAATTTTAATCCATTTTCCCTTTCTCTTGAGATAAATAAAAATATTTCTCTGTTAACAAATTGTTAGACACACTATTACCTTGATCTGCTCTTCTTCTGAGAGAGATTGTATGCCCTTGGACATTTTTGTTGTAGATGCTTCTATCTCTATAGGTTAAGCATGACTGGTTTAACTTCTATCTTTGTAGGGTAAGAACATGACTAGTTGACCCAAATCTTTCTATTGATCTTCTTCAACTTCAACTACTATCTCTCAACCATAAGCATTCAACCATCAGCTTTGATACCATATTGGAGATTTTCATAACAAAGGAAAAATAGAGCACAACCAGAACTCATAGGCAGAAATGTTATCTGTATTGCTTCTCATTCCATCTCACCATCAATCTCAATCTCTTACATTATACATTTACAAGATATAATAAAGTATCCAAAGGGCGCCCAATTTGAAACTCAAAACTAGGCGAGAAAGTGCAACATTTACCTACCACATTAAATACAAAAAAAACTATTGGAAAAATATTTCTTTGTTAACAAATTGTTAGACACACTATTACCTTGATCTGCTCTTCTTCTAAGAGAGATTGTATGCCCTTGGACATTTTTTCTATAGATGCTTTAACCTCTCTAGGTTAAACATGATTGGTTTAACTTCTATCTTTGCAAGGTAAGAACATGACTAGTTCACCCAAAGCTTTCTATTGATATTCTTCAACTTCAAACTGTTATCTCTCAACCATTAGCATTTAACCATCAGTTGTGATACCATATTGGAGATTTTCAAAATAGAGGAAAAATAGAGCACAACCAAAACTCACAGGAAGAAATGTTATCTATATTGCTTCTCATTCCATCTCACCATCAATCTCAATATCTTACATTATACATTTACAAGATATAATAAAGTATTCAAAAGATACTAGATTTGAAACTCAAAATTGGGTGGGAAAGTGAAACGTTTACCTACCACATTAAATACAAAACTAACTGTCATAAATTTCAAACGTGGGTGGGTTAACATTCTATCATGATAGGTGTTAACATTGCTCAACATACACTAAGTGCCTTGTTCTTTTACTGAGTAACCCCTTTGATGACTGAGTGATTT